>CM029118.1:18800000-19270000 GCA_016859345.1 Istiophorus platypterus
TACAATGAATAAATTCAATTATAGTATAAATACTGTGAGTTTAAGCAGTGACTGGTTGACCCTTTATACTGTCTATGATAAACAATTCAGTGGCTTATCCATCCGAAACCTTATATCTGAAAACAGCTTTTTTGGCAGGCTGCCAACATGCCATATTCTACATTCATACGATGTCACAACTCCCATCTACAGTCTTGCAATTTTCTGCAATGGCTATTTGCAGCCCTCTTATATTTAGTAAGGCAAAACTTTGAAATAAAAGCACCACTGAGAAAACTATCTAGCTAGAGGCATCTGAAAAACTCTAGATTAATAAATCTTTCTTATTTGTAACATCATGTCAATGGACCCAGAAAAGGAGGCTACAATCTTGCATCTCATCCAATGGTTGGTGGCTAAAGGGCTCTCACCACAGTCTGTGCAAAGCCTTGTATGAAGTCAGCAAGATTCAGAAGCTCCTAGAAGTGTTCCTAATGGAGTCTGCACTAGTCTGTATGGAAGAAAGAAATGCCAACACCAAAGGGGATGAACTTCCTACAGTTTTAATATACACACATTCAGGCACAAGCGCTCACATGTTAAATGTTGTACAGCAGTAAAAATGAGATAGCTTGTGATGACCCATACGTGGTGAGTACTGCCATAACAGCAAGGATTGAGAAAAAATAGATATACCCAAGACCTGTAACACATGAGCTGGAACATGTGCATACATACACACACACAGGCCGCCCTCTCTCTTTCTCCCCTCTTATCCTCTGTATTTATGTTTTTTTCTGCCTTTATTCTCCCCATATTGCTTTTCCAGTGATCCCTATGTAATGCCCAATACATGTGTGTACATATGTTTGTGAGTGCCTGTGTGTGAGATTGTGTGTGAGTGCCTGTGTGTGATTGTGTGTGTGTGTGTGTGATTGTGTGTGTGCGTGTGCGTGTGCGTGTTAGCCTCTATAAGTTTATGTTTGTGTGCTTGTGCTTAAAAGTCCCTTTAAAGAGTTTCCAAGTTGCGCTTTTCAAAGAAGTCCCTCAACAGGAGAGGAAACTCTGTAGCTAGCCTTGGGACTGAAAAATGTACACACAGCTTCTTTCCCATAAGGTGTGTGTGTGTGTGGGTGTGTGTGTGAGTTTGTGGAGAGTATGTGTGGGCAGTTGAGACTTTGAAGATTATGTTTCTACTTTGTCTATAAGGTGGGGGCGGGACTCAATAATCCTTCCCTCTCGCGCACACACACACACACACACACACACACACACACACACACACACGCACGCACAAGTGCACACACACATACACACATACACACATACACACATATACACACATACACACACACAGCTCAACTGTGGTAGTAGTGCACACTGTACATAATTATCAACATTACATAATTAAGAGGACTAGCTGATTAGAGCAGTTGTCTTGTATTTTTAGCAAGATGTTGAATGAGAATTGTTAAAACATCTTTTCTACTGAAAATAATTAGTTTTAATGTCATTGTATATTGGCCTTGCATAGCATTTGCTCATTAAAATACATTTGTTAATGAAATAAGATGCACCAGTTTTTAAATTGGTACAAATTTAATATCCATCATCATTATGTATTTTTTTAATGTCTTAAACAATCATAATAATTTTTAACTAAAGGAGATTTGTCATTAAGTTTAAACCCTTGGAACCAATAAACATATATATTTTATAATATGTCAGAAATCAGTGCAGTACAACTGCAGAAAAGAAAGTTTTGCAACATGCCGTATTAATAGATTCACATGTAATATATCTGGTAGAAGTCTGACCCATTTTTATTGATTTCTTTACACAATTTACTGAGTCAGAAAGGGATTTGAAGCAGCAAGTAGAGCACTTGTTTGGGCAGTCACAGCAAGAAAGTAAGGCCTTGTAACCACTGGATGCAGCCTTTCCTCTTATAGGTAGGAGCACCTAATGGATGCTTAGAGAAAGCATTGGAGGTGCTTCTTGTTGCTAAGTGACAATTGCAAATTCATTTGACACCAGGCAATCTTCTTACTAAAAGTTTAGATTAATAGAACTTTTAACGTTTGGCGAAACACACGTTAACCTTCCAGCCCCAGTAGGAACATGCACCGAGGCATCTTTTACTATCAGAAGAAAAAAAACACATTAGAAGGGGGTCCAAGCGGACACACCACCTAGGGCTTAATCCGCATTGTTTCCAAAATGCCCTGATGAAGCAGCTGTAAGAGTTCACACTCACTGAATGATTCCTAGACACCGAGGCAACAAATATAAATATTGTACATTATTTCCCTGCTTTTTTTTTGTAGGTTGAAACACATGGAGATTGGGGAAATGGAGATGAGAGAATTACATGGGATGAAAATGTTCCATTCAGGACCTGAATACAAAATACAAAACTTTATTATTGTTTTAAAATAAATCTTCTATATTTAATTTTATGATGACGATGACACGTTTGTCTTCTTCAGTAACATCGTGTTTTACCCCTAATATTGTGAAAACACATTAGAAATATAGACAGATAAAGCCCCTCCATCTGTCAGTTTACCCTTCCCTCGTCATCCTGGCTACTCTCTTTCTACACCTCTCTTTCTTTAAGTTTCTCTCTTCACACCTCTCTCTCTCTCTCCTTCTCCCTCTCTTTCCTTCTGCTTCAGGGGAAATTAATTGATGATTATCTTGTCTTGCTGCAGTGGTTTGCAAACTTGCTTTTTTTATCAGCAAGGCCTCGCTTTCCACCACTTATAGTTACATTTGACTCAGCCTCCCTCTCTCATTCTCTCTCTATCCATCCCTCTTTCATGCAACTGGGTTCTTATCAGTTAGCTATGTGTTCAGACTTATAGTTCAATTTTGTTTCCTTAAATAAAAGGATAGAACAGAGAAAAGATTTGTTAACAGAACTGGCTATGTTAACAGAGAGAGACAGACAGGAAGAAAGGTTTTTAGAGGCAATAACTTGACAGAGCAGAATAGATTCTTTGTTAGTGTGAATTAGCTTGAATACACAGAGGCAGAAAAACAATTGCAAAGGGAGAGGACAAGGTGGAAGAGTAAAAAAGTGTAGGCAAGTATTAAAGAGAACATAGCAGAAAAGGGAAGGAAGATTCTGAAAATCATTATTTTGAATAAAAACTGTTGTTTATCTAAATTGTATCACATAATTAGATATTAGGGATTCTTCTGTTTTTGTTTTTGTTTTTTTTTTATTTCATACAGTAATCTGTTTGCAGTGTGAAACCATAGCAACAACAGGGACAATAGCCAAAACACAAAGACACAACCATTAAAGATATTCACAGCACATCGCAATGCCTCTGATTTACAGGTGAGTTTGAAGAGATCAATAGAAAACTAGGGAACGGTTTTAGGATATGGGTGTGGTTTCGGGCACTATAACAGAAAACACCGAAACAAGTCAATCTATGAATCCAAGTATCTGTCAGACCAGTGGTCGGGAACTACTGAATCACCAAATTCTGAGTTTCCTCCCTTGATATGCTTCATCAGACCTTTACTGCAGCCACCTTCAGTTGCTGCTTCTTTGTGGGTCTTTCATAGCTCAGTTTTGTTTTCAGTAAGTGAAAAACATGCTCAACTGGGTTGAGGTCAATTGACTGACTTGGCCACTGATGAATGTTGTATTTTTTTGCCCTGAGAAGTGTTTGCCATAACACCTCCACCTCCACTTTGCCTCCATCATGTCTGACAGATGATGTGGTGGCTTTGGATCATGAGCTGTTGCTTTCCTTCTCCATCCTCTTCTCATCGTTCTGCCAGAAGTTAATCCTGATCTCATCTGTCCAAAGGATCTTGTTTCAGAACTGTTCAGGCTTTTTTAGATGTTGTCTGGTGACGTCTAATCTGGCCTTTTTTTGGACTATTTTTTTCCCATATGAGAGATTGAATCCTTTGAACAATATAACTAGATTAACTTTGTATCAAAATGTTTCTTTTTTTACATAACTCATTTTGTACAAATAACACACCCATGTTGTTCAGTTTCATAGTTTATCTTCTCTCTGATACCCTGCTGTGAGACTCCTGACTGAACTGCACCTTCTCACCTCTATACTGAATTTATTTTGCTTAGCTATTTTTATTCAGTGTTTCATTTTTGTTAACATTGTTCACTCTCTCATATTTTTGTCTTGGCTTTTAATGAACTCAAGTGATAAAGGCAGACAGATAAAGTAGACATCTAACCATGTAGCTGGAACTTGAATGTGCCAGGAATGATCACATGACTGATGACTGATCTCATACACTATGCAGACAAAATAAAAAGATTTACTAAATGTCATGCCTTCTTTTGATGCATAAATGACATTTTCCTTATATACACACACAAACATTGACAAGCATTCACACCCACATATACAGAGACATGAATTATTTTTGATGTCTAGGGCATCAATGCAAAGCAAAACAACATAGAAAAAAAAACATTAGCGGAGAGACCTGTCAGTTAAACAGATATACCCAACACGCAGGCACACAAACACACACTCCTGAGGCAACAAACGTACTTGGAGGTCCCACAGATATGAAAGGGAACAATGGAAAGAAAAAATAAAGACAAAATTACTTCTGGAAAAAAAAGGTTTAATGGCTGCCAGGTTTGCTCTTAACATACAGAAAAGACACACCCCAAACTTAGAGACACACACACACATCGACACATACACCAAAACACAATGATAATACATTATGATAAAGGTGACACAGATACACACGGGGGAGTATGTGTATATCTGGTCTCTTGAGTTTGTCTTTGATATTTAGAGTTCATGATTCATAGATGAACAGTTATACAAGCGTAATGGAGCACTGTGTGTGTGTGTGTGTGTGTGAGAGAGAGAGAGAGAGAGAGAGAAAGAGTTTGTGTTTGTGTGTTCATATCTTCAAAAGGTCAGTCTAGGCATTTGTGTCACATCCAAGCAGGCACACAGATGTGGTTTAGTCTTGCATACCATGTTCATAACACACATGCAAGACACATAGCAAAACACCTAACAGCCAGGAAGTCAACACAACAAGCACTGATGTGAACATGTCCCTCTCAGTGTAGAAATATGAAATCAGCACAGATACATGACTATAGAATCTGAATACATTTACAGTATACTGTATAATACCAGCTGATGGAGGGACAACCAAGCCAAGAGTCACCCACACAGAAAGATTAACATGAATACTTACAGTATTCTCATTAATCAGAAGTCAAACTCCACAATAGAATTTCACCCCGAGTTCAGTGAAATGTGCTGCAAAGCTTTTTCTTCTAATGTTGAGAGAATCTTGATTTCTCAGCAAACTTTCATTCATACATATTTTCCAATATGGTTCAATCCCTTTGCAGGTCAAATCTGTGATCACTATAGCCTCAGAAATTTCCTGTGTATCAAGAGCAGCATTCATACTTCACTATGCACACTCAAACACGGTCTTACCTTCGTATACAGCTTTAAAGCCCTGTGCACTGACAGCAAAGTCTGTGGTAAACCACAATGCCAGTATAGATCCACTGCTGACTATAGGGGAGGGCAGCATGAATCCCGACAACCTGAAAAGACAAAGAAATGGTTAATACAAAATACTGAAACATAGCAACGTGGTTGATTGTTGACTTCTGAAAGCAAACAACAAGGTGATATCAAACCTGAAAACTTGTAACACAGGAAAATAAATCAGTATGTATGTGACAGCAAATTAGAATGATGATGATGCTGTGGTTAAGACCCCTGGCCCTGAATCTATATAGACGCCTGCTGGCCCGAGATCAGGCTCCTCCGAGGCCTTCACTTTTATGTTTTCCCACTCAATATTACTCTCAGGTTTCCTGTTGTCATCTCCATTGGAGAAAATAGAGAGTGAAGAGAAAGATTTTCACACCCTCTAAAAATAAATCGTTGATACACTGCTGACAAACCTAACCAACCACGTCGTGAGTCCAGACACAACATGTGATACAAAAAGTCAGGTGTTGTCTGACTCTGATACCGCAAGATGAGTTCTTGATTACACTGGCCTTTTGAGACTTAATTGAGAGTTGATGGTTAAATGATTTGCGGAGAGTGGGGAGGTGTCAGGGAGAAAAAATAACACAGCCAAATAGCACAGCCGAAAGTGAAGTGTCAATTTTAATGAACTTGTACAGATGATGGAGCTCTGCTGGCTTTATCAAACCATGACCTCCAGTGCACATCACGGTTTGCAGGTGAAGGTGAATGGTCAGTATGGTGAGTTTCGGCACCTCCAAGTCTAAGGCCATGCTCTGCTGGGTATGGTGGATTGCTCCCTGTAGGTTGAGAGCAAATTATGCCCCAACTAAAGGCCGAAGTATCTTAGGATCTTGAAGCTGTCATGTTCCAAGTAGATCTACAGTATGCCCCAATCATCACCCTGAAGCCCAGGGTAGAAAAAGTGAGAATGCACATGCAAAGGACCGCAATTCCTTCATGGGATGCCTGAGCTCACTCTTAGAGTTAGGGTGAGGAGTTATGTTTAGAAATATAGATATACAGATATTTAGAAGTGACTCTGAGAGGAACCGCTGTTTCTTCTTGGTGAAAAGGGCCGGTTAAGGTGATTCTGCATCTGAACAAGATGCTCACACATCTATCCCTGTGGAAGTATTCTGGGCATGTCTGACTGGGACGTAACCTCGGGGCAGACCTAGAGCCCAGAGAGAATGTATTTAATCTGGGCTGGTAAAACCTGGGTATCCCCAAGGATGGGCTGCAGACTGTGGCAAGGAAAAAGGATGTCTGGGTTACCTTGCTTAACTTGCTGCCACCCAGACATGAACAAGCAGTGGCAAAACCATGAAAGGATGGATGGGTAATAAAAGTTATAATAGTATAATGTTTAGGATAAACAGATTTCTATGTAACCTTACTGTATTTTATGTATAGATTACATTTTTAAAATTCTGTATCATTTTTTCCGGTTATTATTTTGATGTATGCTATGTATAATTTTACATTTACAATTAGCTGTGCCACGTTGTATCTGACTCTTATTACAAGCAGAGCAGGAAGTAAAAAAGCATGAACTGAAACTATTTCACTTCTGAGCGTCCATGAAAGCATCAAACTAATGCAGTGTTAAAGAAGCTCTTTATACAGTATATCTAAATGAACAACAGTTATTGAAGAACAAGTTTAAACAAATCAATTTTCCTTGGTTCACGAAGCATAAAAGTATTCAACAATGAAAGGTGAGTGAAGACAAAACCAAAGGGACCTCAAATAGAGGGAAAAATAAAGGGAAAATGAAGACGGGAATTACAACAGGATTCAAGTGCTAACATAATCAAAGCAGTGAAGACAATGAGTTGTTGTCTTTACTATGGTCATTTTATGCACCTAATTTTTCTTCATTTGAAAGGGCAACTAGGTCAACAGAGAGGTGAGCTGGCATGGCTCACAAAGCTGAGAATGAAAGTGAATAATGGAAAATAGGTAAACATGAGTAAGGGTCTGAATAAAGAGGAAGAAAGGTGGATGGCCCAAAAAAAGGCAGTAAAACTCTGGTCAATGAAAACACAATGCTGAAAAATGAATAATTTTAATTCTCTGGTCTCAGAGCAAGGACACAAAGGACGTACCGAAACAGATCAAGGGAGCATATGAAAAGTGACAAACAGAAAGCGAGATGGAGGGAAGAGCGGAGACAAAAGAAATGGGGAAAGGACAGAAGAGAGGGGCATAATGTTTATGGTGAGACAAGTAAAGAGGAGAAAAGAGAGGTGAGGCAGAAGAGAAACGTTTTTCTTCTTGTAGGTGTAAATGAGATTTTAGCCACAATAGTGTCTGGCACCTCATTTTTTTGTTTAAATGTATGCATTGAGCCAGTAATCAAACTTTTGGGTTGTTTGAGTTTTTAGATTCTTTGTAAGACCGAGCATTCAGGTCTCTTTGGTTTGGCTAATTAAATGTTGGGCGCGGTTCACACCAGTAGAGGGAAGGCCATTGTAATGGCCACAGCCAAAGAGTGAGTTATCCCAATTCACACTCTTTCACTTCATTAAACTTACATTGTTTTAAATGGAGAACACACATTTTAAGATTGTAGGGTTACATACCTTATGTTTCTGTGATATCAATAATTTCTTCCTTTGTCTTAGAGTTACCTTGATTGTTGGAGTGGTCACTTCCTGGTTGAGGACTCTTATATCCTGGAACTGGTTCATTAGGCCGAACCATTTGCTGCCATTGCAAATTATGGGGGGTGGTGGGGTAGTTTTGCTTTGTATTTAGATGTAGTTGGGGTCCATCTTGTTTACCCCTTGTGTGTTATTTGGTTTGTCCAAACCACTGCATATGCTCCCTTGTGTGTCAATTTCTCAGGTCAGTTTGTTCAAGAAATACCCAGTGAGAGCTGTGATTATTATTTTTCATTGTACCATAAAACTATATATTCAAGTTATTTGTTAAGTAGTGTTATTTAGGACTGCTTGTGCTTGTGTTGTTGCTAAATATTTTTACATAATTAACAATAAACAATAGCTTATATCTTGCACTATTATTAATATTGACCAAAGAATCATTTCAAAGAAAAGCTAGTTGATTCATATTTTAGCTGCATATATATATATATATATATATATATATATATATATATATATATATATATATATATATATATATATATATATATATATATATACTTGTTGCCATGTTAAATTGATACAACTGGCAATCAATACATATATTATGGATTGACAGCCCTCTTTAGGATTTAAAATCAGTGCCCCCTATTGCAGGTTATTTGACCAAAGATGGAAACTAACTAGCCCCCTATTTTCCAACTTTTTCCCTGTGCTTATTCTAAGGTAAAATTTTTTAGCAAAGTTTTCAATTTGCTCTACATATATTTTAATAATGTCCATCAGATTGTTTATATTTAAAGGTTTGGGTTTAAATTTCTGTCAAAATAGTACAAAAAAATAAAATCATGAAATAAGTATCTTTTTATATTTTAAGTATTTCGAGTTATAATCATGAGTAAGTAAAATTAAGTGGTTTTTCGTTTGTTTGTTTTTAACTCGATATGTATTTGGTTCATGAATGTGATAGCACCACAAAGCCTGGTTATCCATAATTTGTCCATAATTTCACATTGTCTGATTAGATCAGGACAGAATTCTAGACTGACAAAATGCTTACTGGTGATGCACAAATCCTGCTAATATAGGTAACGATAGCTGAGTTAGTGTACATGTTGCATTTTCAGTGCACCGTCTATTTACTCAACCAGAAAGAGAATTGTTTTGTCACAGGCTCTAATAAATAACCTTGTTGGCCTGCAGGGGACAGCAGTCTCATTCTGACGTGAAATTTTCACCAATCAAAAAATAAAGTTTTACAACATTAATATCGGTATAACTAATTGTTGGGAGCAAGCTTTGATACTTCATTATTAATTTAATGGACATAGGAACTTTCAAGGGCAAGGTCACTTTTGACACTCATCAGCAATTTAGAAAGGGGTTCCCTATTACTGGCTGTAATGTGGGGCTACCATGGCTGCTACTCATAACTGCAGATGTAAAACTGTTTTGTTAGAGTTTTGAACAAGCTCCAATATTGACCCAGATGAAGATTTATCTCACACAAATTTGTTAATAAATCATGTATCGATTGAAACCTTTTCCGATTAAAGTATTTCAGTTATATGCATCTTAATGTTCTAAATCATTATTAGCATTGCAAAATGTAAACCTTTAGGAAAAATACCTTGTGTAAATCTAAATACAGGCATCATCACACCCTTTTTTCTACCTGTCTGTGGACAACATGGATCTGTGATTTGTCTCTCAAATGAAAGAGTGACCAAGAGACAAACACAATTGATTTACATGCACATACACACACAAACACACACACACACACACACACACACACACACACACACACACACACACACACACACACACACACACACACACACACACACACACACACACACGCACACAGCAAAGTTTGTGAGTCAGTTAAGTAATGAATAGTAATCGTCTTGCTGCCACTGTGCTGATGGACTGACATGATTCTATATGGGTTTAGAATATGTGATTGTTTATCCAATCAGTCAAATGTCCAAACCAGTTTATGTAATCAGACAACCACTCAGCGATTCCAGCCAGCCGGGCTTTACAGTCAACCAACCAACCAGCTTGCCTGTGTGCCTTTCTCTTGCTTCATCCATCTGTCTGACTGCCCAGCTGTATCTGACTGTTTAACAGTCTATCTCTCGCTCCATCTGCCACTCGATCAGACTGTCGGCATGTCTTATGCCATTATATACACTAAGATTTCTGTTTACATTGGTTAGTAGGGCAGTAATAAGGCATACCATGGTACTGGAAAACAGCACCAGAGCTATTTCTATTATCATCATATTACCACACTTCTACAGATTAGACAGAAAGAAAAACCTTGGCAAAAGTGTAAAGGAGTTAGTCCCTCAAAAGACTGTAGCTGGTACAGTTTGGCAGCATTTCAGATTTGTACATATGATAACAGAGACTTAAGAGATCCTGTTAAATCTTTATGTCAGATTTTCATGGACAAAGTGACAGCTGGAAATACTTCAAAACTGTCATCCCTAACTTGGAATAAATAACCCTCTAATTGTTTAGAACATATGAGTTCAACACCTCCAAATTCAGCTAGGTAACGTAACCAATCATAATTAATAATAATAATAATAATAATTTTAATATTCAGGAAAACAGTAGAAAACAAAAATGGGGTACAACGTGAAGAGGACAACTCAATAAAGATAGGCTGAAAAGTATGGTTACGAACATGTAACATTTACTTGTGCATCTGATGTTATTGCGGGAATATAATTCTTGACTTGGTGAGTTGTCTGTTTTTATCGTGATACTCTATTATAAAGCAGAGACGCCTGCTGAAAACTAATTTAGTACTAACATTAGCCCTTGGCTACAACCACATTTTACCCACGTATTAAAAATTAGCCAGTGATACTTTATCCCCCTTAAAGTTGGTCAACCCTAAAAGTACAAACCCATGACGACACAAAGGTGGGAAAAGAGGAAGGAAACAGATGGGAGCTTTTATTCAAATGAGTCAATGCAGTAAGAGTTGATCATTTTTTTCTGGGAAAAAATGGTTGTTTAGCTAAAAATAGATGTCTATGAACCAGATTGGTTTCTATCTCAACAGCATTCTTCTATCAGTGAGCTGACAGGCTGAGAGCAGAGTGCATGTTTATTAACAGAAATACCAGGTGCACTTAGCAATGCCCTCGTCCATGTATACAAAATTTAGTACTGTGTGCCTGGTGATGCAAAAGTGCCATGAACATAGAGCCCAGTTATCCAGTTACAGTTTTGTTACAAAGGCAATCACAGATGGGATTGTTTAGTTGTTACCTATCTATTCATTGTCACACACTGAAAATTTGCTTTACCACACTCTGTTTAATAATTTCAGTAAAAGCTATTTACAGCAATCCAATTTAATGTCACCTTTCTTACTTTTAAATGTATTCATCTAGATCAGAGTCTGATGAGCTGGTTCAAACAGCTTTCTCACTGTATTTCAGTCAGCCAAATCACATAGAATAGATTAAATGTAAATGCAGAAATGCACTTGATTTATTTTCAGCATCTAAGCACTTAACATATCGCTCCCCACAAGAAATAACCAAGGAGGGAAAACGGTAATGACAATACTAACTTCCCCCTTGAGCAGAAGGTAGACTCAGAGCCTACGGCTAGATCCATGGGTGGGAGTGAGACTTTAAAATTCTATAGGAGTCAGGTGTTTTGCACCAATGGCCTGATAGATATATTTTGCAGTGAGAAGAGCTGTGTAAGTGCAGTGATGGACATGAGTTGACTACCAGGACCAGCTCAACATCTGTCTCTAAATTAATTTGATATCGAGCAACTAATGTTTAAATGTTGATCCGCCATCTCTCCTCTCTCTATGGGTTTCATGCACTGTGTTCTAGCTATGGCCTGTATCAATCACGCTTAACAAAGACAAATCAAGAGTGGTGTTCGGCAGCCTGGGAATTTTAATACCTCACAGGTAAAAGGAAATCTTGTGAACGGACTGCTGTCGGTTGAAATCAACCAGACATCAGGGGATATCACAACAGAACAAGTAATGAAGAGACTTATTGACTAATTACTGTTTTAATGTGTTTGACTGAAGCGCTTGACTCGCTCTGATTGTTCCGGTGAAGCTGGAGCAATAGATGGCTGGGATGGGAAGCTCATGGGTTTAGAATAAGAGGGCTAAATGAAATGGGAAGACCAGATTTCAACCATCCTTGTCATGGCTTTCTAGATATTCCATTTCTTTTCCCTGAAAATTTCTGATTCAGTTCCTCTGACTGCTGAAAGACCTTTACAACACTGCACTGCCATTGTTAAACTTCAGCTTGGATTTTAAATATTATGGGCCTTGTAAAACCCATGACTTTTGGAGCTATTAAACCATTACAGAGTCAATTCATCTAATGTAAAACAACATGGCTCTACACTGGTAAATAACAACTACTTTATTCTTCCCAGAAGACCTAGCTATTCTGAGAGATAGCACCATTTTACATATTTGGTTTCTCATATATCTACTGGCTCTGACATCAAGAAAAACAATCTGTCACACACAAACAAGAGACAGACCAATGTAAACTCATAAAACAAGTTTTACTATTTTCCGCCATAGTCCTCCAGAGCATTCTGTGTCTTCTTGCCAACACTAGATACACCTCACACTTGCACACTAGATGTATGTCCCTGGCTGAGCTTATTTGTTTCAGCCCGTCATTCTGGGAGTGTAACCAATCTTTTAACTCTGTCTGGTGGAATAGTCAGTCAGTGACACAAGTCAGCTTGGAGTAAATGGATAGACAAGATGCTCCTGTTATGGAGAGAACACACTAAGGGAGAGATGGAAAAAGAAAGGCAGAGACTGAGCATCTGATGGAAAAAATCTTGAACAGAAGTTAACTAATGAAAACAATGACCAAAGATTTTTTTTTCTTTTTGCAGAGAAGATTTTTACAAACTAAAAAAATGTCAGAAAATGTCATAAAAGAGGATATAGACACAGAGGGTATAATTAAGAAGGGTCTTTGGGAGATTTGTTTTAAATTATAGGCTTGCTTGTTGGTGTGTCTTGTACAAACTTTAGTCAATATTTTGGGAACAGCATTGTAGTAAAAATCTGTAAACAATGGTGATGTAAAACACTGACAATAGGGCAGTGGATTTTTAGAAATTTTTGAGGTCAGACAGGGACACACAAACACCCTGGGCTTCTTTTTTCTCTTTCTGCTGCTAAAGTACAATAAAAAAGAAAGAGAGAGGGGGAGAGAGAGAGAGACACCCTCGGGCAAGATAGGCATTTTTCCTTTTTTAGTTTCTCTGTGCTTTAACACTTAATACATATTACTGTAGTCATCCGAAATCCCTGTGATTCAAACTTTCAATCCCCACTGGAAGATTTTTAAAAAAGGCATTGGGCCTAAACTAAACAGAGGGAGGATGGTTTTGGAGATGCATATGAGATTTGAAGCCAACAGTGACAATTTGAAAAACAAATTTATATGGTAAATGTCTTATCTTCTAAACACAATATATGAAACACTTAAAGAAGACATTTCGTTTATGGATAATTAGTTCTCTGGCTTAATTGTAGTACCTTGGCTATGGAACAGTTTGACAGTCTACCCAAAGCTTGCCACTATAGCCTTAAGCTTACTTTTTTTAAAAGACTGGTTTTCAAAGCATTGCTGAGTTTTTTAATGCTGTTTCTTTTATTTGTTTTGGAAGAGAAGAGAAGAGAAGAAGAAGAAGAAGAAGAAGAAGAAGAAGAAGAAGAGAAGAGAAGAATTTAGAAGTTTCCAGATTTGTTTTCACAGATTTGAACACATTTCATGCAGTCAAATTGAGCGGCAGACAGACAAACTGATCCTATTCTAAAGAGGAATTATGGTTCTTTTGCCCCTGGGAGTGTGCGTTACCCACTGAGATACATTAACACATTCACACATACACTTACACACACAAACAAGGAAAAAACACAGGAAGTGAGAGGTACACACAAGATCACACAGATCTATGTGGCAGTACTGCTGCAGTGTTGTGAGGAGTTCAGTGCCTTGCTTAAGGGCACTTTGGCAGTGGGTGTCATTTGATTTGCACGAGAAGAGGGTAAGAACTCCGTTGAATCTCTGGTGTCCTCAGGCAAGACCCTGCTGTGCCATTGCCTTATATTTAAAACAGGAACTCAACTCTGCGCTAGAGGGTGTATACAGGTGTGAAACTGAGGCAGATGAAATAATCACTGCATATATCGATCCCAAAATTTGTGAAATTTCCCTTTTTTTAAAATATGAAATTATTAAATCAACACACTGTACTAAACAATGTAAAGTATGTCTCCATTAGTCATTTTATATAACAATCAGTATTTCCTAGGCAGAGCTTTTAAAAATAATGAAATGGAGGATGATAAAGAGGACAGTGAGCTTTATTTTGACATGACACAAACAAGGACATTAGGGAACTCTGTGTGTCATTTAACCTGCATTATTATACCTTTAATCATGAACTTTACATCAAATTATACGCTTTAAAAAGATGGCTACAAAATTAGCATTTCATTTGGTGTTTGTTGTGCTGAGTCTAAGGTAAATTCATCAAGACTGGGACCTAAGCAAAGCATTTCCTTTGCTCTGAACTTTCTTGTCAGAAAATTCTGAAGATGAACAATAAGTATTTCCAGTAGCTGTGATTTGCAATGTATTAATTATCACAGGAATTAATGTTATACATATCATGTAACATAGTTCTAGTTTTAGTAAAAGTCATACTCCCACTGAATTAAATAAATGCTGCCTCAGTGTCTTTTCTTCCCTGACTTGCAATTAGCATTTATTTGCAGTTATTTCAATTATATTGCAAAAATAGCCTGCATTAAAAATGTAAACAGCTTTGCAATTTTTGAGAAAAGTCCTCTAACTTTAGGTCACAATAGGTACCAGAAAAGCTCCTCAAAATCCCAGAGGGACCAATTTGTCTGAGCTGTGTTAAGGAACAGGAGCAGGGCAGCATGATATTGTGAGTAGGCAGCTGGCATCAAGCCACATCTCAAATGGTCGTGGACCAGTGTTTTTCTAACTGTGATCTGGCACAAACAAGGATCACTGGTTGCTTCAAGTGGCCCCTAACAAGATGATATTTTATTGAATGGGGATCTCAGGTTGAAACAATAAGGTTATGAAAGGGAGTCCCCTGTGATAAAAGCACTGATTTGTTCCTAGATGGCAAGATAAGGGTGAACATTTATTCACTGGACCATAAACAGAGTAGCTACTGTATTTCTAGTGGCCAGTTCTCTGTTATGAAGCGTTGCTGTTGATACAAAAGTAAACTTTTCACATGAACGGAAAGACGGTTTTAACCTTCACCTCCCAAGCAACATCTATAGCAGGAGCCAGGGTCCTTGGCAAAGAATCCAAAAAAACCCTAAAAAAAACTGTCCAAAAAAAAACTAGTCATAATCTGGTGTACAAAGTTCTAATGTAGCAACAGAGTTCTAAATGCACATAAGAAAAGCCCATTTTGCCAAGCAATAGGAGATAAGTAAGGGTTTATAGGTAACCTGACTACTGGCTCATAGCCAAGGCTTTGGGTCCTTTAGACTAAAGTACTTTCTCTTTCTGCCTTTTTCTATGTCAAGCACAATCACAAACAACCTGTTGTTTTCAAGTCTATAGAGACATACGTCACACACTAACCACCTCCCGAATCTCATACAGTGTTGCACTGTCAGAAACAACTAGATTATGTAACATGAACAAAACACTACAAATTGAAAATGCCAATAAATTAATGCCAAGTGCCCATGTGTTTACACTTGAGTATCCATCACATAACCGTTCATGCAATAGGCCCAAGGACACGTTTATGCTTTTGCTCACATATCTGTTTCACTTTTGTGAATCATTTTAACTTTATGATCAGAGAAACATAATAAATTTGTCTTCCACATGGTGTGTACAGTATATGTCCCCATATTGAAAAATTTCAAGAAATGAGGTCCATAAGATAGTTTGAAGAAAAAATTTTAAAGGGCACAAAAAAGACAGCAACCAAATGACATACACAACTCTCTGTCTCTCAATCTCTGTCAGACTCACATATTGTATTTACATCATTGTGAACATCGCAGTGGTGGAAACTAGAATGAAAATTGGCCCAAGGCCTGACATTGGCTCTTTTCTATCAGTAATGTGGGACACTTAAAAAAAAAGAGCAAAAAGTTGTGAGTTATGGATATGTGCCAGACATAGGGGCTCTTGGCAAATCTGCTGACCCATTCGGTTAAAAAAAGTTGGTAAGAATGTGATTAAATAATTGAGATGATGGAGATGCATCTCCCATGGCTATCACATAAAAATCATCAAAAGTTGTTCAGTCTATCTCCACCTTGCAGGTTACAGTATATTGTAGCAGTGATAGTTAAAAAAAAAAAAACAATAAAAAAATTATTGGTAATTATTCTATTACTACCTTTCCAAATTCTTTTAATGTAAGGCCATATTCAGACCAACATCAGTACTTTGTGAAAAGAAAACAACAGTTATGTCTAAAGAATGTCCACAATCTTTAATTCTGCTTTCATTTCAAACCAGACCACAACACTGACATAGCAGGTTCTGAGAAAAAACTGGGTTGGCGAATAACATGTGTGTAATCACACTTTCCTCCCATTCCTGGCTAATTACTATGAAGGACTTTGAGTGTTTACCTTGTGCTTCTGAATCTGATAAGCCTTAAAACCAAGGACCTGCATTAAACCAGCTGTACTGGACCATTTTAATCTTCTTTTTAATACCTTTAGCAGCATGTACATTCCAAGCAGCCATTGATACTTTTTGGTCTTAAAACACCCAAGGACCTTTTAGCCTTACAGTACGTCAAGCTAAATGATACTGTATCTGGTCTTTTAGTGGATTGAATCAACTGAACTGACAACTGAACTGAACCAAACTTAAAACATTAGGGACAATACACAGACAAACACAGATTAGCTCGATAAATTCATCAACAAAATAATTTCTCAATCTTGCTCATCTCTAATTGGCTGTCTGCATTAGTTTCTTTTGCTTCTATCCCTCTTCGCTGCATCACCAAACTCTCACTATCTCTGTCAGTTAATAGTAGAGTATAGTCAGGCTGTAGGGAACCATCCATCAAACTGCTGAGAGGTGAACAACCACAGATACACACACGTGCAAAAAAATGGCCCACATAAAATACACATATACAGTAGCTGCTGCACTTGAAATATATTGCTATATCCATCACACTCTTATGGGCACACACACACAAACACACACACACACGTAGTAACACACTCACATACAAACACACACACAGTAAAGTGCTTCAACGTTGACTCTACACACACACACTATTACATCAATTTCACACTGTTGGCCATGACTAACCTTAAGTCACAAGCTCAAACATAATCACACAAAAACTAGCGATGCAAAACAGACAGAAAAATATGGCTCAGTGAGTATAAACACAGGTATTGACATAAGAAATTGTTAATCCCCACTTACTATGATGCACAAACAAACACACATAGTGCTAAGTTTATAATATAATATAATATAATATAATATAATATAATATAATAAGGTGTTGTCTTATAACGTCACATTAACCAAGACCCATACACAACACAACCCAACACAGGCACTTCCCTAAGGCTATAATCTAAATGGTGCTAGTGAGAAAGCATTTATGTAATGTTTACAATGACTTGCTGTCTGGACATATATGTTTGTGTCTGTCTGCATGTGTTTATGTATGGGTTTGCAATTCTACACCACCTACAAACATACATTTGTTCTCTCCAGTGTGTATGTTCATGGTTTGTATTTCTGCATTGTTTTCTGAGTATATGTGTCTTGAGTGTTTGTATTGTTTTTTGAGTGTGAATGTGTGTGTTTGACCACATTGAAAAGTGTATAATATAGTGCTATGGGCAATATCAACAGAGAAAACCACTAGGCTAAAGTAGGGCAAGCTTCCCTTTAAAAAACACACATACACAAACACAGACGTGTGACGTGTGCACACACATACACAAACACACACACACACACACACACACACACACACACACACACACACACACACACACACACACACACACACACACACACGCACACGCACACACACACACATACAGATACTCGTGCACACAACTAGAACAAACACTGCACCACCAATCCACTGTGGGGGAGAAAGGCAGTATTTGACAAACCATTAAAACTGATTCTCTATGCTTCTGAGAGACATTGAGAGGGAGAAGGGGAGAAAAGAGAGAAGGGGCAGATTAGAGAGAGGAAGGGAGAATTAGGAGATACCCCCCCCACAAATTTCCTCCTCTACACCCTCCCCTCCCCTCCCCTCTCCTCTCTCTGTCAGGTTTCTTTAGTAGCCAAAGACGTGTCCTCTACATGCCTGTATGTGTGTGTGGTGTCAGTGTGGTAACTGAAAGAATTCATGACAAGGTGTGAACATTAAAAGCTTCTACAACTCGTACACCCACAGGCCTAAGGGAAGGGCACCTTCACACATACACACACACACACACACACACACACACACACACACACACACACACACACACACACACACATTTCATCCATATACACGTACTTTACATACTCTGACATGCATATAAACTCAGATACACATGGAGGCACACACACTCGCAGATGTATAAATCATGTTACTAGTAACACATCTGCAAAAATGAACACAAACATGGACATCTGCATGTATTTTAACTTAAATGAGCAACACACTTACATTCCCTTCTCCCTCAAGAGGTATGTAACTTTTCAGCCCAGAAAAAAACTATTCATATCACTTGATCCAACAAACATGTATGGCTTTGTAGTCAAGCATGATGTAGCCTATTCCTCTGTACCACGGACCTCAGTTGTTATCCAAGAGCAATTAAAACCACATCAGTGAGCCACATGTTCTTGCATTATGATAAACATGGGCTGCCATAAATACAAGAGTGAAGAGTGAAGGACTACACCTGCCTCACATGATAACTCCCCATTCAGAACAGAGCTCTTAATCCTTAATTAGAGCACTGTTTATGCAATTATGTAATTGTAGCCTTTATGCTTGTTGGGGGGGGGTCTATGCAGCCATTTATAGTAACTGCAGAAGAAAGCTTGGATAATGTGTCTGCATGCAATCTTGCAGACTAATATTATTGACTGAATCGTCATTCATATATCCCTGCATGTCAACCCTGCGTGTATTGTTCGACTCTATTTTGTAATTTATTCTGCTGCGGATTATAATTTGAAGGCTGAATGTAAATAAAAACAGGGCAATAAAACAAAAAAGTTAGATTCACGATGAAATAACACATGCAATTTCTTGCTGAGCTCATTTTCTGGTGTGTGATACATGACTGACATGAGAGAATTCCCCCTCCTTCACACCCTTATTTATCCCTGTTTGATTGATTGCCACCCTTCTTCTGCTGCTGTAATCCTTCACTCTGCTTTCCAACCAAGAGAGAGAAGCTGGGCAGGCTAGAGACTTAAATTCACAATTATTGGAGATCTGGAGTCCTAAAATCATTTGCATTTTCGGATATAAAGTCATCACTGTTCATTGTATTTTATTTTCTTTAGTTTCTATTGTCCTTGCAGCAGTGTTAAGTAGTGGCAGACTCAAAAATGTTTTTTGTGTACTGTTAACTGCACTTGGTTGTCTTTCCCTCACTGTGGAAAATGATGTATGTGATTAGTTTAACACAAGAAGGCTGTTCTTCAGTTGGTGGCAATGACAGCGAATAATGAACTGTAATTAAAAAAAAAAAAAAACAAAAACTCATTATGGAGGTAATTTAACTTTTTGGTGGAAAAAAAACAAATTAGAAACAAAAGTTTTTTTCCAAACAAAGAATTTTTTATACTGTATGCCTTAAAACATGCCTGGAGAGGATCATTAACTCATAAACACAAGTTATCACTAACTAAGAGCTCATGTGAGTAGTGGGCAGAGGTGGCTGGGGACACAGATGGTGTCCTGAAATGTCTGCCAGGAGTTTTTGTGTTAAAACAAAAATGGAGCAGGCCTGAAAAGAATTTTGAAAGGCAACAATCTCAGCACCTGGTAAAGAGAATTAGTCACATTTATGTTATTTGGCAGTAAAAGGCTTACTTATTCCTCTTTTAAAATATTAAAAGTAATCCACTGCTAAAATGACAATCGTAGGACCACACTAAAGACTGGTAAAATGACTATGTTTTTCAAGCTGTGGCAATGGCTGCAATGAAAAATTATCTCTGCTCAGAGTATTAGTCAGTGTTACCGTGATTCAGGCGTTCAGACCTTAAAAATGACTCACAGTTAGATCCTACGCACAGTGTCTAACATTTAACATTGATAGATAATAGAACCTAGGAAAAAGCTAATTAAGCATCAATCTATCATCTCTCTCGCCTGCTTTCTCTCACTCTTCTGTCCCTTTCTCTCTTTTTTCGCCTATCGCATGAATCTACATTTTTAGCAACAGAAGCCATCAGATTATGTTCAGATTTGAACATATATTATCAGAAAAGTTATGGAGATTCATTGGATTAAATGGTTTTTTCGCTCTCTGCACCTCTTACATCACCTCAAATCATCTGCACTTGCTTCCCCTTTATTCAACTTCACATGTTTCCCCTTAGTTCGTGTTGTCCCTTGTATTGTCTATGCCGCCCTCTTCTCCTCGTCTTTTGCTCCCTGATTTCTTGTCTCGGTCCTTTCATCAATTCTAACATGCCACTACTCCTCTCCCTCACCTCTGACATTTGGCTGCATCCTTTTTTTCTGAATACATTAGGATAGGGACAGGTTGATGAAGAATGATAAAGAAATATAAAAAGACAGAGGCAGAGAAAGTGCCAAGAGAATTGGCTATCACCAAGATCAAGGAACTGGAAATTGAATATTCATACACACACATTTCTTGAATTGAGTGATAGTTTGTGTCCGTGCATTGAACAATTGTTATCTGGATGATGTGACAAGACTCTACCACGTAAACTTGCATAACTTTGCACTGCAACACCTCATCCTAAACACTTACTCTTACCACGACATGCCTCTTCTTAACACTTAAGATCATCTTGATCCTAAACCTGAGGCTGAATTTACACTTGCATGTAAAGGGGTCAAAGTGTACCTATAAAGGCTTTATAGACAAGCTGCAAGGTTATGCTGTAGGCCACAGCATAGCTGATGTGTACCTCCTCAAAAATGCAATTACACATCCAGTCTATGGCTGCTACTGAGATACTGTTCCAAGTTTCTGATAATGGAACAGAGCGGTGAGCATAGAAAAACCAGGCAAAACCCAGTATACCCAGTATATAGATTAAATCCTATGTAAATCTGGCTTTACTTTAAAGTCTAATCCTGAACAATATACACAAAATATCCCTTGTGATGTCAGAAGAAGTGAAAGTAGCTTGGTTCTTTTTGTGTTTCATGTGGGGAGACTATCAACTGACTACTATGAGGTGAAGGTCAGTGACCAACAGGAGCTGGTATTACTGCTGCCAATCTAATCTCTTACCTTGTTTACTGCTGAATGAGGTTTTAATTTTTTAAAAAATGTTACAAAGGACACATTTCAGTAGGAACTGACTCTTGATGTGTTTCTTTTGTTTCTACCAAAGTGGCAGTGGGCTTTGTCCTGTATATTATCTGATCTTTCTCCAGACAGAAAATCCAACGTCTTTGTCTGGTGCTAGTCGTCCACATTTCTGTGAAAATAGACCTATAATACAGAAAATATAAAGTCGTTTTGCAATGAAGGGATCATTTAATGTGGTTCTAAGAATCTGATTAAATGGAGGTTATGTTTGCATGATTATTATCAAGTATCATAATTTAAAGGGAGATCGGCTTCCTGCAGATCTTAATTTAGTTTTTTTTTCTCTTTCATCATCATCACTTTTGAATTTGAGAATTTTTGCACTGTTGGCGTTTGAATCACAGATACTGGTTCAATAATAATGAAATAAATAATTTCATCTGTATTTTTTAGAGAAACAACATATTACTAGCTGTCAGTGAGTTCAACATTCTTTTAAGTCAATCTACTGTAGTTAATTTAACTAATTAATCACACATCAAAAGCAAACCTGAGGGAGGAGAAGCTACACGTATTTGGAAACCTTCCCTAAAGGAAGATTTATAAATTGAGGTATACAAACAGCAGAAATACCCCAATTGGCTACTGATGACACTGTACAAGTGAATGTCAACACAAGTGATGAGTGCATAAATGCAAATTCAAATTTTTTGATTTCCTTCTTTTATACTTTAAGGTTACTGCACATTAATCCTAATCCTAACCCTAATCTGCGTTTAAATCCAAATACCTGACCTCATCTATACATGTTTAGTTCTGAAGCAATTTGCTGCATTAGAAGATTGAGCATGTCAATTAACCTTCACTTTAAAAAAAATTAAAACCACTAGAAAAATATCCAATGCTTATCATGTAAAAAGATACAAAGATATTGTTTAGTAAAATATGTGTTCATTTGTCCTATCCAGGCTCATGTTTTATATTGAAAAGCCCCTTTCTCAAAAGTATGTAAATCCAAATATGCTATGAAGGTACTGAGAGGCTGATTGAGGAGCAATAGGGTGCAAATAGGGTGAAATACTGAAAGTTTTGTTATGGCCCACTGGTGACTCTGAATATTTTTTCATCACCATTATTGTTATAGCGAAATAGAGAACTTCTCCTCAAACTCTTATTATTCTGTCTGTCATCACTCTCATTCTATCATTATACTTGCTAATATCTTTCTCTAATCTTTCTTTAATCCGTCAATTGCCCTTTCTCTACTGCCCAAACACATTCATACACACACATACTCAAATACATACTTGCAGAACTGTCATGGAGGAACAGGTGTCACATACACAATATCATAAGTAACAATTCCATATTCATAAACTGGAAATCAGTATTCCCTTAAGAAATTTATCTGAATAATTTTTCACTTTGTGTGTGTGTGTGTGTGTCTGCATGTGTGCGTGTGTGTGTGTGCACACATTCACGTGACACCTTTGCATTTTAAAAACATCAGTGTTACTCAGTGTTTAACACACAACAATATTTCTTTCTCTTTTTAGCTCTTCATCTCTTCTGTGGTGTAGTTGCTTCTGAATCCCTTCTTATGTTCCATCTCCTGCTCTTTTCTCCATTCCCGCTCTCTCCCTTTTCCAAGGAAACTGTCCAAAATTTCTTTGAAATTTAAATCGGATTGAAACATATATGTTCGTTCTATAAACTCCAAAGTCGGTTTCATTTGAATGTTGCGCTAAAAGAGAGTAAAAGAGGCTAACGGAGAGGACCACTAGAAAGAGTGATTCTCTTGAAATTTTTCCTTTTTAAATAAAAAGACATAAAGCTTGAGGGAAACTATGTTTCAAGATGTGTCTTTTTACAGCAAATCATTCTGACGCTAATCTGTCAGCTGCCAATCTCCTGTCGCAACTCGTCTTCAATTGCTATAGTAGCCTTTTGGTCTTCTGCGGGGAAAACACCTATTATAAATTCAAAATCAGGCCAGGTAAAGGCTAAAATATGCAAAGCATGCTGACTCATTGGCTGATATGAGACTTAGTTCAATTTTTGAAGAACTGTGCTTTTTTTTCTAATAAATCAAAGAGAGACAAACTAATGGATGCCTTTCCATGTCTCTGTGCACAGTTTGACGGTATGTCCACTGGTGAGATTAGTTAACTGAAAACCTGGACGTCAAGATAAAGTCATTTTACAGCTAAATACACTTTCTTCAGCACTGAAGTTTTTCACAAATATATGCAAAATATTAACAGTTACAATGATGTTCTCAGGGTTTCGCTGTTTTTGTGGCAGTCTTTGATATGTTAATTTTCTGTGTTCTATTGGGATGTACTTGGTCAAATTTTGCACACATATGATTAGGATGATAAAGACTGAAAAAGCAGAGACTAAGCTGGGCTCCTAAAACTCCTCTGTAATTAAAATTATGTCTTTTTAAGAAGACCTCACAAATTAGCAGAGAAAAAAAACAACTTCAACACCTACTCACACACAAGTGTGGACACATACACTCACAAGCAACCGTAGCAACCACAAAAATCACTGTTTCAATTATCCATAATACTGGTGGCCCACATAAGCAAATTTGACATTTAAACACTCCCACCATACTCTATCCCAAACATCCGTAATTTTGACTATATCTAATAACTGAACCTTCATGTCAAACAAAACGTGAACGTCAGAAAATAGCAGAGAATCCAACTTTGTTCACAAACACCTCTGTTGATTTGAGTCGTGCCAGGATGGATGAGAAATAGCAAATTCAAAAAAAAAAAATTCCTCTGAACTGCTTGGAACAGAAGCCCTGGGGAGTCAAGTGAAGAAAAGAAAAAATTTAAAGTAACTAATAATGTTATTTAGGTAAACTAATCTGAGTTTGGAAAACATAATGCTGCACATTTACACTACTTCTGCTTCAGTGCCTTTCAACCAGTGTCAAATACACCAATCCCACACGTCACATCCTCCAAATATATCATGAGCACACACAGAAAACAAGACATAATTTGAAAGCAGCCAGCATGTCGACATGTTCACTGACCATCAACTGCTAGCATCAGTAGCTGCACACAGCACCCCAGACTCACACTGAAGCCACAGTTTTCAAACACCTTCCCGACACGGAAGAAAAGGCAGGTGATTCTCGGATGCATGGGTGGCTTACTAGCCAACAAAGCTGACACAACACGTAAATAAGATGAACTGTAAGTTTTCAAATTGGGTCAACCGCCTCCAGGCCCTGTGCCATGTCCCAGACCACACATTACACTGAATGCACAGATCCTCACCCTCCAAATCCCAGCAGGACATCGGAGCTGTTGGTATGATTTCTTGCACTTGCTCTCTGCTGAAACAATAAACACTTTACTGGATAATGTTGCTTTTTGCAAAATGATAAATTCTATACATTGGAATCTGGTTTGCCTCTCTGCTTGCTCCACTATAGCATGCCTTTTTTGGAGTTTACTGTAGAAAAAGTTAGATTAGGAGTATGTACAGCAAAAAAAGGCGATGGCAAAATTTCTTTTTCTTCCTCCCACCATGGTTCCACGGAACTTTATATTCTGTATTATCCTGAGCTGCTGGATTTTCCCAGTTGATTCTGTTATTTTTTGAGTTCTCAATGTGACTTCTCAATGTGAAAACCTCTTTTTTCCATCCCAATAGCCCTACTGCACTGTGTAAGCAGTTGTTTATCTGCGTGTTCATGTGTGCCTGAAAAAAGCAGAAGTTTCCAATCAGGGAAAAAGCTTCTAGAAAAGAATCACAGTGGGAGATAGAAAATGATGGAGGAACGGAGAGAAAAACTGAGCAAAAGAAAGAGAGAGATTAAAAGAGAGTCGAGGAGGCATTGACAAGTGGCTGAAACGATGCATGAGTAAAACTGAAAATAAAATAGCGTTTGTTTTTTTTCCCCTGCAAACCCACTGTGGGGAGGCAGACAGAGATACAGAAAGTCAGAAGAGAGGTTAAGAGGAGATTCTTACCAAGCAAAGCATCAGAGAGAAACTGAAGAGATGGATGGAATGAAACAAACGCTGTTCCATCTGATCATGTTTTTTTCAGTCTGTCAGCAACATATAAATAAAGCAAGCACCTTTTTCTGTATCTGAAATGAGGTACTGGCGAAAAAAAATCACAAACACCCTGCCCGCAAAGTTCTCAATGAATAAAAGAGTCTAAAAAAACTTTTAAAAGTGACCATGGTGAAAATAAGTTTCTTTAGCCTACATTTTCATATTTGAAGAGTGCAAATATTGTTTTTTATTTCTAGATGAAGTGGTAATTTTGGTCGGGTCATTTAACGAGGCATGAAAAGAACTGTTATCTCCTGATATATGAATAAAACAGAGAACTAAAAAAGTTGAGGGCATCATTTGGTTTTTGCCACTGATATCAAAGTGCTTTCCTTTCTATACTTTGATGTAGCTGTAAAAAAAAAAAAAGATTCTTTTGGAGCAATTTCAAACCCTGGCTTTTCACCAGCCAGCCTTTCCACCTTGATGTGCCAGAAGAAACAGACAATTTTTTTCATCTGTATTTTCAGGAAGTGTAGATTCCGTTATACTGCTCAGCAAATGTCCAAGGGAGAAAAAAACAGGAGATTTTTTGGATAAATGCCAGTATAGATGTTCTAAAAATGAAGGCCAGCCATTGGGCCAGCTGGTTAGTCAGTATCTAAATACATGTGCAAATTACATCTTGTGAAGAATGGCATTTTGAAATGCAATCTATAAATCGGCTGTTATGCCAAAGGGATAGAGCTAAATAAAAGAGTTAGAAATGGCTGTTACTGTAGATCAGACCATTGCCTTGTAAACTCTTAGTGTCACAACTTATATTTATCTGAGGTTATCTTTAAGCAATGCCCCCTAGTGGAAATACAAGTAATGTTATTTTATTTATCCCTATATGAAAGTCATTGTTTTACTTTATTACTAAATTTAATTTTATAAAGGTTAAATGTGGGAAATTAGTGATGTTTTTATTTTGATTCTGTTTTAAAAATGTTTCTTTTTCAGCACTGATCGTTAAATGTACACAACAGAATTGCGAGGTCAGTGTGTGTCTAATTTTAAGAAGGAGTTAAAAGGATTACACTACACATTTTGAACATTGACAACAGCTGTGACATTAAAAATAAATGTGATGACTGTTCATTAAAAGTAGTACTGTCAAAAGAAATCACATCGAACAAAACAAAGAGCAGCATTTAAACATTTAAGAGTCATTAATATTGAGGTAAATGCCCACTTTCAAGAAAGTCATGACAGTAATGAATGAGCCTTTATTTGTTTTGTTGGGATTTTTGTTTTTTTCTTTTTTGAAAATCATTGCAGACTGTTTGTCTTGATAACAGTTTATGGGAAAAAGTAATACTTCAAATACCCAATCCCAAAAAAATTCTAGCACAATTACAAATATCTAAAAAGTTAGGTGTAACACGATACTTTTTCCCTTGCAGCTCTGATGCCAATCACACTGGGGCATTTTTTTGTGCTAAGAAGTGTCTTTCGGTTGTTAGACAACACGTTAGCTGTCAGTCACTTGTGCGCAAGTAAGCTATAGCTATAAATATCAACAGCAGCTACATTCAGGAAATTAAAAATGCAGCAGTAATTGACAAACATATTACAAAAATACTGTGGCTGTAGGTGGTCAGCAACAAGAACTACTCACCTCAGGTCCTTGTTTAAGTTGTTTAAGTGTCTTGTATCAGCAGAAATCACAGGAACAATGTTTGGTTGTGTGGATACAAAATCTAATTTGAAGAGCAACTTAACAGAACCTAAGAATCTTATTTTTGCTGGCCTCCAGTGGTTTAACTTCTCTGCAGGTCCAACCATAACCACGATTAAGCATGTTTAGATGAGTGCAAGAGACTTTAAACTTTTAACCAGAGAGTCAACTCTTTAAACTGACCTGCACATCCTAAAAAACAATCTTTCTTTTTCTCTGGAAATGAGAAAAAAGCTTTAACTCTGAGCCCTCCACTTGGACTGTCTGATTTGCTTCAAACTATAACCAGACTTCCGGGGCATTTCACCATCTTGATCACAGGCTGCATGAAGTTCCAGTCAATATGTTTCGGTGAAGGCAGATGTGTACATTTGCTGGAAATGAGCAAGGGACCTTTTTAAATTTTTGTTTATATAATTACAGACCCAGATGTTTTAGTTTTCATGCTTATTTCTCATTAACATTAATGACACTGCAGCAGAGAGGAAGTATGCTGTCAGGTAACTCACACCTTAGTGGTAATAAATGGCAGTGTGAGGTGATGCTTTGTTGTTTCTGCTTAGTCTTGTTTGTTTTTTGATCAAGTTTTTCTGGTGATTTATTCTCTGTATCAATAAATAGCAGCAGAATATCATATGGGTAGAAAAAGATTACACATGAATGGCTATATTTTTCTTTTTTTTTCTTTTTTTAAAGAAATTGAATGAAATCTCTATGGGTGGCGATGCTCATGGTGAACTGATCCTGAGTATATGTCATTTAGATTGCTGCATCCAATGGGGCTGTGTTTTGATTGTTATGTTGATTTTTGTTGATGTTTTTCTTCTTTTTGTTTCTTTTGTTTGGGGTAAGATCCATTTTTGGAAACCCCTGCAGTTTTATTTCTTTTTTATTCTTAACTTTCTCTCCTTGCTGTCAATGTATTTTCTTACCATTTTTTTTGTTTTGTTTTGGGTTTTTTTAGTACTTTGCTTCAATGCTCTATCACTGTGTAAACAATCTAAAGTAAGAACTAAGATATTTTACTGAAGTAAAACATTTGTGACAAGGTCCAATCTGGGTTAACAGTAAATTAAAATTTTACTTCAGATGTCTGAATAAATGTGTAATTCAGTTTAACAGCAATATTACAGACAGGGAGTTGTGTTCTGTGTATGTATGTGTGTGTGTGTGTATTTGTGTGTGTGTGTGTGTGTGTGTGTGTGTGTGTGTGTGTGTGTGTGTGTGTGTGTGTGTGTGTGTGTGTGTGTGTGTGTGTGTGTGTGTGTGTGTGCGTGTGTGTGTGTGTGTGTGTGCATTTTTGTTATCTCTTTTGAACATTTTCCAGAATAAATACCAACCATGTCGAGACCGGTTGACCTCATGGGGACCAAAGCCCAGCCCTAATGAGGCAAATGCCATTTTGAGGTCCTAGTTGAAGTTAGGGTAAGATGTGAATTGAGGTTCTGGCTAAATTATGGATCAGGCACGAGTTTGTTATATTTAAGGTTAGGGTTTTGGTTAGGCCCTCCACAATATTTTGAATTCAATGCAATGTCCAAACAAGGATAGCTATGCAAACATGTGTATAAGCTCAAAACATACAATTTGTTGAGACCATGTAACCAAAGCTCAGCCTGAATGTGGCCACTAGCCTACAGTTCTCTCTAGTTTTCACTGTCTCTCTCTCTCTCTCTCTCTCTCTTTCTCTCAGCATCAGTCTTCTCTGTTTCTGTCTCTTAGTCTACCTGTAACGTTCTCTCTTTATTGCTTCATCTCTCCCTCTGTATCCCCTCACCCCTGCTGTGTCTCAGCAGTAACAGGTGTTTGGTGAGGCAGGAGGCCCGCGGATCTAAATGTTCTCATCAGTCCTACAGTCCAGCCCAACAGCTGAACACAGCATCAGTCCAAAGCCGGCTCCAAACCACCGCATCTCCACTCAGTCATTTTCATTCTTGAAAACAATACACATTTATTTTTCTGCTGACGAAATACTCCTGACTACCTTCAAATCTCAGTTATAAACTAGGGTTTGTTAATCCTGTAGAGAAAACCAAAGGGTCATTAAGTCCTCAACTGGCTTTGTTTAGGTTGGGACTCTAGAGATATTGGTTGTGTTAAAGACACTACATGAGTTGCAAGTGTGTCATAGGAATGTCGGTCATATTTACGCATACTTTGGGGGAAAACTAAATGGCTGAATAATACTGAGCATTTGGATAAAATGTGGATATTTTGATGCTGACAGCTGCCATTCTCCGAAAAGGAGCAACTTACAGACTTCTTACAACCACCTTTCCGAACTACGGGAGGGGGAGTGTTTGACAATCAAAACAAAAGTTTTGAGTGGAGTATTCATTTAAGTTCACGTAGACAAATGCAGCCAACTTGGAACATTGTTAGCCACATTGCCGCTTAAGTGTTCAGTTGGAAATTTCAACAAATTAATAAATAACAGGATGAAGAAGATATCAAAAAGCTTATTAGGCAGAATTCATGTACATTCTTTGAGTTTCCATCCCCATAAAACTCTTATCGCAACGTGAAAACTGCATTCAACTTTCTGATGTGCTGGTGACAAGTTGAAGCATCTTAGAGAATGATCAAGAATACAATAAGACACAGACAGACGGACAGAACTACCAACCGCAGAGGGACTTAGTTCTACCAGCTTTAGCATCTTGCCTCCATGTGTGTATAAGTGGTGTGTGTGTGGTGTGTGTGTGTGTGTGTGTGTGTGCGTGCGTGTGTGTGAGTGTGTGAGTGTGTGTGTGTGTGTGTGTGTGTGTGTGTGTGTGTGTGTGTGTGTGTGCGTGTGCGTGAGAGTGGGTGTGTGTGTGTGTGTGTGTGTGTGTGTGTGCGTGTGTGTGTGTGTGTGTGTTTGTGTGTGTGTGAGTGTGTGTGTTTGTGTGAGTTCCTCTCTGGTCCTATGTCTTTTTCTCTGTAAGCTCCTGTCTCTTCTTCCCCCAGCAGCCTTACCTTCATCCCTCCCCCACTCTCCCTTTCTCTCTTCACTTCTCTTCTTCTTTCCCTAGCGGTACTCCTGGATTAGTTCCATTGCCTGGTTATCTAGTGTTGGCCTATTTTTCTCAGAAAAGTGTAGCTTTTACTCTGCAGTTACTCAGGATAGTCTAAGCTTGTGTGTGTGTGTGTGTGTGTGTGTGTGTGTGTGTGTTCAGAACGCATTTGTAAATGTATTTTGTGATGAGACTTGAAAAGGTTACTTTAAAAATGAAACCCATTTGATATTTCTCATTGCTTTGAAGTCAGTATGCAAACTCATTTGGGTCTTTTTGGGTTTTTGTTTCATTCTTACTGCACAACTGTAAAATTTATATGATGATTTCAACTACCAGATCTGTGTATCTTCATTAAATCTGGTATAGAAAAAAACATCAGTAAACATAGAATTACTCAAAAGGAGTTTATATAATATTATTGTAGAAATATTATAATTAAAATCAATTGAATTTTAATAAATTCATTGAAAAAACTTTGTTCAGATCTACCTTTTTAAATATTCTTTTTTACAGATCAACATATAAGGAAAAAAATCTTCACTGCCACTTTTTCACTCTTCTGTTTCTTGTGTGTGTGTGTGTGTGTGTGTTTGTGTGTGTATGTGTGTTTATTATTCCATTCTCACACCAGTTGCCTAAAAATCAATATTTCTAGTGATAAGGCTTCATTTTGACCAAATAACTATGGGCAGTAAATTCATGGTTAGACACAGGTGCTGTTGACCAGCAAATACTGTAAAGGCATTAAAGGGCCTGGTGCATATTGGTCATATCTTGATTATTGGATGTTTCACTGGATGTTTCACTCCACTATTTGATTTGGCAAATGCAGCTGTTTGACTGTTTGCCCAGTGCTGGAAATTAATAATTCCTCTTCAGACATTCCCGTTCTTCCTTTTTCATACCCCAGTTTTTATTTATTTTTTCCATTCTAACCATACATTTCAATCTACGACCCCATGTAAACTCTATGTAAATTTCTCACTTCTTGGGATCTTTTATTTTCTTGACAACTTATACTCCCCTTCCCTCTTTGCCATTGTGAAACTGCAGTAGATCAAATAGATACATACAAAAATTAAACAAACACACCTTTAGCAGCCTGACATCACCAAAACACGAACAAGTAAAACTGAGAAGAGATGGAGGACAAGGAGAGTAAGAAAAATGTCTGACAGCAGAAAAAAATGGACCAGGAAGTAAAAGTAACAACCAGTTAAGCAAACTGAATACTGGCGGCTGTAGTGTATACGTATAAGTATGTGTACGTGTGTAGTTTTGTGTCTATGCATTGAACTAGGTTGCTGAATTAACAAGGTAGCTGACCTCTTTCTCTCTATATACCACAAACACACACACACACAAACACACACAAACACAGAGCACAGCATGAACCTTACCCTTTTGCCTTGTCTTTCCCTCTCCTTGTCTCGGTTTTCTCTCTATTTTGCTCTCCTCATTTTGCTGTCTCCATCACTATATCTCTACAACAGAGACACAACACCTCACTGATAACCTTTCTTTGACCCCTCTTCCTCCCTCTGTCGTGTCCCTGTAAAGACACAGCAGGGTTCTGTTTTCTACTGTCCTCTCTACCCCATATACCCAAACCAGTTCTCTAACCAGCCACCACTCATTTACAAACAAACACTGTTCTTTGTAGAGGGAGAACAGAGGTGCCTTTTATTGACTGATATGATTTCAGTCGCTCAAAATGTTTTGCTTTACCAATACCACTGTGCAAAGCTTATGTAGCATTTACATCTATAAGGGAAACTTAAAAGCTGGCTATCCCAAAAAGAGGTGAAAGGATGGAGTGCATTTACTTCAAAAAATATATCTAAGATATTAGATATTTTTTGTGACCTGTGGACTAATTTTGTACAACAATAAAAAAAAGATTAATCTAAAGGTGGCTGGGAAAAGTCAGTGAGATGAAAAACGTGTCAGTAAATTTAGATGTGGTTTGAGGAGATCCTATAGCAGACTGGAGTGAGTGACTCGTGGCCACATGTTGACTACATTTGCTACTACATCATCAACTGCTGGTTGCACTGACATACATTTCATGCATTCCTTCCAGCTAAATTTGTGCTGGTCTGTGACAAATATTACCACAAGCACCAGTAGACGCAGAGGTGCAGACGAGGACAGACATGTCCTGTAGCGTGCAAACACTCCTGAAATAATTTCATTAGTATGCATTTCAGTGGAATTTAGGGTCTCAGCTCATGGTCTAAATGCCATTTCAATTAATTTCTTCAGCATGATGAGAGTGGAATACTACTGTGGAAACACAATCTTAACCATACACAGGTAAAAAAAAAAAAATGCAGTGGAATAAGATATAATACTTAAAATAATGTGTCTGCAACTATATTGTAGCAGCTCTCCTTTTGCCCCAACATAGATTACCACAAGGGCAACTGCAAAAAGTCTATCTATATCTATAAATCCTATAATCCAATAATCCCATCATATTTGTGAATTCTGTAATTACAGTTTGCCTTCCGACCAAGTGCAGCAATTTCATTCTAGGAAGCAAAGAGGACAGAGGAGGATTTGAAATAAGATGCACGAAGCAAAGATCAGAGAAAGAACAAACACAACAAATACACAAAACAGAAAAATCTGATATTCAAGGCATGACTAGTACCACTTCAGAGCAGGTAGGATAGGATAACTTAAGGATGCGTTCAGATATTTTCAAGTGTGTTTTAGCCACAACCCCATAATGACACTTAGGGAATTACTGGTTGTAGTAATAATTCCTCCTGTCGAGACTGGCCGTGAAGTGATCCCATAATGTAAGAGACGAGGGAAAAAATAATAAGCTTTGGGTACTCAGAGTTAGTCAATTTGAATGGGTATCTTCCAAAGTTAGATTTTTTTTAGAAAGATATTCCCTCTTAGAGTTTCCCCTCGGTGAGACATGGCAAAGGTAGCGTAACACAGCGACATCTCCCTCAAATGCTGATATGAGCAGTTTCACAGTGGGTTATAAGGGTGCATCCAAGTGTATGTTTTTTATAGCTATGTCACGCTTTCTTAATTACTTGATTATACATAGCAATGCTTAGCGGCATAATCGCTGTACTCCATAATTAACAGTGCCATTCTAGCGCAGGTGCATGGCTCCACACACATACACACGCACACAAGCTTTATACTTTTGAGTAAACACGCAGCTTCACTATCAGACATGCACCTATGATCACACACTGGAACATGTCTTTATTTAAAAGGTACTGGATGACGTGCAGTATATACAATATTTGCAAGAGTTTTTTTTAGAAAGACCTAACAAAGTCTAATGCAATCCAACACAGCAACCTTATATTAAAATGGTGGAAATTAAATTGAGGGCATCGTATTGAAAGGTGTTTCCAATATTCTTTCCACCCTCACTGAAATAAATAAGGATATAATTCTTACTGTTGAAATATGAAAAAGGGTCTTTTAACACTAGACAATAAAAAAGGACTCTCTGGCCACAACAACAAGAACCCCAGCAATTCTGGGGTGAATTAACACATCAAGTGTAAGTGGTATTTAAATTTTTGTTCCTAAATTTCATGAATAGTTGAAATATGTATTTGCTACAATTCTTTACTCTAACCGACAACATGCAAAGGGGTTTCTTTTTGGGTGACGATTCCTTTATCACCATTGGTCTTGTATAGATTAGTTTCATAATCTAGATGATGTTTCAACTTTTAATTTCCATTAGATATAAATAGTATTGCAAGCCTCTTGCCATACATCAGCTATTCTACCTTAGTATTTAATTTTAATGGACATTGTTCATTCATGAAGCAGAATTGTGGTTTTATATCACATTAAGGAGCAGAGGCCTAGATGGTGCTGTGCAATTTTTTTGGAGCAGCTATCAAGAGATTTGTGGTTTGGTTGATTTGTGCACATGAGATAAGTATATAAAAAGAGAGCCAGTAAATTTTTTATTTATTCATTCATTCATTCATTCATTCATTCATTCATTTATCTATCTATCTATCTATCTATCTATCTATCTATCTATCTATCTATCTATCTATCTATCTATCTATCTATCTATCTATCTATCTATCTATCTATCTATTTATTTATTTATTTATTTATTTATTTATTTATTCATTTATTTATTATACAGCCAAACAAACATTCAACTTGTCCAGACTAACAATTGTGCATTGGGCACACTGGAAAAAACTAAGAAGAGTGTGGCAGACATAAAAGTAATGTCCTTTGTAAAGATGAGAAAGGCTTGAGGAGGACAGATATGTTTTTAATCTGTTCTAAATAAATATGATGGCAAAAAGCGTGTGATCTTCTAAGGGACTCATTTATTTGCTGGTGTGTAGGTCACACACAGAGTAAAAAAAATCTCCCACCAGGGATCAAAAAGGTATCACATAACATATGAAATCGCAGGTCCAAGTGCTGCTTGACAAACCCCTTCTGCAAACGCCTCATGTCCAGCAGCTGCAGTGGAAATATGGTGAGCTGCTAACATAAGACCCAGAGGGTACATGACACAAACCATAAGATCGTCAGTTGCTTGCCTAGCTGTGCCCTCTGACCTGACTCTATAATGACTCTCCGCCTGGTTCTGAGAAACTAATGTAAAGAATGAAAAATCCAGCAGAGGTTTTAAATAGAACTTTTTTTCTTTTTTTTTTTAATCTTTAATAGTAGGAAGACTGGTCCAAGCATGGGTCAGAATCGAGAGAATATGTAAAATTATGGATGTCTTTGGGCACTGGCAAAAAGTTCTCCTCAGTTTGTTTGTCCATGCCCTTATCATGATGGATAGAATCATTTTCTGATCTGAAACCCCTGCAGGATAATGTCATTTCTTTATGTCTTCCAAAAACATCAATAATCACTGTTAAATTTTTTTTTTCAAGATGTGGCATTAAAATTGCTATTTCACTAACATTATGGGAGCTTCATCATCATTGTTCCGATGATAAACTTGCGGTAAAGGCAAAGGAACAATCCTCCTCAATCCAGCATCAACCCTCAGCTGGAAAAGGAAAAATTGTCAGGGTTCTACTGTACTGAAGCCTGATGTTTTGTCGACCAATCCATTCCACAACAGTCTCCTCCTCTCTACGGAGGAATATGTTATATAATACCATTACTTCACCTCCACTTTTGCTCATGTCGTAATCACAATGTCCTCTAGAGGGCTTTGTCACTTTTACATAAAGATATTTTGTTTCAAGGCACTTGCTGGAGCAACTGAGGTTTGTCTTTCCTTTTTTTTTAATCTTTAATAGTAGGAAGACTGGTCCAAGCATGGGTCAGAATCGAGAGAATATGTAAAATTATGGATGTCTTTGGGCACTGGCAAAAAGTTCTCCTCAGTTTGTTTGTCCATGCCCTTATCATGATGGATAGAATCATTTTCTGATCTGAAACCCCTGCAGGATAATGTCATTTCTTTATGTCTTCCAAAAACATCAATAATCACTGTTAAATTTTTTTTTTCAAGATGTGGCATTAAAATTGCTATTTCACTAACATTATGGGAGCTTCATCATCATTGTTCCGATGATAAACTTGCGGTAAAGGCAAAGGAACAATCCTCCTCAATCCAGCATCAACCCTCAGCTGGAAAAGGAAAAATTGTCAGGGTTCTACTGTACTGAAGCCTGATGTTTTGTCGACCAATCCATTCCACAACAGTCTCCTCCTCTCTACGGAGGAATATGTTATATAATACCATTACTTCACCTCCACTTTTGCTCATGTCGTAATCACAATGTCCTCTAGAGGGCTTTGTCACTTTTACATAAAGATATTTTGTTTCAAGGCACTTGCTGGAGCAACTGAGGTTTGTCTTTTTTTTTGAGAGGTCATTCTCAAATTGATGCTCCCACGGGTTCCTTTAGTACGTTGTTATTTTTAGTGGACATGGCAGCCCCTTTTCTATATTCGACTTCCTGTCTTCTAACGTGCCCAACTAATGACCAGCAGCATCACCAGAATGGTCCCGCACAGCTATATCAACCACTGCCAACGACTCCTACCGCCACATAAATCACAGTTTTGATCTCTGACACCAGGCAATAAAGTTTCTTAACTTTATGAACAAGAGGTCTACACCAGAATCCAACACTACTTTTGATCACTAAATCCCTCAATCAACTAATCACACCTGGTTGGCACCTGGATGTGGCAAAGGCTCAGGCAGTCTAAACTGCTGGAGGATATGCAAATGTGTGCTTTAATACACTGAAAATGACAAAAAAGCACATTTAAATCTTATATCTTTAGACTGCATAAGAGAGGAAGCTGATCAGACTGTGATCCCGGGGCACTATACACAAGCAGGACAGTACATCAGAGATAGCCATTACACCAATTCCTCTGCAATAAAATTCATGTTCCAAGGAGACTTGAGTATCATGAAAGTGACAAACAGAGGAACCGTAGAGTGATACTTCATATCCGTCTTTTGAGCATCACTCACTCCCCCCTGCAGGCTTGAATGATGGCTGTTTACTTTACTTACTGATGTAGAGCAGTGGTGGGCTGGAGTTTAGACAGCTGGAATGGGTTCTAAGGGGACAGATTTCACAGTTAAAAAAAAGTGCATAAAGAAAGTATACAGACACTTTTCAAACTACTCATTCAGCATTTTGCTCTTCTCTGCTATCCATCAATATGTGCAGTATGTTCCAAACAGGCAAGGTATCATTGAAATACTGTATATCGCAAATTTTGACAAAGCTGCCTATAAGGGAATCGGGATTTTGACGAAACTGCCATGAAACCCCCTCGTGCCTTTCTTATATAGTATAAGACAAAGGCTTGGAGCAGGCGGTGATTTCTGTATAAGAGATGTTTCTCAGTTTCAGAAAAAAATATTTCAAACTACTGACATCATTCATCAGAGTGAGTGGGATGGAGTAGAGTTACCACTGCTGACGCACAGTTGGGGCTGGTAAGACGAGGTCAAAGGTGCCGTTTTAGCTATTCTTCTATACATGAGATTGCAGCATTCTCCACACAAAGGGTCCGAGGGCAGTTGGGAGGGTTGTCTGAGAGGGAAAGATATCCTGCCTCTTCTGTGCTCCTCTTTGCATGCAAAGAGAAGGTAGTCAGCTCCTCATGGCTTCATCCCACTGTCCATGTGGGCAGTCTGATTGGCTCATATCCGCAGGTCTTACACCATTCAGCCAGAAGTTGAGAGGGGGAGAAGGTTTTAGGTCAACTGGCTGACCCCTGCTCTGTTGGAGCTCAGATAGATAATGGGCAGCTTCAGGATAATCAGAATCAGCTCCTACACTATATGGACAAGGTGAAATGTTTTATGTCAAAACATAAGTTACACTGCAATAGATATAGAGGGGTGGGTGTGATTCAATAGCTACTGACACTCGGCTAGAGCAGAAAGGAGCTTTATAAGCTGGGCCAAAGCTTTGCCAGCAGTGACACACACCAAGAAGACCCCAAGGGCACAAAAGAAGGCTGACCAGTGGTCTCAATTCAGCACAACACTGCCTGTCTTCAGTTATGTCCACACTATTCAGAGAAGTGCTAACATCAACAGAGGAGCTGAGCTAAGGAGAGATGAGCTCACACCTCCCAGCTTAGTCACTTGATCTAAATGACACTAGGAATGGGCTCACTGCAAGAGCTGACTGCACTTAAGGCCAGAAGCTCTGTAAGCAGCCAATACAATTCTAACCATTCTACTACTGATTTTTTACATTTCAGGGCTTGCAAGGGACAGAGGATTGTAAATACTCCTGGTATGTCTGAGTTGCTGTCCAATAACATGAGTGCCAAATAACTTCAGGGCCAATTAACTCCAGTGACAGAGCCCTCATGCTGGCAAAAGATTGCAACTATCACATCTTACTACATCCCTGACAGTGCAGTTGTCCACACCAAACCTAAAAAAACAAGAATTCATGAATTTGTAGACCTGCAATGAGTGGTGACAAACCTTTTATGTTCAAATTATGAGTTCTGCCCACCCCCACCCTGCATCCAACATTTCAAATAAACTTCTCAAATGAACACAGAGCTGGATACTTCTATTTTCTTTTAGGTTGTATTAGGCAATGCTGTATGTGTTGGTTTAAAACTTTAAACAGCATAGAGAGTATCACAAAACAGCACTCCTTTGGCAGAAGGAAAGATAAGAGCACATTGTTGGCCATGGAAGGAACAATCAGCAGCAGGTGATCTGAGAATGGCCCAGAGGGCCCAGGCACAGGTACACGCTGGTACACTTCAGTTCCCTATCATCACACGCCGCAGCTGTAGTTCTGGACAACACTGGAAATTTCTGGGGCAGGTGTCAGCTCCCTTTGTTTAGGGCCTGCAGACAGCACTGGTTGTTCCACTATCCCAGCAGACACATGCCTCAGGCTAACAACACTGTCAGTAGGGTGTCCAAGGTGCAACAACTGACAAGCTAGCCTCGGTCATACTGTCATCCACAGAGTTTAGAGGTGTAATGCACTCAATTCAGCTCAGCTTAAATTTCTAAAGCATACACATGCAAATTTATTGGATGAACAAAAAGGATTGTGCAAAGGTGAACCAAGAAATCCGGGTAAAAACCCAAGTTTGTTTATAAGAGAAGCTTTATTATTTTTGTGAAGATATGCAGTTTACGTCAATGGCATGTCTTATCTTAAACTGACCATTGCAGAGGCAGCAAGTTGAATAAGGATGAACTTTGAAAAGTGAAAGGTACAATAGAAAAAAATAGGAAAAAAGAGAGATAAATGGTGGCCAAAAGAAAAAGGATTAAAAAAAAAGGAGAAGTTAAAAATTCATCCAATGATTATGTTTAGTTTTTAATTTATTTGGGAACTTAAATTTTATCTTCATATTTCATATACATTAGCATTTTATTTGGATTTTTTTTCAGTATACTTTATTGCTTTTCAAGCTCACTTCACAGAAATATTGGGATTTGACTTTTTAAAAGACATCTTGGAAATTAAAATAGTAAAGGATCTAATAAATTTGTGATTTTAAGTATTCCCTTGAGCCAGCCTATTTTATGAGATAATCGCACCATAGTTCAGTGAGGCCAAGCCGGGCGTGAGCCCAAACAACGCCCTCATAGTCCCGTTTGCTTTCTGTGAATCTAAAACACAAGCAACAGGTATATCACTGCAGGCAAGATCACAAACAAAAATATCACTAAAAATCTCCCCAAAGAGCTGCAAAAATAATACCTGAACAAATCAGGGTGGTGATTCAGAGTTGATTTTTGGGATTTGATTTAACACACAATCTTTAAGTGCTTTATTCAGGCATCAAACTAAACTCTAAATATCAAAACAGAAACGTTACTGCATAAAAACAGACAGTCTGAAACACTTGATAATGTGTATTATTTTCTAGAGCCATGATATCTTAAATACACTGATTTTTAATTTTTTTTTATTTTTTTTTTTTAATAAAGAAAGGACAACCTTCTGAATGACAAAAGTCTTGAATCCTGGACTTACCATTATACCTCCATATTAATCTAGGTCATTATTTCACATAAATATCCTTTTAAATATGTTTACTGGCTCTGCCATGTCAAGAAGGAAACAGTTGGGGACAGGATCCTAACAGTGGTACTTACTGTAAGCCACACAAACCCACCACTCAATATGGTCTGCCCTATACGCTATTCCCCTCCATGCAACAAAAATAACCAACGTGTTCTACTCAAACACTGACACATAACATGGCTACATAACGTTATCCATAACTGCACCACCACCCTCAAACACTACTTGGTGCATCCCCAGCTCATCCCTCCTACATACAAGCGGAGCACGATGAATAAGCTTCCCACAGTTTGCAAGCTCTGTAGATGCTGTTCTATCTGCCTTTTCTGCAACAATATTAAATTCCTACAACTCACCAAATAGGGATGCTGCCAGTTGATCTGTGACTCATATTTTACTGCACATTTTTTTTGGATCAGTGGAGAAAAAGAAGATTTTAAAGATCCGATAGACAGGGCCATCTACCCCAAAGAAATTGCTTATAAATGCATGCTTACTACATTGTTATATTCAACTAGTAAGACGAAATTACAAGGCACTAAAGGCATTAAAAATTGCAATGATATCTAATGAATGTGGTTCTGACGTTCCGTACCATTTGAATTTTTTTCTGAGTTTTGGCCAATCTATAGGCCTATGTGCAGTCTCTTTTCTGTATTTCCTCATTGTTTTATGTGATTTATCATCTGTGATGTCCAGGGGCCACTTCCTCAGTACCCTTGATAACATTCGGGAAAGAGAATTCAGTTTGAAATGCACGGATTATATTACATGTAACTCTGAAACCAATTTCTGTTCTGCTATTGCTCCATCTGCACCTTAATGTTTTACAGAGCAGTTAAATTTTCACCATTTGCAGCAAAATGTATTTCAGTGTTTTAATTTTATTTGCTGTGGGCTTTTGGGCTTGTATTCCACTCCCCTCACTATTTTGTAGGTAAAACAAAATAAGCCTGGTGTGCTGGTTCATAGGTCAAAGCCCCTGTAGCCTAAATTACAATGTTGAACTTCCCTTGATAAGCTCAGGGCAATCCAGCAAACTAATTTAACTAAATTTCTGTTGAAGATAAGAATAAATATTCGACAGTTGCGAATTAAAATAATGCATCCTCCACATGTGTGTTAAAGCCTTAATACTGATATGAAAAGGCTTATATGAGAAATCCAGTTGACACTTTGCATGGCCAGAATGAAAGAATGACTAAACAAGCAGATAAACGACACCATTTCCTTGCATATCTGCTGTCTTATCTAAAGATTTTATCTGTGTTGTTTAGTCAGCCAACCACAGCATGAGTTGGAGCATAAAATAGGAAAACAGTGACTATACAGAATCTTTTCAGTGTAGTGATTTTTGATTAACACTGTCAAACTGCTATAACATTTATAGACTTGGACAACAGAAAAACTGTAAGTAAGAAGTTTAAAAAAGAAAGAAGAAAGAAAGAAAGATATCTGTAAAGGAATTGCTAGTCATTTTCGAAATATACTGATTAGCATTTAGACGTGACTGATCATTACTCAAACACTCTTTCTTCACTACAAACACACTCTGAAATATTTTATTTAAAACTGATCATTAGGAGCCAGAAAATTTAGAGAGTAACATCAGAGTGTTATTTTTATATATCTTTGCTCTTTGCTTGTCAAGAAAATGAATGTGACACCTTTGTTACCAAATTTCAAAGTCTAATATATGCAGTTTTTATTAAACAAAAACTGTACCTTTTCACCTGAGCTATCTCAGAGAATCTACTATACGATGGAAAACAGTCAAATCTAAATTTGATCGAATTTTGTAATGTGTTTCTGATTAAGTGTTTAGTGGACAATAAACAGCCTTCCCCACCATTTGATTATTTCATTTGCAAAGCATTTGCTTTGTTATAATCCACTAAAATTAAAGCTAACACTTCAACCCTTATTCACTGTGTCATTTCCCATCTAAATGAAATAAGTATTCAAAGCCTAGATGTTAAAAGAAAGGTGCTGTTGTCCAAATATCAAATTTTCATTCAAAGGAGGATGATGAGTAGAGCTAGAGAAGAGGATCAGCTATACTAAAAGTATGAGATTTAGAGAGGTTCAAACAGAAAGAGGGGAGAAAGAGATTAGAGCAACAGCAGAGCAGGAAAGAACATCAGACTGTAAATAAAAGAATCTTTTTTTAACCTCATCTTTAGGTTGCCAGGCGATGGTTGTCCATCGTAAACTGATACAATATCAAAGTCTTCCTCCAGCGCCAGTGTGACAAAGGTTAGCTGGATTCGGTTCCTCTCCCCTGTTATTATCAGCCATGTACAGTTGGCGTAGTTGGGATAGCCATGGGGGAAACCAGGCGACTCTATGGTGCCATTCAGGCCTTGGACGACACCACCACAAGATTCAGCTGGAAAGGAGAGATGAGACAAAATCATATTAGAATACTAGGAACTCAAATTTGCGTTCTGTGTTAGATGAAAGACTATGATTTAGATGAAAAATCAAGCCTGGATTGCATACTACAGATTTCAAAGTTGCAGACTGTGAATTTTAGCCTTTGGCCTTGTACAGAGTTCAGGACAAGATAATAAAGGGTGAATGTAGATTAATGCCACTTAGATGAAAGTTAATCATGCATTTTTTAAATTACAATATGTTTTCAAGAACCTTTAGAAATATGTATGGATTGGGATTTGGGGGGAAAAAAAGTACTGATAAGAGCTTAAATATGTGCTATGTGCCAAACCAAGTGTTACTAGATTAACAGTCTCTTGTACTTACAGTTACTCCAACACATGCCTCATAGAATCCATTGACACTACAGTATATGTCATGTGAGGCTTTCATGCAAAGTGCGTGAGTATGAGCACATACTGTATATATATTTTAATTACATGGGTCTAATCCTTTAATCCTGACAACGTAAGTGCAGCAATCTGCTGATCATTGACCAGAAAAACCTCCCATGACACTTATGCTCATATACACTAAAACATGCACAGATCAGAATATGGTGTTGTTTTAACAACATCTACCCTGTGATTGCATTGCTCACTCATAAAATCCCATGACATTAAACACTCAGACATTAAAACATGCAGACATAAGATCTTATATAACCTTGCACCATACCCCCGTCACACTGGACAGGCAAAACTTATGCATATATATGCATATATATGTTGTTTTTATTAAACATATCTGTCAGAAAGTATATTCTCAACATTTCTGTACATAATGCCCAATAGATTATATTCTTCAATTTAGCACAAAAAGGTCAGTATTAAGTAATCCAGCAAAATCTGCACTTTGGTTAGAGTATAATTGATAGAAGGCGACTAACACAACTTTACACTTGTTCTACAGTTAGAGAAACCTCAGGATCATCTAATATAAATGTATTAGCTTAAAACTAGTATGAGGTGGGATATGATCCAATGCATAGGGTGAGTGCTCTCAACCTTTCCACCAGCTTTACTTCTATCTGTGCTGTTTGAGCGCAACTTTCAGCACTTGACATTCCCTCCTGAGTGTCATTCATTGCTTAATACTTGCATATATGGATGTATGAACTTATTTTACAGAAGGCATATTTGAACAGACAAAAATACCAAAGAACAGGCTCTACAGATTACAGATCTGGCAAAATTTGGAGAATTTAGGAATAGCTTTTAGATGTGAAGTTTGGTCAGAGAAAACAAATTGCAGTATTTTAATAATAAAGCAGATTTTAAGCTGCCAAAAGCCAAGCTAATGATTGAATCATTAGCACAGAATGAATGAATTAGCACACAGAATCAGGACGAGGTATAAAAAAGCAGATCAAACCTACAACAGCTAAAAATATGCTGAGTGAGAAAGGCCATCGTCAGCTAGAGCAAAACAAAGCTGACCAGATTTTAATAGCTAACCAGGGTAGATTTAGTTGACAACAATTTGATTATGCAAACTGATTAAAAAAAAACCCCAAAACATTAAAAGGATTTTACGGATTAAAAAATTGCATACATCTTTCAGTTTTCTTTCTTTGTTCAGCTGCATCAAAGAAATAGCGCTGGTATATGATCCGAAAAATCGTGGAGAGAAAAAAGCAAAGACAGTCAGGGTTTAAGGATCCTACTGTGTCTTGAGTCTCTGACTTTTCACTGTCCTCCCCTCCTCCAGTCCTCTTCACTCATTTACAAACTCTACCTTAACTTCTCTCCTCTCTCCTCCATCTTTCATCTTCTGCTGCCTTCAAGAAATGCTTTAAACAGTTTACTCCAACAGATGCTAGAATATACAGGGCACGTAGCACAGTGTGTGTGTGTGTGTGTGTGTGTGTGTGTGTGTGTGTGTGCGTGTGTGTGTGTGTGTGTGTGTGTGTGTGTGTGTGTGGTGTGGCCAACATGAAAGCCAGCAGTAATTGTTTCTCAGATAGCGATGGCTATTGATTTATAAACCTTATATCACTGAGAACACACTCTCTTTCGCACATGTACAGAAATGTGTTGTACACTCCACAGACAACTATCTACTCGGTCACAGGCCCGTCCAACCAACTGCTAACAAATTATTTGTGGGTGTGCTTCTGTATGTTCTTTGTCTTTTCACATCAAAATGAGATCAGAACTTGCCTATTGTGCATATACCAGATGTTCTTGTTTGTCTCTAATAGCAAAAAACAAACATACATAGATACCTATACACGGGCCCAAATGGACAGGCTGGCAGCAACAGCGACACACACGTATGTGCGCTCAAACACACACACACACAAACACACACACACACAGACACACACACACAAACTTCAAACCATCTGGAGTGTCCAGATTAATTTCAGATTGTTCTCCGCTGTCTTTCCAACCCAATTCACCTCTCCCTCTAAGCCGTCTTTGTGTTTGTCAGTCATTCTGTCTCCAGTTGTCTCTCGCTTTCTGTCTCTGGTCTCTTCTGCTGCCAGATCTCCCTCTGCCTGCGTTTGAGCAGATGGGAAAGGTAGAATTCAGTGGATATTTGCATCATACCGGATGCCACGTTGCAGCACCACACTTGGGGTGTTTAAGTAAAAAGTACTTTGCATAGCGTCTTTTGTTGATATAGCACTGAGTTCTTCCCGCTCTGTTTTTTCATGCTTAGATTTTTGGTTAGCTTAGTGTAGCTACCCTTCTAGAGAGACTGTCCAGTAACTGAATACCATAAGGTCACTCTTCCAACAGCTGTCCATGATAGCAAGGCAACAAAACACAGGAGAACAAGAGTCTAAAGCCATCCTAGCGGCTCTGTGAGGCAGAGCACTGCTCTGAGCCAAATGCTTTCATCAGCACTCTAACATGCTCTATATGACAATGCTATCATCTTAATGCTCAGCCGTTATAACGTTGACCATGTTCACCATGAGTTTGATGTGTTAGCTTCCAGCATCTGATAATTAGCACAAGTGTCAAAGGTTGTATGGGTTTTATCCATGGCAATCCAACCATGCATAAAAATGGCAACTGAAACTGACATTCCCAGAGGGACGCCACTTGCTAAAATGGACCAAATAACTTATGGTTCTGGTATAGAAATGTCTTCTGGATACTGTTTTGCGGATGCAAACATCCAGCAACCGTTGACTGAGGCCACCTGTCAGTTGATTAGCGGTGAACTCCATCATAACAAATACTGTGCTTCGAAACACAAAGTAGCCTATTGTTTTCATGTACCGTCTTTTGCTTTAATTATCACGCCAACTAATTCTATGGGAAAGGTTAGGCAGACACACTGAAATCTGTAATTTCGGTCGGCAGGTCCGTTTCGTTGTCAGGGTAACAGATTAGAAATAATGTGGATACTCACAAAAACACAGCAGGATTAATTATGCATTTTTTCCAATGTTTTCCTCTCTCTGTATCCTTCCCACTTACCCAATATGCCCTTCTTCTAACTACTCATGCCTTTCAGAATTTAACAAATACATTTAATTATATTGCTCTGAATTTTATTTTAAGTTTCCTCATGATGAGGTAAAATGTGCTGATTGATCCATCAGCAGCTACAAAGCTGTGTCATTTCTGTGTAATGACTGTGAATGTTAAATGAATCTCTGTTTGGAAGTAATATTTGAAAAAGGAGTTGCAGACACATGCAGATAAAAACATGCTGTCATATGCACATGTGTGCTGTGGCGCTCAGATGCAGACACCCACATGAATGTTAACACACACACTGTGTCAGTCTTCCTTAAAACACAGGGCTAAATCCTATAGATGTGTTTTATCGGATTTATATCCCACAAGCTTTGAGGATTTCTCTTTTTTTTTTTTTATGTTCACTTTAATAAATTGTACATGCATGTCTGCAGGCCTGTGCACTGATAGAGTAGTGAGACCCGAATATGGACAGTTGCTTAAGCATTTATAAAGAGGCATTCCCATGAATGGCATACAATATGTTGGTAATCAAATCAAAGCAACTTGATTCTCAACTTCTTCCACTCGCACGATAAAGAGATGTTAGATATCTCCAGGGCAGAAAAATGATTTCTTAATCATTTTTGCCCGAAAACCCAAACAAAATCTGCATTTTTTTTGTAATGGATTAGGTCACTGCAAAGATCTACATAACAGTCTGACAGTTTGTTAAATTTTATGTGCTGAGAGGCAGCAGCGAGGTGGAGTGCTCTAGTTGAACCTGACCACAAGGTCCCTGGCTCATAAATCAAATACTGGCCTTCTCTCTCCATGGCATGCTGGGCCACAAATCAAATGCATCTTTCTAAGTTACGCTGTGTAGAACTATTGACTGCAGTGATTCAATACTGGCTATGAAAAAGTGGAGAGGAGAGGAAAGGGGGGGGCAGAGGGAGGAGGGGAGAAGGGAGGGGAGGAGGGGAGATGAGAGGAGAGGAGGGGAGGAGAGGATAGGGGAGGAGGGGAGAGGAGAAGAGACGAGAGGGAAGGAGAGAGAGAGGAGGGGAGAAGGGAGGGGAGGAGGGGAGAGGAGAGGAGAGGAGAGGAGAGGAGAGGGGAGGAGGGGAGAGGAGAGGAGGGGAGAGGAGAGGAGAGGGGAGAAGAGAGAAGAGGAGAGGAGAGTGGAGAGGAGAGAGGAGAGGGGAGAGGAGAGGAGAGGGGAGGAGAGGAGAGGAGAGGAGAGGGGAGGAGAGGGGAGAGGAGAGGAATCTGTTGCCTGTTTTCTGGTTTCCTTGTTTTCCACTCTTCCCATCCTCTCCTCCCCACCAGTACCCCCCCCACCTTCGTTATCTCTGTGTCAGAGTCATTGTGTCTCTCCCACGTTATGTTTGTCTCTCTGCATCCTTCCATCTTCTCCTTCCATCTCTCTCTCTCTCCAACCTTCTGTCCATCCCTGCTCTCTTTATTAGGCCAGTATCATCACCATCCCTGCATCCCTTCTCTCCATCCCACTTTCACCACAACTATCTCTTTATTAGTGTTATCACATCTCTCCCAAAGTGTCATTAAGTCTCTTCCTCACTTTCTCTCTATTATTATCACTTGTCTCTGTCCTGGTGTCATTATATCTATCTGTGTTTCCTCTCTTATCCTGCTAGAGTGTTGGGTTGTTTTTATTCCACCCACTCACCTCCTATATTTATCACACAAAGAACAAATACTGCAACCTCTCTCTGTCTGTCTTTCTCTCTATCACCATTTGTAGCACCCTCTGTGAGCCCACTGTTAAACAGTTTAACTAAATAGGACTGCAGTTAGATTCAAGCATTTAGGCCATTGAGCTGGTGCTCAGTGGGGATAAAAGCAGGTTTCTGGAAAATAATATGAAAGTCCATCTGTTCAGTTAACTGTGCTGAAAATAGTTTTGAACAAGGCTTTGTGTTCTCCAGCGAAACTCATTACTCTTATTCACCATTTGGAAGTTTTTGCACCCATCACGACTCTGAATAGCCGGTCAATGCAACTTGTTTCAAGATTTTTTATAGAAAACAATTGTGTTAAGGAAAACTGTTGAAAAAGAAAGACTGCCAACCAGCTAAGGGTTACTGTTTTGAAGACATACCCTTCAATTAGATGACTGAATGCACTTCCCATTTGGTTACTATTTCTGGCTGAAACTACAGTGTGCAAAGTTTGTTTGTTCTGGCCAGTAAACAACTGAAAGTTATTAATGTGGCGAGCTTGCAAACTAATATAAACTGAACAGTGTTAAAAAAAAAATTCTACCATGCCTCTCATTACACTCCAGTTAGTTGATCAAAGAGCCTATATGTCAAATACAAGATTAATATACTTGTCAAATGCAAATTACAGGCACATTAAAATGAGACAAAACAGTAAATTTATTCTATAGTGAAGGTGATGAGGTATGAACAAATGGTGAGGACAGGACATAACTAGTCACCAGTCACTATGACAACCACAGGAATGGAGAAGAGACATGTATCATACCCTCTAATATACGCACACACACACAAACACACACCCACACACACACACACACACACACACACACACACACACACACAAACTCACAGACATAAATGACAAACACAGAGACACACAGGGAGAATCAAGGCTATGTCCAGAGTAAATCCCAAACACTGTCAGCAAGGAATAGGGGTTGCTGTCTGAAGATAGACGAGATAGGTGGGATGGATTGTGTGTTTGTGTGTGTGTGGGTGTATGACTGTGTGCGTGTAAGAAAGAGAGACAAGATCAAAGATAGAGGCAGACCAAAATAAGGACAAAGAGAGAGGCAGGGAGGTGCAAAGGGGGGAATTTCGCGTGATTGCATGCCTACTTTAATTTGCATGTGCCTGTGTGTGTATCGTAAAACATTATCTTCATTTTTCATCATACCCGCTTTGAAAAACAAACAGATTGACTTTCTGAGGGAAGCCACCACTCTGTCTCTGTAATCAATCATCTTTTAACCTACAACTCAGCAGCTTTATGCTCTGAACAGAATGAAAGGAGATGATTCAAGAGACTCAAATCAAAACAAAACTCTCAAACCAAACCACAAAATTAAGAAAAACAATAAATGAAGCATACATCCTTGGCCTCACTACTGCCTTTACTTTGCCTTGAAATAACTACACATAATACATCTTTAAACATATTTCGGGAAATCATGATTGATGTATTTTGCAGTATAGATATTAATGTCACTAAAGACATGGTTGCTCATGGGCACTGGCTGAAATTCTGTCATTCCATTATTTGTGTTTGCTTCAACAGTCTCAGCAGAGTAGCCCGTGCTTGTTTGTTTGGGGGTTTGGGAACTGCTGTTCGTCCAGTGATGCCAAGGCACTAGGGCAGTTTTATGAAGTGAGGGCTATGCAGTGCAGACCACTGCCCCAACGACAGCTCATTAACACAGTTATGAACTAGTCTTGCATATTGGCAATTTTAGGGGTCAAATGTTATATCTAAGACAGGAAGGTGAGTGAAACATGTGGTGCTAAGTGACCGACCGGCAGTCAAAAGGGATTTTGACAGCACCCAGCTATAAATGTGTAGCAGAACAAAACATGATTACGACTAAGCACCCAGTCCTTATTATGACTGTTTTGGATAAGATACAACACACGGCGCATGATTTTTTTTTAGAGTGCAACCCTCCAGTCTTGGAAATGCCAGAGTTTGTCTTAGGCTGAGAGGGCGTATTCTGACAAAGTTCACAATCAATAGTAGCTATTGTCAGTTTGGAAGATGTGGAGAAACAGGAATAGTTAGACTTGACAGTGTGAAATGATGACATGATAGAAATTAACACTCGCTCGTTACGTCTCACATTGTCTTTAACTCTTTAAGCTTTATCTTGAAAGATCTTCAGTCCCTTTTATTATGTTGTTTATTTTATACATGGCCTGCTACCTAGAAGCTTTATCACAGACCTGTCAGTTTACATGTGAAGCAGTCCTTATAAACTGTTTGTTGAAGTGCTCTTACCTCCATTTTCACTGACTTTTAAAGGTCCCATGAAAAGTTTTAACTATCAAAGCATGAGGTTACCACTGAAGATGCACTGTTTTGCAGGTTCCCATTTCATGGAGTCTTTAAACCTGCAATCTGTGATTTATTTTTTTTTTTTGGTATATAAAGACAGCACTCATCACATTGAGGTGGTAAACCTGTTAGCAAACAGTTGCCTATTTACAAATCAAGCAGATTTAGAGCAACATTTATTTGGAGTCATGTGTCTGTCCACCTGAGTAACGTGATCCAATATTCAGTCTTTTTCACCTCTGCTTTTTGTCCCCATCAAATCCTGAGGGAAATATCTGCCTGTTAAATGCTCCAATACATTTGCCAGATATTCCCTAACTCTGTCTGGCTGTCATCTGGTTCTGAGCAGGTACAGTACAAAGGGTTTTTAAGCTTTTCACTGGAAACAGCTGCCTGCTGCCAGAGAAGGCACGATGGGAGCAGAGAACCAAGCATTGCTGGCCTCAAAATCAAAACACTACGAAGCTTTATAGAATTAAGGGGAGCCGCAGAGTCAAGTGGTAACTGTCTGTGAGTTTTTCATTGCAAATGACCCCTTTCACATTACACACAGTTATAAGATCCATTGTTGATATACAGATATCGATAGCTGCTTTTGGCAGCAATATCAGCCGTAGAGGTCACTGACATCAACATAGTTGTGACTTTTCACCAAAGTTCTTTGTGATCCTTTTAGGGTTTGAGTATTTTACAGTTAAACTGTCAAACTCTCCAAACATGAGTATTCCTTGACACCACGTAGCAGTGCTCCTGAGTCAATGAAGGGGAAACATACAGATATACACAGAGCGGTTTAACTAGAAAAGACATGACAATGAAAATCACTGATGCCTCATTAGTCTGCAATGTTACTGCTGAAAGAAGAGGGAGCGTGCTCAACATTTAACCCTTGGGGTTAGCTCACCTTGGGGTGAGCTAAGAAAGAAAAAAAAGAAAAACCTGTGAAAATTCCTTTGCGTTCTTGAAAATTTGACCTTTAATGTGATACAGTGAGCACAGAGTCAGCACACACATACACATGGAGACATACTCCAGCAGAAACGCATTCTAGGAACTTCTGCAGTCATGGCTTGGTGTGAATATAAAATCCATTAGCAATCTGCTGAATGTGTCTAAGAGCATAGCAAAGCAAAATGGGTGCTGAGAGCAAGCAATGGTAAGCAGTCTTCTGTACATACTATATGTATCTGAGTGTGTTTGTGTGTTGGTGTGCATGGCCTTGGGTGTATTTGGTTTGTATCAATATGTGGTAAACTGCACAATTATGCTGAGATGAATTTATACTGAAGCTAGTGGTCAGGATTGGGTCACTCTGTCATTGCTGACAAAACAGAAAACACACACACACGCACACACTTTTTGGCACATTAAACAGACTTACATTAATTTCCTAAACACTTACCATAGGCCTAACCTTAACCATTGACCCAAATATCTGCTTTCTCATAACTGGGGACACGGCTTTTGTCCCCAGTTGGACAAGCCACCCCCAATTGACTGGTCTTAATCTGAAATTTGTGCCCAAAAGTAGCCTATGACTCACGCACACACATACACACACACACACACACACACACACACACGCACACACACACACACACACACACACACACACACACACACACACACACACACACACAGTTCCATAGCACCTGAAAGCTACACATTTTTCTTTGAATCATTTTTTTCACTTTAATATTTTCAGGTTTTGTCTCCCTCTCACTTACTCTTTCTCTAATGTCTGCCTATTTTCTCCCTTCCTCAATAAAGATATTTCTCCCCAACAGTGGAAATCAATTTCTTGTTTCATCTGACAATAATGGTGTTTTTACTGCAAACGAAAAACAAATTAAAGCGGCCTTGTAGCCCAATTCCTATGACAGTTAGCTGCAGTTACTTTGTCTTTCTTTTTAAAAATAAAAACATTGGCAATTTGCTGCTCTTCTTTTTTTCTATAATCCATCATAGCTTTATTCCTTAAAGGACCTTAACCGGTTTTGTCAAAAGTTTTGATTTGTGATTCCTTTTGTGTGAAGTTAGGTGGTTTCATAACAATGTGCAGTATACACTTTACTTATTGTTAATTATCTAGCAAGAAGTGGGAAAAATATAGGTCTCCTGACACGACACATTCAGAAATTCATTTTCACATCCTTGTTTTCTTATTTACAACACGTTAGTAGTTACTAAAAAAACAGACAAACAGTCTGAACTTTTCAGTGTAGATACACACACATTTTAAGAAAAATCATAAAAATCCTGAAAATAAATTAGAAAAATATTACCCAAATTTACACAACTAAATGAGCAATTACGTTAAGTGAGACAGATGTTTTCTTTTAACTACAAACAAACACACACACACACACACACAGGGAAAAAAAAGAAATCCAAATTATACCTTCATAAAGGAAGAAAACTCACTAGTCCAGGTGTTATTCTCACAATTTTATGATAATTGTTTATTAGAGTCTCTCCCTGCTGTGCACATGATTCACTTACCTTCTTTGCTTTCTGTTTCACTCACATGTCTTTTTCAACCATGAAACAACCATAATATAAACATACATTTTCCAGTCTTTGATTTATATTTCATTCATTTAGTTTTGTATCCTTATTACTTCTAAACATTTTGATGCCACTGATAAGTTTAGCATGTCACTGTGTGATACGAGTGAGGCAACATCTGAGCTCTGTCTGCCTGTTAACCTCCTGCAACAGGAGGATATTTTAAACCACATTTAAACCATACAATTTTTGATTTTCCACAGTAAATTATTCTTTCAATCCTAATTAAAATCTTCTTTTCTCCCTTCTGTGTTGTCTTTATTTGTTCTTTTGCTCATTATTTCTTTTGTTAATTGGGTATATTTTAACAGATTTAGTTGATTTAGTTTCTATTTCTGCTTTTTTAAAGGGTCAGAGTGAAATGCACACCTCAACTGCCAAGACAGATAGGCTAACTTCATATAACTAGGGTGTTTGTTAGATTGGAACCAATGGGGCCTGTTTTTTCTTAAGTTACTTGCTTTTAATGTTGTTACCAGAGACATACTAAAACACTTATTTTTTGTTGAGCCCTTCAACATACGAGTCTGTATAATTCTATTTATCTGAAGAGAGTCAGGATCTGAAGAACTTTGATGTTTTGTCTGCCTACTGTTGCCACTCATGGAAAAAAAACACACATGAACATCATTATCAGGTTATCACATGTATAAAAGGAATTGTTCTGTATTTGTATAATGAGCAGATTATATTTACATTGAATCTGGAAGGTGTGTGATGGAAAGGCCTTTGTTTATCTTTGTTTCTAACACATCATCAGCCATTAAAAAAGCACAAACCTCCAGAATTCATGCAAAATTGGGCTTTTCTTGCAACATACAAAACTAAATTTAGGCCATTGCTGATATATGTTCTCTTCACCTTATATATGCTTCCTTTAGGTCAATATTGCTGGGAAACAGTACATGCATTTCCATTGTTATACAGATGATACCTGATTGTATTTGTCGATGAAACCCAATGAAACCAGTCAGTTAGCTAAATTTCAAGCATGCCTTGAGGACATAAAGATCTGGACAACAAGCAGCCTTCTGCTGTTAAACTCAGAAAAAAACTGAAGTTATTGTACTTGGCCCCCAACAACTCAGAAACACATTATTTAAAGATATATTTATCCTAGGGGACATTGCCCTGGCCTCTAGCAGCATCGTTAGGAGTCTTGGAGTTCTCTTTGATCAGGATATAACCTTCATCCCCCACATAAACAAAACTTCAATATGTCCTTTTTTTCACCTAAGTAATATTTCAAAAAATAGGCACATTCTGTCTCAAAATGACAGAGAGACCTGGTACATGCTATTGTTACTTATAGGCTGGATTTTTGCGACTCCATATCAAGAGACTGTCCCAACAAATCTTATATTACTCTCCAGCTGATCTGGAATTCTACCATGCAAGTACTGACAGGAAATAGGAAAAGCAATTGTATTTCTCCTGTGTTAGCTTCTCTGCATTGGCTCCCTGTGAAATCCAGAACAGAATTTAAAATTCTCCTCCTCACCTACAAAGCCTTTAATGGCCAGACCCCATCATATCTTAAAGAGCTCATAGTAAATTATTACCCCGCTAGAACACTGCACTGCAGGATTACTCGTGGTTCCTTGAGTCTGCAAAAGTAAAATGGGAGGCAGACCCTTCCATTATCGGGCTCCCATACTGTGAAACCAACTTCCATTTTGAATCCAGGAGGCAGACACCATCTCCAGGTTTAAGAGCAGAGTTAAAACCTTCCTTTTTGATAAAACTTATATTCAGGGCTGGCTCGGGCTCAACTTGAACCATCACCTAGTTATGCTGCTATAGGACTAGACATCATGGGACTTCCCATGATGCACCAAGCTCCTCTCTCCTTGTCTCCCTCTCCATCTGTACACTTTCATATCCCATTAATGCTCATTACCAAGTTGTTTTCTCTTCTACCGTCCTTTATCCCACTGCAATTATTACTATTATATTTAATCTTATTAGTATTATCATTAGTCCTAATATTCTAATTATTGGTTTTATAATTAGTCTCATTATTATTATTTTATCTTTATGTGCTACTGGTATTGTGATATGTTCTCTTTTGGGGGAATGTCTTTATCAAATATAACTACGAGGAGTACGGTCTAGACCAGTCTGTATGAGAAGTGCCCGAAGAAAACCTCTGTTGTGATTTTGCGCTGTATAAACAATATTGAACTGTATTGAATATAAGCCTTCAGGACCATAAAAGTTTTCTTTAAATTGATGAATTATACACTAGATGTTTTATGAAAGAAATGATTTGGTAGGAATTATGCCCTTAAGCCTGGGCTGTTTCCATCCTAAACTGCTGTATGTTTTTAAACTGATGGCCAAACCTAGGTTGAAATAATTCAGTTGTCAGTGAGTCAGCTTTCATTTCTCCAGTGAAATTAATTGGTTTCTGTCAATTCTAGTAGTTACCTAACTAGTTACAACAGCAATGACTCAGCATTTTACAGTTCTAACCAGGCTTTAACCAAAGATAGGGAGGAGTAGAGTTAAATTTATTCTGTCAGGGCTTTTCTCTATAAGTCTTTATTCCTCTTTTTTCCATCTCTTAAGTTTATTGGTCCATGTGGACTTTTGTGTCTCCTGTGTATATGAGAGAGGGCAGGACAAGCAGTGAGATAATGGAGAGAGACAGACAGAGATGCTCTGTTGGACAATTTGTGTAACAACTGCATGTAAGTCATGGTGCACTGTTGAAATGCATGCAAGCATCTCTCTCTCACACATAGGGGAGTACAGCAGCTGCTGTCCCACAGTTGTGATTCCAAGGTGTTTTAGCCAGTCCCTCCAGAATGTCACAATGCAAATTCAACCAGTCCAAGTGAATTTTGCCTGAGCAATTCGGTTCAATTATGACAAATTTTCATCAAAGTTGATCAGTCATCTTATATATCTGCAAGTTTCATCACTCCTAGCAATCCTCCTCACAAAAAGCTGAGCCATTCGCATATACATCTCCAGACTCACTCCCTCGTTTTGTGAAGATGCATACATGTGCGACACAAACATCCCGCATTTTCCAACACAAATTGCTGTTAAAGATCGTGCAAGGCAATTCCTGATGTTCTGCATGAAAGCGGAGGTAAATCACTGCATATCACATGTAATATAGCGATGGGACACAAAAGGAAGTTTACACTTGACACTTTTCTACCGAAAAACACCATGACAGAGGCATCCTGAGTTGTATCCAGATCCACTGCAGATGCTGAAAGAATCAATTATGTTAAATATGCATGGTTAGGGGTAACATTAGTGTTTTATAAATTGAAAGGATGGAGGCATGCTTGCCTGTTGTATGACAACCTTGATTCTTTCCTCAATTCTCCGTTTGTGTCTCTGTGTTTGTCCATTTTTGTATGTGTATGCGTATGTGTGTGTTTTTGTGTTTGTGTTTGTGTGTGTGTGTGTGTGTGTGTGTGTTTGTGTGTGTTTGTGAGAGAGAGTAAGATTAAGAAAATAGTTTAAGAATAAAAAGTCTCAAACAAAATGTTTGAACGTGGTATGACAGCTCTACTCAAAATATCAAGTTGGATGTGTAATGACATCAGAGGTGGAGAGTGCGCATGTGAGAGAGACATCGCTGTTAGACAGAGAAGAGAGAGAAAATAGGCAAATGAAAATAAGCTCAAACAATAGCTTGTAAATTGTAGTCTACTGTGGAGTGGGTGAATTAATGAATCGATTAATCAAAAAAATTTTTGCAATTTTCTCTTGCTCCTGCAATTTAATTACAAAAAAAAAGAAAGAAACAATGCCTAGACACCAACATACATTACTAATTTTTAGGAAATTTGCAATTAAATAAAGGAATTTTAGGATGCAACAACCCTTAAAAAAAAGCCAGTGAAATCCTGGAGAATCAATGCTGGAACACACGTTTGAGTGTGTGAGTATGCGAATGTGTAGATATATGTATATCTACACATCAAACTGATGCATGAAGTCACAAAGTCGAAATAAAATATAAAAAGAAAGATATTCCAATAAACTACCTGGAACTTTTAAGTCACAGAGACACACAAAAAGATAAAAAACAGTGAGGGAGAGAGGAAGGGAAGAATACAAACAATGAGCTTGAAGAGAGGTAAAAAGTGCAAAAGAGAGAGCAAGAGAGGGAGATGCAGCACTTTCCATCTATATATTTGCCCCTGGGGCTCTATTACTATTATTCATCTGTACGAACGTTGATGTTTCACATGAGCTCGCAGGTTGTGTATGTGAGAGAGACTTGCACAGGAGGGCACTCTCACTGTGCCTCCTGTGCAAGTGGCACAGTAAGAGTTAAGAATGGGAAAATACTGTATATGTAGCAACAGAGATAGAAAAAATGAAGGATGAGAGAGAGAGAAAGAGAAAGAGCTGGTGAACCCAAAAAAAGGCTGACAGATGGAATAAAGGACAAAGTAAAGGACAGAGGGAAGTCTGCTTCATCCAGGCAAATAGAACGCTTTTCATCCTGACATCTTTTTCTTTGTTATTCAGGCAGGAGCAAAAAGGGTTAAGGAAAAGAATGAGAAGAAGAAGGTTGAAAGGTTTGTTCTAGTATTTACTCCCTTTAAAAAGGGACAGCTCTCGCAAAATAACTAATGCTGTATTAGAAATTTAAAGCAAATCTTAAATAAATACTTTCATGGGATAGTAACATTCTTTCTTTGGCTGTCCAAATCAGGTCCAGTAAAGTAAAAAATGTAACAGAAAAGGGTCATAGAATTATGCATAGTAATCCTGAAAAACAGAATTGTGCGATGCAAATTATATTTCAAACCATACCTGGATAACTTTAATGTTTTTAAGCTTGTGGTTCCAGGAGATAAAAATGCTCCAACGGTCGTGGTGATTTCACATTAAAATATTTTTTATGTATTTTTGTTCTTCTCCTTCGTTGTTCTTTCTGTTTGGACAGAGGTCAGTTTTAGAAATGCAGGGTCATCTCTGTGTACCAATCAAGACTGTGCAAAATTAGTTGTGGGGTTGTTTACTAATTGTCAATCAAATCTTACGAAACCAAACTCATAGTTCTGACGAAGCCGATTAGCTGGGTTTTTGCCTGTTACACTCTTGATAAATTTGAACTGATGATTTTCTTTTTTGGATTGCTGCACAATTTGTAATGAATATTTAATGTCATAGAGAAATACTTGATTTTAAATCCACATTTTCAGAGGTGTTAAGCAGAGTACTTTCCTGCAGTAATGAATATATGCTACTTTAAAGTTTCAAAACTGTGACAAATTCCTTATCAGAATAAACATATTGGTAAAATACGTTTCGTGTCACACATGGGGTATTTGCAGACATAATGTCACGCCAGAGCAGATTACTCACAGCAATCCTGCACTGGTTCAATAATAAATTTGTTGGCTGCAAGTGGATAATTTCCCGTCTGCATGAGGTCTGTCGTGTTTTTGCTTGCAATGACATTATTAGACCAACATTTCCAATAGGAAAAGGGCACACCAGAGGAAGATGTCAGCCCAAATGAGTTGGGTCAGTGTTGTCTGGTATCAAAAAATTATGCTTCCACATGCTCAGACAGCACCAGTTTTTCTGTGTATTTGAGTTGGTTGTTAACAGCATACACATCAACCTTGGAGAAAATACACATTACAAAAACATCAAACATGTGTTTATTCTTACCAGTATTTATCCACAGATGTTTGGATTATGTATGCAGAGCTTTCCTTTTCAGTAGATGAAAGTCTGAAGCTATCTGAAGGTAGCAAAGAGGGTATGTGTACTCGAACTGCAACCTATAATTTGAAGAATAGTGCAATTTTCAAAGCAGCTCACACTCCTCATTTTTGAATGAGTCTTCATGAACTAGTGCCCAAATCTGATTCACACTTGTTGCATATTTGGGATAATGTGAATCTTTGCTTTGAGACTCTGCACCTTCTGATAAAGCACATCAGTTTCCTCATGAGTGAGTTCTTGGCTTTTTTCTGCATTAGTAAATGTATGTGCTAGGAGCACACTGCTGTTAAATGGGATGAGAGGAGCTGATCTGATTGTTCATGATTGATACAGATAATTTATTCCTCCTAATCCAGCCTTCTGTGCATTGGTTTTGCAGGTACACTGCCAGAGCGCAACAGCCTCTGGTCATGAAATTACTGAAAATCTGTCAGTCACAGCCAAGTGCAATGAATTTGACTCACAGAAATAGGAGCCTCTGAGGAAGTAGAAGAGGAGGTTGAAAAGAAGAGGAGGAGAGACTGAGACATAGAATAAAAGTTGAACATGGAGATAGATGAGGGAGAATCTGTTGTCTCATTTCAAAGGGAGAGTGGGGAAAGGAAGAAACAGAGAGAATACAAAAAGTCAAACCCCCTTTCCCATCTCAGAGGAAGAAATGAAAACTTGTGTCGTTTCCAGGGAGGGTGCTTTTATATTGGTGTTTCTATAGCAACAGTTTCTATGTGCCCATTTTACCGACCTGCAGAGTTATTATTATGCAACATGTAAAAAAATACACATAAATGCCAGAAACACTGTGATTATTTGTAATCATGCAGAGACAGTCATATTTAATCCACCATAACACATGATACACTCACACTTGTGAATGGGAAAAGTTCTGCCTCAAATAGCAGGAAGGGGATGAAGGTTTTAACAGGCGGCCGAATGTAAAATGAAATATTAAAAAATTTTACTGAGATATTTATTTTCTCTGTGTATAGCTCACTGTTCATATCTTAGTTTCTTTTCATTTCTGTTATTTTGTCTTCCCATCCTTGCCTCTTTGTGGATACATGCCCTAATCTGTATCTGCACTGTTGTGTGTATCTGTTTGTGTGCTTGTGTGTAGCTATATATCCTGTATGATCATGGCACATTGTCATTTTCAGGAAGACGTATTGAGAAAGAGAGGCATTACTGAGTACCTAGGACATTCCTCTTCTACAGTCTGTGTGCGTTTCTTTAGCAGGGGAATTTAAACATACAAACATGCGCACAGGATCACTTAACCCAGTGCATGCTGCTTCTTGCTTTCAGCATTTCCCATGGCAACAGATTCCCATCAACCCTCTCACCTAACCTTTTGTTGTTTCACTAATCAAAAATTAACAATCCGCTAGAAAGCCAAAAATAAAGGCGAGCAAGGAGATAGAGAAAAAGTAATGAGTTGAGGAAGAGATGAAGGGAGGTGAAGAAAATAAATGAGAAAAATTAAAAAAATAAAATAAAGACAGTATATGAAAATAGGAGGGGAGAGAAGACACATAAACATATCCTCACTCACAGCTTTAATGTATCTTGCCTGCTCAGCCTAACACATGCTACATGACAGGTTATTGTAATTAGTCTATTAAAGGGAAAGTACTTATATTACCATAAATTTGTTCCTATTGTTATTAAACAAAATACATTTAAGAGCTGCTTCCATTTGACATCACATTTGAAAATATAAACACCATGAAATCAAGAACCAAGAAGCACTAAGTTGTCTTCAAAAATATCTAATTAAAAATAAATCAATTAAAAATAAAAATCACAACATTCAGATCCGGGTGCAAACTACGGCAACTTCAAAAAAATCGAGAATCAAATGAACTTAAAGCAGCCTGCTATGTCCGACTGCTAAAAGAGGAGCAGATTCCAACATAAGGAAACAAAAAAACTGAACTAGATTTCACCGGAAACAAGCCCCTTCCTTAGTGGTCTCTACAAAGGACTTCAAAGCTTTGCTCAGTAGCACAGTGGTGATTGACTTATTGAGCCCGAGGAGTGGAACCAGCAACATATACACACACTAGCTCTCTACGACCTGTTCAGTATTCAGTAAATAAGGCTGGTGTTTCATATGAGTGCGATGGCTGATTGGTTGTCATAGAATGATGCATCAACACAGCCTCCTTAACCACATAGAAGTGTAGGTGTATGTATGTGCATATGCAGGGATATACATGAACATGTGTGTGCTCGCCAGAGAGTGTAAGTCAGTGTTCACATAATACATATGAACAAAACAAGCTTGAGATTATATATATGTTGTAGGTGTGTACATTGGGATAAGTACAGAAGCAAAAGTAGGATTGAGATGACCTGAATGCCAAAGAGGACTGTATCAATATAACTGATTATAGTTATAGGGATATAAAGCCATTATATTATTGATCAAGAGAGAGAGAGGGTGAGAAATGAGCGAAGGCAGGAGGTAAAAGGGGAGATGTGTAATGGATCCATGAAAGAAAGATTGGTACTTAAAGGAATTAAAATCTGGTCGTAGTTGAGAAATGAACTGATTCGGTTCTCATTAATACGTGGAAGGGCCAAGAAGGACGGATGCTGAGAGAGACAGTGGAAGGGTGGGGCTGGGGATTGTTAGAGAGGGGTTGTTAGTATCCAAAAGAAATGGAGGTCCTACGCCTGAATTCAAAGCCTATCATGAGAGGAAAAATAAAAAGGGTAACAAAAGAGTAAAATAAATGATGCACTGATAATTAATTAAAAGTAGTTAAATGGTCCTTAAAAAGTTTTAGAATACTTGAATTTTATCTTGTACTTGATTCAGGGAATTTAACTTCTATGTATAATTGATTCCTATATTTAATATTCCTCAGGGAAATTAATTCAGTTTTTTACTGTTGTCAAATGAAAGAATGCGTAATTTATCTCATCCAATCAGAATGTAGTGGAGTAATAATTGTAATACTGCTGTACTGTGTCATAGCAACAATGCAGAGGTACCTATGTGGGGACTCCCACTGTGAAATGACATGAAATGATTAGAGCTTATATGTTTTTCTGTGTTATTTAGTGTGTGTTTTAATTCATGTACATTTAAAAAAGTTAAGATACAGTTTATTAAGACCATATATATTATTCTGCCATACTCAAACTTAAATTAGAGAGGAATGTGTCAGAGAATCAGCTTCCAAAACATAAAAAGAAGAGTTCCCTCTGAATGTTCTTAACAGGCTCAGCTGAATATATCCCAACATTTCGTTGGACTCAGTAAAAAGGAAGTGGAACATACCCTCAAGCTCTGCTTTGTTTGCGTAGTTTAGATTTGAATACAGCCTGTAACTGTTTTACCAGCTCAGGTGATTTATTGTACTTGGATGGATGCTGTAGTTGGCTTAACATGCTATTTTGATGGTTCGATATTTCAAGAAAGAAAGAGTACAAAGCCCCAAACCCAAAGTTAGTTGAAGGGAGAGAATTTTTTCGTTTTTTTTAGGTAAGAGAGCCATGTCCTTCTCCTGGGTCACTAGGGTTTTATCATTTACTAACCCTAAGCTATTCTGCTGCTCAAAAATGTTTTATTGATGCTTTAATACACTTTAGGGGTTGATCATCATTGTCGATTTTTGTAGCCTGTATGAAACATCTAATATACTTTTAATCTCAAAAAAGTCAAATGTAATGATACAACAAAAAAGAATAATCATCAAATAACACCAAATTGTTGCTCTGCTGTTTACAGGACAAATATATGTAAGATAGTTTTCATAAATTATACAAGTAATTATTAATTTATCAAGGATATATTGCTGTCATGCTAAGTATTTTGATGCCGTATTCTCCAGTTTCAAGAAACATGTTAATCCATTTTGATCCCATATTTTGGTAACAAACCAGACTTTTAATCCACTGCACTGCAGGGCATAAGACAGTGCAGCCAAATATCAGCATATTTGTCGGCTCAAATTATAAACTTACTCTCCTGAAAAAGATCCAAAGTCATTTCATCACTTCTTCTCAACTCATGGAGGCTTACAGCTCTCTAGCCTAATTTTTAAAAAAAGACATGTGTGTAACGGTGTATTTTGATAATCTCACCTGAAAATGCTTCTGATTCTGCTCTATTGGTTTTGAGCTGTGTACCTGCACTGCGCTCAGTCAGTCAGTCAGTCAGTCAGTCAGTCAGTCAGTCATCTAGTGGGATATTACATTCACCAGCCAGCCAGTCAGTCAACCGTCACTAAGTCTGTCAGCCAGTTATCTGGTCAGTTAGTCAACCAACCTAGAAGCCAATCAATCAGTGAACCAGTCATTCAGTCTGACGGGAGGGCAGCCAGTGAGCAAAACCTCCAGCTGGTCCCTGGTTAGAGAGGATGGTCTCATAAGTATGGTAAATCCTGACTTTAAAAAGCAATATCTGAGAAATTGAATATTTTCTCAACCTCCTCCTGCTTTTGTGATAATAATTAGATTATTAGCCCACCACCTTGCTTGTTCACTTTATCCCCAATATCCTGCCTTGTTGTTAAGCTGCTATTTCAGTGGTCAATCATGAGGGAAAAAAGATATTTACATGCCTATGATCATAGTCAGCATTTACATGTGTGTATTCCAGGGATTCGTAAAGAGGCAGCTGCATAGAGCAGGAGTCACTACTAATAACGGCATAAAGAAGAGAGAGAGAGAGAGAGAGAGAGAGAGAGAGAGAGAGAGAGAAAGAAGAGTGTTTGCATGAGTGTTTGTTTTATTTAGTTTGACAGCTTGTTGACAGCAATGGCTTGTTTTTGATGCTGTCAGCAGATTATTCATTTAGAGCCGAATGCAGTTTGGACCACAAGGCCTATTAAATTATACACACTGAACAGAATTGTTTAAGCACCACTAAGATGGTTGACACTGTATGAGTATGTGAGATAGAAGTTTGTTTCAGTTTAAGCTTTTTAAGTTTAAGATCACAGCTGTGTGTGTGTGGGGGGGGGGGCTGGGGTCATAGATGACCTCAACTGCTCTCCCTGGCCTCGCAGAGCAAATTTAACGTGCAGGCTGTCAAAAGTGTGACACATTAAAATCCCAAATTGGTTCCTGGAACTTCTTCTAGTTTCTAGTATGAAGTGACAGAAAGAGAGAGTAGGGATGGGAAAGTTGTTTCTTTTTGTATTATTTGCAAAGCAGAAAGAAAAATTAAACCCAAAAGCCAGTAGAATCCCATGTTTCCCTATGGACTTTCTGCTGTTCAGACGAACTGTCAAAGAGTTTCTGGTGTGGAGAGACTGCAGTAAATCTTAATGCAAGTGAGGTGAGTAGAATGACATGACAATGACATTTTGTTGGCAGTGGGATTTACTTCATGGTGACAGACATGGTTTCTATTACACTAGTGACTTAAGAAACTTATCCCAGCAAAATTTGAATGTATTGTCACAAAGATGAAATACTATATTGGCATCTGTTATTGCTAAAAAATAATTTTGATGGTTTTAACCTCTAAATACATCAGCTGTAGTAGTGGGTTTCAATTTGTCTTAGTAAACCCCAAGAACATGGTTCGCTTTTTAGACAGATGACAGGATGAGAGATTACATTGAGAAGCTGGTTGAACAGAGGACTTTGTCACTCCAACTCAAACTTTTTCCTTTGTATTTTTAGATGACTCAGCATTAGAATAAGCTTTGCTGCCAGACAAATATAACTGACACACAAGATGTTTATCATCACTGTCTAGCCACATGACAGAGGCCTCTGTTTCATCATTGTCGACAGGGCCAAGTGATTGATTATGCTCTGAAAAAGGTTGAAACACAAGGGCAATAAAAGTCTACATGATTTCTTCAGGGTGCTTAGGGCAATGTTAAAAGAGTAAACAGTCAAAATCTTGCAGTAAATGAGCAGCTGAAGACATTCAGTTCAATCCAACTTTCTAATCCCCAAAGATGTGACTGATTTGAGGGCAAAACATGTTTAGACAACAAACCTGGCAAGACATATGAGAAGGAGAGAGCGATGGAAGGAGCAAGAGAGAGAGAGCAGGGCATCAGTCCAAAGGGCAAAACAGTGCAGCAGGCTAATGCTGTGTTGTCCAGATGGTCTGTCCTTATTATGGGGTGTATATTTGTCTGTAATGAGCGTCACGGCCATAAGTCCTGCTTGTGACCCAAAAATGTGAATGCTTTCATTAACTCACTGGCAACGGTCTTTGAAGATGTTCTACGCACCTACAAAATATATATTCATTCACACACTCGCTCACTGTAAAATTTACCTTCACGTGGAAGACGCACAAATACGCACACACAAACTATCAAAAGAATTTGCTGCATATGGTCAGTGTGCACTCTGATATTTAATAAATGCCTCAATAATTATTGGTTTAAACATTACTCATGGTGTGCTAAAACAAAGTTTTAAAAATCTTGTGTAAAGTATCGTAGACATAACCCGACTCACTTACCCTTCTCTTACCATCTTTGTCGCTTCTTCTCAGCCTGTGTTCTCTTTGTCTCTCTTGTCTTCCAGTTACTGAAAGGCTGAATTCACCTCTAATTCGCTCTTGTGTGTGTGTCGCACATGTGAAAGTCCCTCTGGCTATGATAAACCTTTTAAAAGCTCAAGTAAAAAAAAATCTATTTTGAGTTGCAATAGCTGCTAAAATTGTTAACATTTATTTATGAACAATAAACACACACCCATGCAAACTACTCAGTCTCACAGTCACGCTCTCAGTCACTTACAGAAAAGCCTGGTTATTAATGTCCTATCAAGCACTGTAAAATGAGTGTCAGTGATTGAATTTAAGTTATAAACTGCATCACAGATGACAAATGATTGTAAAGCACATTTTAAATGTGGTCAGTCACCAAAATCAGCTCAGGGGACATGAGGTCAAACTCTAAAAATATAATTTTCCAGTGTTGTTTAATAATTGTTTTTAAAAAACTGACACAAAGGAGACATTGAACCAGGTTGTATTACTCCACTTACTTGTGGGATTATTGTTTCTAGTTATTTGACCTGTTTGCAGTAATTGATATTGAGCAGTAAGGAGAAAGCTGCAGCGTCATTTATGATGTTGGATCCCCAGGGCAGCTACTGTAATACTGCAAGTTGATTACCCTTGAACTCCTATCGTGAAAAATACAAATTAGCAACAATTCTTTCTTTTTTGCTCAGCACTTTTGTGTATAAAAATGTATCTTGATGACAAAGGGTGCATGGAGGCGTAAGATGCCTCAAAGTAAAATTGTCAAAACCGCAGAGATATCGCTTTAGGAATATTTAATCTTGATAACGCTACATTCACAAGGGAACCTTGTGTTGTTTTCTGTACAGAACAAGACTTTTTAAGTTCCGTATTTTGGAATGAGAGGCCACACCGAGAGCAGTTAATCTACAGTAGGAGTACAGTGCACTGTGGGAAATCTAATCTCCCTCTCACTCACACACAAACATGTACATGTACATGTGCACACACCTGAGAAACAGACATGAGGACACACAGAAACCCAGGCCCATGCATGCCACCTGATGGGAGATGTGGAGGGACTGGGGAGTGTGTGGGGGGCAATCCAGTGCTATCCACCTAATTCTGTCTCCGGCAGCACTCCCCACACACTGGATTAGCCGGTGGGATTTGTCAATATACTGTGGAGTGGCAGGGAGAGAGCAAGGTGGTGTGTGTGTGTGTGTGTGTGTGTGAGAGAGAGAGAGGAAGAGAGAGAGAGGGAGAGAGAGATAGGGAGAGAGAAATATAGCAGGTAAAAAACAACGAGAGAGAGTTCATACATGTGGACATGTGCATGGAGGAGAGTTTGTATTTAGATAGAAAGAGACCGAGTGAGTGTCTGTATGTGTTCCTGTGTGCGCACTGGTTTTTGATTTGATTTGTATAATTTCCTGGAGCCATTGTAAATAAGACAACACACAAAGGGACGCTGATAAATGTCTGAAGATGTGCCAGTGTGTTGTATCTACATATGTATGTGTGTGTGTGTTTTCGTGTATGCATGCATAGGTCTGCGCATGTGTATACACTTTCCAGGCATTGTTTTAGAGAGCATAGAAACGCACTGGGTGTAGGAGGTGTTGGAGAATGGTATGTTATTTATCAATATCTTCCATATGCTTGTGGCATTGACTAGACTCACTGATTTACTGAGCCAATAGTCACAGTTACACACAGTACAAGCTTTCCAAATGGCTTGATCACTTATTGTAGTCTAACTTACAGAAAGAGAGAAAAAAGGAGAGGAAGGCATTGGCAGAGGAAGATAAAGATATTATTGGGGAAGAGATAGACAAAAGAAGTAAATGAAAGAGGAAAAGTGAATGAATCCTAAATACATGTATTTATAGTGCTTTTTTCCAACAGTTACCTTTGTGTTTGTGTTTTGGTAAATATTAAGCAAAATTGTATAAAATGTCATGCAGGCTTTTCTCAAGATTTGCAAAAACATTCTGTGTATGGTGGATTTGCAACAGAAATACATCTTGGTTGTTTACATTTAAATTTTTACCTCTTCAAAAACAGGTCTTATTTTAATTAAAAAAAAAAAAAAAATCCATAAACTGCACTTTGATTCCTAGACATCCTAAAGAGTAGAGACAGTGAAACTAAGAAATTAAAGAAAAAAAAATTAAAGAGCAGAATAAAGCAAAATGGAGGAAACAGGGTTATGGTGGTGTGTTTGTGTTTGTGTTCAAAAAAGCTTTTTCTCACAAAAGTTTATGTGGGTTTTAAGAGGGAAAAACAGAACAAAAGAGGAAAGTACCCCTCCGTCATAACTAGGTCAAACTCTAAATCACTCTAAATCTAAATCTTTAAATCACCATACATACTTTCCGAATCCTTTTAAAAACACTCAGAGCACTCAAAATATTCTTATTTGTATAAGCTTGAGATATAGCTAAGCCAACAGTTATTTCTGAATGCTCATGTTTTGCACCAAAGATTGTAATTCTCTGTAAGATTGATTACCTGCATTACTGATACAGGAAAAGATGATAAATAAAACGGGTACAAGATGCATTTCAATTGTGTTTAAGGACTGCACAAGCATGCAAATCAAGCTAATTCAGTACTTCCTTGGTAAAAACCAAAACTGTGACAAATCAAAAGCTGGCATCAGTTTGTTCGGTCTGATCTGCAATCTTGTTTACTAATGGTTTCTCATTAAAATCATCATTTCGCCAATTTTACACTATGTTATTTTGGAAACATTCTTGTGTGGTTGCTTGTGTTAAGACAACATTCAACTGTTTTTGTTAAATAAACAAAGAGTTGCATGGAAAAACATTTTCTACCAAAAATAAGTAAATCTCAATTTGGATTTGGTGCTTGAACTCACATATCATATAGACACTAGTAACACAAAGTTTCAAATGAAAGCCCAGTCCTACACATGGAGACAGCTGTCGATGTCTTTTGGGCAAATTTTGTTTCAGCTATAAGTAATAAAGTGATACTATGGTCAGAGGTTTTTTTAGAGGCCCACATCAATACCAATTACTTGTATTCAGGAGATCAATAACTGATATTCAGAACCAATATACATTTGTGGTAAAAAGGAAAATCTTGGTGTCAAAATTAATAACATAACCTCCAACATAAAGCTACCACCACATAAAATCTATGGACACCCACCATGTTGTCAAGGTTTTTCTAGTATTTTGTCCACCCACCTATACCATTGAGGGCATGCTAAATAACAGTAGCTACTTTGTATAATACAATACAGTTAAGCTGCATGACAAATTGCATCCTCCAAAATGATCATACAGTCAAATCAACAACTTTTCAAAACAATTAAAAAAACCTGGACATTATAACCTTCATGAATGGAGGATTTATTGCAGGACTGTTGTATTAGACTGTGTCAGTTTTAGCTGGGTGTTCCTGATAAACTGCCAACCGAGTGTATATTCGTAATTATTAGTTGTATACACAGGATGCAAAGTGCATAACTGTTATTTACTGGTGCTTTTGATAGTTCTTACCTGGCAACGTATATGCATCAAAATGCTAACGCATAAATGCCTAGTAGGTGTAAATGCATTGGTATTTGCAGTCTACTCATTTTAACTGACTTACTTTGTACTTTTATCTGAGTGCATTTTTACACAAGTATTTTTACCTCTACTTGAGTAAACTCTCTAAGTACCAGTAGTGACTGGCCATTCACGTGCTGACATGCTGCATTAAGCGTATTTTCTCATTTCCAGTCAACAGCATTTCTGTGTTACTGGCAACATTTTCTGCTGCTCTGTCTCAGCCCAGCTAATTTTGCTATTTTCTTCATTAGGGCAGCTGATTACTTGCTGTACATTTAAACTTACATTAGTTCTGCTCAAGCACTCATAGCTCTCTCCTTTCCATGACTTTCTCGCGAATTCCACATTGTTTAGACGCTATTAAGATCTGCTAGGTACTAGAGCTTGGCATTTAGCTATTGCTTCCTCCTCGTGCTTCTACTCTCCTGGTCACATTTACTCGGTGTGTCTTGAATCAAAAAATTAACTTGTTCATAAGATTGTGGTGTTTTTAAACTTCAGTGCAGAGGATTGTGATGTTTATGGAAACCTGGGCTATATCTGCTCCGTACCCTTGAGGCACCTTAGGAGCGTTTTCAGTCTGTAAATGTGTTCCTCTGTGCCCATCTGTGCTGGTAGCCTTCAGTGTTTATAGGCACTTAGTTGTAATGTCTAACCAATCAGATAGTGCTGTGGGCAGGACATGCTCAAGACAGCAGGCTGCATCACATCCAGGTAGTGCATTTTTAAATTAATTCATTTTAACAGCAATTGGATTTACAAAATGATTCTGATAATCATAAAAATGCTGAATGTCTAATCCTAAAATTGAGCAGTCCAATAATTGCTTGACCCCTACTCGACCCAGTACACAGATAAGGATGTATCACTCTCCTTGCTTAGCCCTTTCAGAAGCAAGGATGTTCTTTTCTAAGCATTTACATTGCTAGCTCAGCCAAGGAAACCACAAACAAAAACTGTGGGACAGACACTGACAGACCACGGGGGGTCTGAGAATCCAAAAATACGTATCTGACAGAGAAAAATATTTCCTGTGATTTGTGTAGGCCCCCTACCCACAGTGCTGTTTGTCACAAAAAATGCATATAAAACAGCCTTCTGATGCGATGGCTAGCCCTGCATCATGAAATATAGCTAGCCGCTCACTGACATTGCCCTACACTGTACCATTTGCTGAGCTACAATAAGTCACTATTTTTCTATGTGTGCTGAAATTTTAGTCTTAAAAGATCAGCAAGAGTCTGTGTAAGTTCTATCGCAGGTAACAAAATTTAAGATTTACCCTTTGCCTGCGATTTGTATCCACAGACCACAGACACAAATACACACACACACACACACACACACACACACACACACACACACACACACACACACACACACGCACACACACACGCACGCACACACTCAGCCAAACATCTGTGCTCGGTTACTGAAGTGGTCAAGGATGCTTGTTGACAAGGTGATTGATAGTGCTGTTGTCGTTCTCTGACTCTCTCTCTCACTTTCTTTCTCTCTCTCTCTCTGTATAACCCTCTTTCTGTTGCAGCTTCCTGAAATGAACCATCAGCAATAATGAGCACTGGCCCAGATGCCTAATAAATTTCACAACACTTGACATACTTGTCAGTTCATGAGCACAAACATGCACATGCGCACACATTAATACACAAACATGCAGATGAAAATCTAAATAATAAAAGACTGTCTATAGCTTTTAAGCAAAAAAAAAAAAAATCAAATCTATTTAAAGATATCAGTTTATATTAAGTTTAACCAGAATTTTATTTATGCACATATTCAATATATTTTGTGTCCTGCAACAAGACGACACTGATTACCACAGTTTAGTGTCCTTCTGTGATGAACACAGTTATGGGGAGAAAACGAAAAGGAGCTACTGTTTAACTTTTGTTTGTATGTTTGTTTGTTTGTTTGTTTGTTTTGTTTTGTTTCATTTTTAAACAGCCTATTTTAAAATCCCATCACCATCCTAAACTCTGGCTTTTGGATTATGGTCTATTTAGAATCTCATTTTCATAATCAAATACACAGAAATAAATTTGGTGGATTCTTTTGAAAAATAAGAAGCTGTTTATCCAAATAGAGGGTGACTAAAAGAACTTGAACTTTCAAGTGAGAATTACAAAGGAATCTACGCAGCCGCCTGAATGTTAATTTGCAGCATTCATCTCTTTTAAGTGATCTGACAATTATCATGTTTTTCAAAGAAACGGTAGGCTTTGAAAAACATGATAATGAAGTTCCAAACTGGATAAATGGTCAGTGGATAAATAGATGCATAAATCTTACAGCCCTCTGTAGACAACATTATTACCATGGGAGGAAGATTAGTAATTACAAAATCAGGACATCGTCAGTTTTAACATCAAAGATGAACAAATGACTGATTTCCTCTTGCTGTTCCTGCAATGGCTTAAAACACCTCCTACTGTACTCTGGGTTAGATCTGTGGATATTTTAATTGTATCCAGCTAAAAATCTGATGATTTACCAACTTGTGAATGTCACATCTAGATTATATGAACCATGTCACCTCTGGTGAGGCTTGACAAAAGATATAGAGCGATTTGAAACACAGGTCTACCTGTTTACATGCATCTGGGTGACGTTGTTTCATATGTTAACACAGTTACCAAAGGGACACAGGAAATTATTTTAGATTTTTGTGAAGTGACAGACATTATCAGTGTGTCCATGGGCACAAGCATATTGCAGACCTGATCTTGTAATATCAATGCCCCCTGGAAACGCCTTAAACCTGGTAAACTATTCTATGAAGCAAAGCGAGGGGTCTGAAAAATCACAACACCATACTCGGAACATGGATTGAAAACTTGCTGCAAAAAGACAGAAACATAGAGAGAGGGAAGAAGTGAGAGCAAGCGAGGGATAGTAAAAGGGAACAGAGAAGCCATGTGGGAAAATCTTTGATTATAATTGGAATGATAATTAGAGAATAATGATAATGATAATATTAATGATATCATTTTGTTTGAGACCACAGCAATCAGCAACTGGCTCCTTTAACAGAGAAAAACTTTATCTGTTCTTTCTCTCTTTGAATTTGAACGATTTAATTTCAATATTTCCAATCTGAAGGCAAATTCGTAATTATTTTTTGTTATTCAGCTAATCATGATGCTGTCCCTCATTTATGTATGTCCTACTTAGCTAGTCGCAGGACACTGTCGAGTCGACTAGTCATTTATTTGACACATCTGTAAAATGACTTCTTATACCCCATAACTGTGATCTTGACACCATGGGGGGGTTCTACAGTATACAGCGCTTTAAATAGAGGAGGAACTTAATCAGGTTTCTGTTTCTTAGCCATACATAACATTCACAGGCATTTTCAGTGGAATGTGTGTACCTCCACGCATGTAAAGAATTAGAGGAAGGTCTGAAAGACAAGAGGAGACAAGGGGGTCAACAGAAAATGTTTTTTTTTTTTTGTTTGTTTTTGTTTTGTTTTTTCACAAAATGCCACTGGAATGTTGTTCACCTCTTATCTGCAGCAGTCACACAAACTTTGCTGTGGAACGAGGGGCTAAAAGGTTGACTAACTAACTGCTCGTCTGGATGAATGAATGGCTGGCCGACCAGCATAGTGACTTTCCATCTATCTGCCTGCCTCACTCTCCCTGTCCCTCGCTCTGTCTAGTTGTCAGGCCCATTAGCTCATTAGGCAGTGGGTGTGATTGGAATAAAAACTAAGCTAGCGCTAATCTCTAGACTATGACACAAATACACACCAGTCTTTTCATTGTCTCTCTTTGTTTTCACTTGCCCTCTCTCAGTCTTTCTGCTGCCTGATCATAATTTGCTCAGTCTGCTTTTTGCTCTCTCCCCTATTCGTAGTTTCTCTGTCTCTTCCTCCCTCTCTCAATCCCTGTGTGTGGCTGACTCTTTCTCACTCTCCCTCTATGTCTTGATGTCTCTTCAACACTGCACCGCCATTTAAATAGCACCATTATGGCCAATAACATCTCTCTTAAATAGACCATAAATGTAAGGCTAAATTGACATGTGTGGCAACATCTTAGCCAGAGCACCACACATTAGCAGTAGAGGGGTAGGTTAAACTTTAAATAGATTACACTGTATGAACGTAGTTTCACTTGTGCAGTCCTTTGTTGTAGAAAACTTTTAAGATGTTACTCCTATATTTCTGCCCGAGCTCAGACAAAAATGGTCTTGCAAATCACATTAGGATGTTGTTCTTACAAGCGGATGCAGTTGGCAAAATTTGGGGGCCCAGCATAATGCTGAGTAGGCATAAGTATCCAACCAAACATTATGACCATCAGGCAACAAGCTACAATGCACTTTGAATTTTTAAAAAGGCCGTGAATGACTATGAATCGCTGCCAGTAAGTATCCTTCTGAAAATCGCGCAAAGGCATGGTTCCTATCCTTCCATCCATTAAAAAGTTAGTTTCATTCATGCAAGAAAGTTCTTTAAGAAGTAGTTTTATTGATGGACTAATAGCCATAAATATCGTACCATAAACAGAAAAACAAGGGACGAGCAAAACTGGCTGCAGGCTGCAGGCCCTTTAAATGCTGCAATGAAAACTCAGAGTTGATCTCTCAGTCCAAACCTACTGGAACAGCTGGAGTCCCTAAATTTTTTTTTTTTTTACTGTGATTCAAAGGTCACTGTTTTGAAAACACTGACCAAGCAAGAATGCTTTGTGAGCAATGCTACAATCGAATTGCCCTTGAGGGAGAAACATGTTTTGTATAATCTCACAAAAGAACATTGCCTCAACAGTGTGCTGTTCTTCTATGGAAAATAAATGTGATCATTTTCAACCAGGCACATTGTTATGTGTGCTTATGCAAGAGCTGCAAATGACACATACGTACTCAATGTGTCCACAGCATATGTTGTCAACGTGTTGCTTCGCACATGTTGTATGGCGGTACTGTGGATACAGTCATACATCTCTGAGCTGTCTCATCTCCCTCCTCCTCCTCCCTCTGTCTTCGTGGCTTTGATTACGTCTCCCTTTTTCCTCTCTCGCTCACTTTTTCTGTTTCCATCCCTCCACAGTGTCTGTCTCTGTCTTCTGTTTATGCTTCTCTTTTTCCTTCCATCTATGACTTTCTGTCTCTCCCTTTCTCTCCCTCTCTGACTATTGGTTCCTATGGTGACAGGTCTCCGGTGCGTTCAGTACTGTTGCTATGGTAACTGACCTACAGTTGGAATCCTGCTCTCTGATCTTTGTGTCCTGTCATTAATTTGTGTCTTTGTGTGTGTGTGTGTGTGTGTGTGTGTGTGTGTGTGTGTGTGTGTGTGTGTCAGTTTCCAACTCAAAGATAAGGCTAACACACACAGTACCTGAACTTGTTTAATTCTAAGTACATCATTCACAATTACAACAGTCTGACTGTGTGATGTGCAAACTGACAACAGGTGCCAAGATGCAGTTATTATTGCTATATAAATAATATATATATATATATATATATATATATATATATATATATATATATATATATATATATATATATATATTTCTTTTAGACAGATTCAGTTAAATCCAGTGGGTCAACCTGGCTGAGACGACAGATGATTAAGATTCATTTAAGCTTACATCCAACTTCATCATAGCACCGCTAGATAGCTAGAGCAGATTTTTTTCCAACCTGTCTGTTAGACATTAATCAAAATGAGTAAAACGTAACACAACAGCTGACAATTGACACATCCGGCAGGACGGATATGGATCGGGAATCTCCTCTTTGCATTTGCAGAACCTCGAATGCCTCACTCCGCATCCCCCTCCTATATGCACGCAGGCGTTTCTTCACAGAGCGCAGTGCTGGCAGCGATGCAACACCCCTGGAGGAATTTGGAATTCAGTGCTTTATTCAAGGGCACTTTTGAATTGTTTTGTTAGCAGCCACCCTTCATTGCGGAATACACTGTCCTCTCACAAACTTTTCTTCAGAAGGGATCGAGCGGAGGGCTGGTAGTGAGTGAAGTGTCACTGGACAAGTTTGTGATTCAGTGCCCTGTTCAAGGGCACTTTAAGAGGTGGCATTGACCACTTCTATCACACATAAAACAGAGACTTGTTGGGGCTGGAGACTGATCTAGCATCCTTCCAGTTCTTGTTCAAATGCGATACTTTAAAGTGTGTCATCCTGCATGAAAGCACAAGGCCATTGTAGTGATGTCGTCCGGGTAAAAACACATCCAATATCTCAAAAAAAGCTGAATGGTGATCTTATTATTACCATATCAAGGGTTTAAAATAAAAGACTTGCAAGGGATTCTCCCAATTTCATAGAAAACTAAAAAGACACAAAGTTACATACGATTAATTCAAAGTTTTTGCACCAAAATTGACTCTACAGTTTTGGAGTCTTTGGAGTTTCATTAATTTTTCACCCTATATTAATCTTTTGAAAATGACAGGAGCAAAAGAGTTATTCAGTATGCTTCTCAACATCCGTATGGCACGTGAGTGCTGTATTAAGGTATGCCTGAAAAAATTCCAACCTATCCTTCCCTGTTAATAAAAAGTACTTTACCTAATTTGTAAGTTAAGACTTTCAGATAAGTACCAGCTTTAATTATATATCACTGTCAACCCTAACTTAACTCTTCAAGCGGTGAAGCAAAAGTAAGTAAAAGATGTAGGACCCGGTGTCATTACCACTGATACCTGACTTTTATACCCAGTTTCTGTTCACTATGGCTTAGTCCTCATTCACGCAGAAGCTAATTGGTTAACAAGGCACTGAGAGCTGTGGAGGCGGGGTTAATGTCTGATATGCTAATTATCACCATGGAAACACAGTCACAGCAGGAAGCAAGAAGACAGTGACTAATGGCTCACTCATCTGATACCCCATTCAATTTCAGTCTCTCTTTCTCTCTCTTATCTTTCCAGCGCTTTTCTCCTCATCTGGAATCCCGCTCTCATCTCTTCCTACTGTCACTAGTTTCTGCCCTCTGTCTCTGCCGCGTCCACTCTGACTTTTTCAGTCTCTCTCTCTGTGTAATCCTTCTTTTCCTCCCTCTCGTTATCTGAGGTTTACTCTTTTCAAATCAGTGTTGCAGAGCTAAAGAAGCACGGAGAGGACAATGGAATTGCAGCCATTCTTTAGTGTGTTTTTCAGACTTGCTAACAAATGTGGACGACACACAACACAAAGACAAAACAACGCACACTACACTAAATAATGTATAAATTCGATCTCTTAGCAACCACTAATCTCGCTCTCTGTCTTCTTCCAGTACTTAACTGCATTACTCGTGTTCAGACATATTTTCATGTCTCTGTCAACATGATGTGACAAGAGACTCACAGAGGCCCCTTTAAAGTATTAATAAAAACAGTTTCTTCTCATCTGCCTCTATGTAAGCGTATCGCTCTGCATCTCATTCCAACTTTCCCTCACTGTCTATGTGACTCATAGCTTTTTTGACAACTCTGTCAACATGAGGAGATAAGAGACCACTAGTTAATTACTAGTCTGTTAAACACAGAGACAGGAGACACACCCTTTTCCATATCCAGAGGATGTGAAGAAATAAAAAAAAAAGAGACAGTCTGTGTTTGATGTTGATGGCACATAATGCCTGGGGAAGCCTTAATGAGCAGTGTAGATAACTTAGTTATTAACCACGGTTCCACCACGACAGATGAGGCTAATTGGGAAAATCGCACCAGCAGGGAACACACACTCTCTGTCTATTCCCCTCAATGTGTTTTAAGATTGACTGTGAGCTAATTTATGACATCTAGTTGGTGTTTTTGTTGGTCTGTTGCAATCTGCAGTCTCTTGGCTCTCACCTCTGTCAACAGGCTGAGAAGCTATCATCAATTTTCCTTACCCCCGTGATATATTCATTATGTGATGGACGTGTTTGGCTGCCATCCATTCCTCTCACTAGCTTGCACTACTAGCTTCCCCAGAGGGCAGAAAAACAGTACAGGAACCTAATTTAATATACATGCCTCTATTAGCTGATTGGCATTAACTGCTCCATACATGCCTCACAATCACTGGCTCACTCACCAGCTTTGCGGTTACCAGCTGACTACTAACATCCAGTCATAATTACGCAGGTGTACAGCATAGTCATTATTACCTGACATTTCTCTCCATTACTTTGCCAATACAATCATGACAGACACAGTGGGATTGATGGAATGACCCGCTCCACCGTCACAATCTTTGCTTTTTACGCTATATATCTGATGCCGTTAATTTGACCACATTGTAATGTTCCTGAATGTTTATGAAAGGATTAGTTTTCCCTGTAGAATCCACGCTGCGGCTCAGATTTTCTAAAAGCTCCTCCAAAGAGCTGATCCTTTAAACTAAATCCAACTGTATATCTATATGCTGCAAATTGTCAATTTATTTATGTGTCTCTAACTTAACTTCTCAGAGGTTAAGCAGGACTTAAAAGCCCTGTTGATTCTTCTGTGTTGTTCTGCAATCTCAGCTGCAGACAGATGGTCTCTGCTCTGTTACAGAGCAGATGTTGAATGCAGTGTGTGTATGTGTATGTGTATGTCTGTGATTGTGTGCGTGCATGCGTGTGTGTGTGTGTGTGTGTGTGTGTGTGTGTGTGTGTGTGTGTGTGTGTGTGTGTGTGTGTGTGTGTGTGTGTGTGTTTTATATGCAGGCTGTGTTACATTAACCTCTAAGCAAGTTGACGAGAAGAAAACCAAATACAAGTTATATCAGAGCTGTAGCATGATGCAAGGAAGTTGCCAAATGGCAGTGACAAAGTCCTAAATAGGAACTCTACCAACCCAGGAAAGTTTCTTAATCACCACTTATAAATGAACACAGTTTTTAGGGCAAAGCTGCCACTACAGCTACAAGAATGAGGACAAATCAATTCAGGCTAGGGAAGGCAGAGGGGTAGGTTGTTGAGAGAAAAGGCCTGCGGGTGCATCCTTGATTGCAGCCCCTGGACCTTAAGTGTCTTCCAAAGTGCTCCACATTACTTGCTGAGCTTCTGAGTCATCCACATAGTCACAATAGGTTTTCAAAAGACGGACAGTTTCTTTTTCTGCCATATATAATTTAGGTACAGACAATATAGTCTTGGAATATCTAAATTTTTCAGATTCATATAGTCAAAACCAATCTGCAGCATTGCATTCACTGTGTAAGCCAAACTGATAGGCAAAGTATAGCTTAAAGACCTTCAAGACCAATGGTCCTCTGTGTTCCTCCCATTAGACCCCTTCACTGCACATCTACCACAACATACGAGATAACCTGTGTTATGCCATTATCACTATATTTACTTCTACAACTTCTACAACATGCACTGACAGTGAAGGGAAGACAAAAACCGCTCAATGAGGAATTCATCATGATAATTTTTGAATCAGAAAATCTGCTGCTGGCCTTGACATTTTGGTCGATGACGTGGTCATCATCATGCTGCATGCAGTATTGACTTTGGTCCTCTATCACACAGTCTGTGTTTGGGCATCAGAGCAGGGTTTTGATGCCGGGAACCTTCAGCATATCCATTGCTTCACCATCTGTCCCTGCAAGAAAGGCTAAACTCTCTAGCTCCATGTCTGCTGGAACAATGGTGCCCTCTCTCTGTTTTCATTGTAAAGCAGTTATATTCCTTTTGTGCCATAAAGCAACGCAACACATTTCTAGATGTTTTAAGATGTAATTTTTTGCACTGTTATTTCAGTACAATAAACATAATCGATGCACAGGCCAGTTCAGTTGAAGCAGTCACCTCAGTTTTACACAAACATTACAAGCATATGAGGTTGTATATGCACACAAACACACACACACACATAGAGAGAGAGAGAGAGAGAGAGAGAGAGAGACCCACATGCGCAAAAGTGTTGGCTAAAGAGCACTTCTTCTCATGCCCAAAGGACAAAGAGATTACAGTCTCTTTCTCCCTCTCCTTTTTCTGTTGTTCACTGGTTGGTTCCCTCTTCTTTCCATCTGTCTTTGCCTGTCTCACCCTTTCTCTCTCTCTATCTCTCGATCTCTCTCTCTCAGTCTATCGCTCTCTGCCCTTGGCAATATCCTGATAATGAAAGCTAAAGAATACCTTTGAGTTTCACCTCCCTCTATTTCTCTCTGCCCCCTTTGACCTGTCATTATATCATACACCCACTCCCACAAGCGTACACACAAAAAACCAAAACACACACACACACAGTCACATAAGCTTATATGTACAGTATGCACACAAGCAAATGCACATACACACAATTTATATCAAGTCTTGACTGAATTACATTTTGACTGATAGTGCTCTTGAGGGCAAAATAATGATAACTCACCTGTAAGTCTGTGTGGGTGGGAGTGTACCTATAGTTCGGTAGATACAAGGTTGCAGGATTTACTCGTGTTTGCACGTGTGTGCACATCTGTGTGTGTGTGTGTGTGTGTGTGTGTGTGTGTGTGTGTGTGTGTGTGTGTGTGTGTGTGTGTGTGTGTGTCTTTTTGCGTGTGTGTGTGCATACACATACTTGTCTTGCGTTAGTTGTGAGGACACTCAGTGACTCATTGAAATAATGCATTCCCTAACCCCTCATCCTAATCTCAACCGTCACGACTAAATGCCCCAACCCTTAACATAACCTTAAACTAAAGATGATTCTAAACTGAACTTTAAAAACTAATACTAACTTTGTATTAGGACTTTGTTAGGACCAGCCAAAATGTCCTAACAACAATGGTATCAAACAAAAATGTATCCATAAAGCCATAGAAAGGCATAGGTATGTGTGTGTCCATTGCTCAAGGCAACAATAACAAACGGTAAGCTAACCTGAGAGAGTTGGCCTTTATTGCAGTTCTAAGGTTGCCAGGCTTTGCTGCACAGCCAATACAGACTCAAATCTGACAGTACAGAGATAAAGTTTTCTTTGTCTTACAGAAGCATAATACCGGAAAAAAGGTCCCAAAGAGGTAACAAAAATGCACACACACACACACACACACACACACACACACACACACACACACACACACACACACACACACATATCACATCCAAAAGATATTCCCTCATTTGGTGTTTTAATGATGATGGTGGAGAGAGCTGTCCAACATGTTGCTCCAAAATCTCCCATAGATGTTCAATTGGGTTGAGATCTGGTTTTCATATTCATCAGTCCATACAGTGACCCCCTCCTGCCCTTTGATGGTGGCATTGTAATCCTGGAAGAGACCGCTCCCGTCAGGAAAGACATGTTTCATCATAAGATAAAGGTGATCACACAAATCAACTTTATATGTATCTGCAGTGACCCTTCCCCTTAGGCCGACAAGTCGACCCAAAATATGGCAGCAATCTGCCTCCCACAGCATAACAAGGCTGCCGAATCCGCTCTCTGTAGGGGTCAAGCATTCAGGCCTGTACCAGTCTCTTTGTGTACACCACACATGCACTCACCCACTTGTCGAGAATATGATAAAGGATGACTCATCACTAAATCACTTTTTCCCACATCATTTTTCCACATCTCTGTAGACCTGCGCCCTTCCCTTTTGCACCACTGAACTCTCAAATGTTAATTCATCACTATAATGAGTGGCTCATGTTCTACAACCCTACTATAATATCCTTCTTTATGTAATTGTCAACAGATTCTTTTTGCCAACACAGTCTAATCATATCCTGTACTGACATACTCATTCACATAAGGAAGAGTTCCTTTTTCTGTTTTTCCTTACATAATGCACTAATACATGAGCATTATCATCATGAAATGTGCACTGTCAACTACAGTTTCCAACACTATCCGCTGACATCTTTCCTATAGATCTAAATGCCGATGAATCTTTGTGAATCAAGCTCCTGCCATATGTGCCCTAACAATGAAACTTCTTTCAAAGTCACTTAAATCTCAGATGGTACCTGTTTAACTGTGCCATGCATTGGACCTGTGTCGAAGAGTCTGCATTGGTTATGTTCGTCCATTCATTAATTCATTCTCGTTTTTACTTTCATTTGTCACTTCCCTTACGGATGCATCTTTATCCGGGAAACTTTGAACTGAACATTGATCAGAATTAAAGCATTACAAGCTGACAATCAGTTGAGTGTGTGTGTGTGTGTGTGTGTGTGTGTGTGTGTGTGTGTGTGTGTGTGTGTGTGTGTGTGTGTATGTGTTTGGTTGTTTGTGTTTTGTGTGCACAATTATAACAAAAAAGGAAAGAATCTGTTGCTTAGTGTTACCAGTCAAATTGGGATACCATATTATAAATTCATTCTTTGGAAAAAAGTGATTACTTTTAGTTCTATTCAAAACACACACGCACACACACAAATGGGCAGGTTTATAGACAACTTCCTCTAATGTTATTAAAACGTTTTTTTTTTTCAGAAATACTGTTATTGGAAAAAGTAACTACTGTGTTGTGATATATTAATGAAAAAATAAAAATTATAAACATAGTTGTTCATAAGACATATTGGCTTGTTCACATATACTGTTGGACCACTATGTACTACTATATGAACACCCTGCTGATCAAATTATGATTCAGGCTAACTTTCTCCAGTTCTTTTACAGTTTTTCTCAAAAAAAGAAAAAGCAGATCAAATTTTAGGTCTCCAGTCATTCTTAAGTTGTTGTGCTTTCTGATCAAACACAACAGCTATCATGCACCTGTTAGTAAACAAGGCCTCAGAATATGCATCTAGTTAGTGCTTAAGTTAAACTAAACCCGCAACCTCATTGTTTATGGGGAAGCTTTGTTTTGTCTGGTTTTATTAGGCAAATCATTAACTATTGTCTTAGGTTTATACTAGCAGATCTTTTCCACAAAATCATCAAATAAAAAGTCTCTTTTTAATGTATACATTTACATGGGAGCAAAGATATTGGGCACATTTCAAACAAGGTAATGTAACATCTATTGTTTTGTAGATAAGTAATTCTGGAAAATTTTCTGTAAATAATACCAAAATTACAGATATATAGATGGTGGTATCTGACATGAACTTATGCAATGAGTTTAATAACCTAGCCAGAAATTGTTTTCTAGAGATTCTTCCCAGGCCAGACATCAGAAAATAGTGTGTATAATGTCTGAATTTGTCTTTTTCTTGTGTTATCTATTTTATTTTATTTTATTTTATTTTATTTTATTTTATTTTATTTGCTATAAGTGTTTCATCCTAGAGAGTCCCCGCATCATTAATCTGCTAGGGAACTTTAAATCATTTTGTTTTTTTAACTAAAATATGGGCAGACTTAAAGATAATGGATCTTTAAGATCAGCCTTCAAAAACCCATGAGTCAAAACCATAACGGGCCATGAATTTGTGTCACAAAGATTTATGTGAAAGCTTCAGTCGATTTTCCACTTCACTTCTGAAAGAAGGGACCTCGTCCACGAACACTGACTTAAGTGAGCAGGTTGGCCCGTACCCCCTCTAACTGATCTAGCTGTTGTCTGCACATCCTGGCCATTTACCATTTACTGACAGAAGACTTTGTAGGTGAGAGCAAAAGTCTAAGCTCTTATCCAGCAGCTGCCCAACAGAAATGATCCCAATGCTGCACCTCACACAGTAGGAGAGCAGCAGCTTTTTTTCAGCTCATCTCAGGTCTGTTTGGGCAAGAAACGGATGTAACATATCTATGACAAAAGATATCTGGAGCATCCAAGTACATTCATTAATAAGCAGATATGCACAGTAAAAAAGAATGGTACTGTATGTAGAGGGGAAAAATCAAAAGTGCCTGTAGTCTGGACCAGTGAGTAGGGCCAAATTCAAAACCCTAACCCTGCTTACACTAACTAGAAAGATAAAAATTGGGAGAAATGCAAGTGATCTGCATCTGATGCATCAGAGTCCCAAAGTATTAAAAGAAGAAATAAAAAAGTAAACAAAAAAAACTATAGAATGTACTTTCATTGCATTTCATTTTTATAGTCATTTGTTTTGTTTTGAGTTTTTTTGACTATTTCTTAAATTCAAAACAAATTCTGATTCGTTAAAATTAAAAAGAGAAAGGAGGGAGCACCAAATGTGATAACTCATCATCAAGTCTAGAGTAGGCAGTACATACTGATGAATATGAAGGTAAGTTAGGTTTTAGCCTCCAACCCAAGGTCTCTCTTAACTCCACTGAACACACACAAACGTACTTGTGCACGTTAATATGAGCATCATTATGTCACAGTAAATCACTCTGTCAGTAAGCCTCATATCTCCATTCCTTCAGATATACTGAAAGAGAGATTTAATTACCACACATACACACAGCCAAAGGTGGAAACATGGAGCTAGATTTAATTATCTTTCTTTCCTCTCTCTTAAACTCACACACAAACACGCACACAGCAAGGTGGTGGTAGACCTTAATTACAGCAACATGACACTGAACTGAATACAAATCAGAAACCCAAATCTTAGGAGGTAGATCTTAGAAATACACACACACTCTCAAACACACACATTGTACTATATCTTATATTGTATTAAGAGAAGTCAGAAAAGAGAGTCCTGACAAAAATTCCTTCTATAAAAATAAGCACTAGATGGAAAGCATTCCTCTGTGTATTCTTCCAGCAAAGAGATATTTAAAACATGTATGCATACAAACAGAAGCAAACAGACAGTGTACACACAGAGCCACACTGACACACCCACAAATTTACTCCTTGATGTGCCACTGTAAAGCATCCTATAAACAACACACACACATACACACACAAGTGCTTGCTTTCCATAGGACACAATGTCCTACGAAATTAAATAATTTGTCTCATTATTTAATGAGTAATTTAAAACCAGCAGGGCACAAACACAGAAACAGACGAAAGGAGCGTTACTGAATAGTAAAATGGTTGGATGAAATTGATCTGTGAGTTAATAAAGTGTTTTTGTCTGTGATGATTATCAGTGACTGTGAACCTTTGTTCCAGTTCAATGTAGAGCTGCACATATGATTTTAAAACACCATAACAGAAGCAATGATTTTGAAAATTTCAACATGAACTTCTTTGATGAGGGGCAACAAAAAACAAGACTGATAATTGTAAGTCTGTTGATGCAAAGATATAAAGAAAACAAGTTTGAAATCAAGGTGCCATTTACAATTCTGTTACTAATATAACTGACTGATATCGAGATGTTTTCACATTACAGTTTAAATGCTGGCCACAATTGCTCAAAAAAGAGATATCAACGTCTGGGATGCTTGGACTTCACTGACAAAGATAGTTTAACTTCAAGAAAAATCCTAGCAAATTTTGCGCAAACATAAAGTTAATGTAGGGGATGCACAGACAAGTAATTTTTGAGAAGCTAGAAAAAATTACACAGACTTGGATCAGGTAGTTGTAAATGACAATCCAAAGCGTTAGCAGGCAGTTCAATTAAGTGTTTCACTGAGGGACATGTTCAAGTTAGGGTGCACTGATACAGAAATGATGCAGGACAATGGTGCAGGTAGTTGTCTACTGTGCGATGAAAATCATTGTTGATTGTATTTTCCTGGTGTGGTTGAGCTACAGTGAGCGTCTTTAACGACAAAGTGAGGAGGATAATAGCTGCATCCGCAGGGAATAAAAGGAAATTGGTTTGATAGGCTTTAAAATGATGTAAACGAAATCCTGAAGCAGTCCCAGAGACTAAACTTCAATCTAACGAAACACAACAGTAGATTCAGTGCTGCCAAAAGGCCAAAGGCATGATTCTTCCACCATCAAAACACTTAATAACAGAACCACTTATAAGAGCTGTACTGTATCCATGCTTCCCCATAAAATCCAGACACAAGCAGAATTCATGCCAAAGCTCAGTAAAGGTGCTCTGGTTGCACTTCACCCTATAAAAGCACTTTACACTAGCATTTCCTTTATTTAAGTACTTATCTTTATTCAACACGAGAACTAGTTTGTTTTTTTTTTCAACACACATTTTTCTCCACAACCTCCATCGTTCACCAGTCAGTCAAATTTGATCAACATCTACTTAAAGAGCATACAGCAAGGGTCATGATAAATATTTCACATAGTATGTATCTGATGTTTCCTCCTCTTACTCATTCTCTTAAATATATACTTAAACATGAGGTGTACATGATAACAATGGCACTAACAAGCAGAGCAGCAGGCAGGTAGATTGCTGTTTCTCCTCTTTAGATTAGGCCTGAAAAGAGATAGTTACAAGGGAGAAGGAGAGAGAATAATGAGGCAAATGAGCACGGTGGTGGGCAGGTAACAAACTGTATTTTCTTTAGAAAACCATCTGTTAGAGGAGAGAGGGTACGTGAGGATCTGTGCTAACAAGGGGAAAAGAGGGCAGGTGAGCTGATCTACGAGCTGCGTGTTATCAGTGTGGGCATCCTCCCCTCTCATATGCCCTCAGAATTCCCCTGAGTACTGAAAGAGAAAGAAAGATGAAGACACAGAGGGGGGAAAGACAGAAAGAGAATCCTGTGTTCCAGTAATTAGTCTGTAGAAAGGGAGCCAGACTATAATTCGGTCAGTCAGATGGATGTCTGCCCTCAAGACATTAGGTTTAGCCATTATCTACACTCATCCCTCCACTGTCCATCTATCCACCTCTCCTTGTCCCTCTCTTCTTTCCACAATCTTCATCCTTGTACCTTTTCCCACTATGCATCCACTCCCCCCTTTTCCTCCCCTGTGTCCTCTCACCACTCCACCACACATTAGACCTATCTCATCATTTATGTTCAGTTCTTCCATTCCTCCATCCACTCGTCTATCTCCAGCACTCTGCTCTGCTCTCCTTTCTGTCTCCAGACATCATCTAACCATATTTTCAACTCATCCCTCCAGTCCTCTCTATCAACGCATCCATCTCTTCCCGTCTCCAGCCTCTCTCTACTCCTCTCCTGCAGACATTAGACTAAGCCCATTACCAGTGCTGCATACAGTCGTTCACAGGAATCAGTTTATATGTCACAGACAGGACATGTGCAGGAATCTCTCTTTGTGACACTGGTGGAGAGACATTCGTCTGACAGCATCACAGTACACAGTGCCACATAGCCTACATGGTTCATATTCAATAGGTCAATGCAAGACCCACAATAGACAGAAGACTGTCCCCGTATCACTTAACAAATGCATATTCACTATCGATGGGCATTCGAGTCGCATGGTACACAGACATGAAGATAGTTCAATCTTTCCACTCTAGTCCATCCATCTGTCCATTTCTTTCTTATCTCTCTAACCTCTCCTCCCTCCAGACATTAGATGGAGCCCATTATCTATACTCATTGCACCACTCCTGCATGAATAACCGTCCATACGTCCCTGTCTCTATCTCTCCTCCTTAGATCTGAGCCCATTATCTTTACTCATCCCTCCCCCCATGTCCATCAATCCTCACTAGTCATCCACCTTTCCATGCATGCTTTGCCTCAATTTACCCTTTTTACCTGTTGTCCCTCTTCCTCTTCTTCCCTCGCCCCTCTGCCGGATATTATGTCTAGCCATTATCTACACTCATCCCGCTGCTCCGGCCCATCCATCTATCCTCTTTCACTTCCCTGTCCATCTCCAACCCTCTCACCTCCGGATAAGTCACCTATTATCTGCACCACTCCCCTCACCCATTGTTTCTCTCACACATGCTCACACTCTCTCTTAACAGCATAAAAGGGCTGTAGCCTGGTTTTAAAAGGTGGGAAATCTATGACCTGAAAAAGAAGACACCAATTTAAACCTCAGATAAAAGAAGTATTTGGTTTGTTTCTCAGTTGTTGCTTTTTATTCAGCGTAATTTATTGTGGACCAGTTTCAATTTTCTTGCAATGATAAACACTATGTATCAAGGTTGCAATTATTTATGGAACAATCATTTAAATCTCTTAAGAACAGTCATATCATAGTGTAAAAAGAAAAGGTTCGGTTTTCTATAAAATGTGCCTAAATATCAAACTACTAAAAGGGAAGAAAGAGTATGCAGTAACTGTGACTGGGGTTTCACATCTTGAAGTGTGTTGTGTTTCATGTTGCTGATCATTGTTAAAAGTATACCTGCAATCTTTCATTCCCAGTTGGTCTTTCCTGAAAGTCTTCTCCAGGTAGAGGTAAAGGTGTGACAACACCTATATACTGATCATAGATGAGCTTTGATGGCACATCATGCATCATCTGCAAATTGGATAATGGATGATATTCATGTGATGAAAGTGTGCTCAGTTATTTAACTGCCTTTTTTTCCTGCACAGATTACTATAGAATGGCCTTCTGTTGCTGGCCTATTTTCCACAGTGTACCACAATTTTTAGAGTCATTTTCAGACAGTCTTAGTTTTTATATTATCTCTGCGGTGTATTAAAATCGAAAAATTTACAGGGACTTTAAACTTGCTTGATACAGGTAATCCATCACAGTGAACAATACAGCAGCTTTGTTTTTTCCTGTCAAAATAATGGTATGGTTGTATAATACTGCAGCTGGGGCAGGGACAGTTTTTTTCTCCCTGTTAGTACATTTAAGGACGCTGACCTCTGACATTTCAGTCAGCTGCTGGGCAGCAACAATTTCAAAGCACCATCAAAGACAGTTCTAAAACAGTTGCAACCGCTTCACCATAATATCCAAATGTAACTTTGACTCCACAAAATAAACAAATAAAAAACAAAGTAGTTTCTCACTATTATGAATTATTTATATCAAGCAACTTTCACGTCTTTGCAAGTTGATTTTTAATCGTGTCCGAGAGATTAATTGAAACCAGTGGGTGCAAAGAAGTTCGTTGTCAGTAGGCTATAACATGCAAAACCATTAAGAATATATTAATGTTGCAGATGTACCAGAAAATCAAACTGCTTGCAGACTATTAGCGCATCGTGTTTAATGCTTGTTTTGGTTGTAAAATCTCAATCTGCAAAATAAATGGGTTACTATCATTAAATAGATATCATGTCAAGGCTACAAAGACATCAGGGTAAGCTGAGTGTTGCGTGATTTACCCTTCACTATAACTCTCCAGTCATCTTTTCTTTGCCCTCCTGTTCTCTCTCCACTCTGCTCTCTCACCTTTCTTTCCCTGCCTGCCCTCTCTCTTTCCTCCTCTTTTGACCTTGCTCTATCCATCCATCTTAATCTTTCGTTTGGTGTCCGTCCATCTTGTTCTCTGCATTTTTTTCTCTCCTCTTGACTCTAAGCCTCCATCCTCCCCACCTCTGTCCTACATTCATCTGCTTCATTCTCTCAGCATTCACTCTGCTCTCATCCTTGAAGCCTATCACTCATACGTCCTCTAGCCTCTTCCTATTTTCCACTCCTTCCTCTCCTCTCTTTTTCTTCTCCTCTCCTCATCCCTTCTCTCTATCGTTTTCTCCTCCAGGTCTCCTGTGTTTGACAAGCCACTTCTTTACTTGCTCTGCTGCTCTCCTTCTTATCTCTTGTTCCCCCTCTTCCTCCACAACCAGCTCCTCTCTCCTCACCACTATCGCTTTCATTCTTACCCTCCCGTTTGCTTCCTCCGGTTACTGTTAACAGTTTCGCTGGAGAGGAAAACATGTTTCACTAATACAGCGAATAAGACTACTCAACAGCCTTAACATCCAGTTCCTCCCCCTAATATCCCCTTAAATAGCTTTATTCTACACTGTGTGAAAGTATCATACAGTAGATATTCTGTATGTTGTTCAAAAAGATCCCACGTCTTATGACTTTAAGAAGTAACACTGAATAAAAATATTCTGGATTTTTTAGCATTATTTTATAGGGATTGATTAATTCTAAAAACAGATTAAAATTATTATTTAAGATCAAGTGATAATATCTGCATAAATGTATTTGTTGTCCACAAGACTTTTGTTTTTGAGTTTTTTTGTTTTTTATGTGTGATTAAAGAGATCTTTATCCATTTACCACCATACTCACACACGTACAGAGCAACAGGTCATCATACCTAAACAACAAATTTAGGAATTTATCATTGCTGGGTTAAACAACCTGAATGACATTCCTAAAAGCATTCAAATGAGCATTTTCTACCCTGCTACCTCTATGGGTAATGTTTGGTTAACAACTAATACTTTGTTAAAGTTAGGGAAAAATAAAGGTAATGGTCAAAAGGTAATCAATTAATGACTGTTATAGAAAAACAAGATGCTAATCACAGTCTCTACGACCTCCTATCACCTCCTCCCTGTGACATTTTGCAGTACCAAAACAACATCTCAGTACTTCCACTTTGCTTGTTAGAGAAAACTGTCATTGTCCACATGACCACAAGGGGTCACTTGTCAGGAAAACATTTAAAACATTTTGAGCCAACAGCCATTGCCGCTGTTTTCCTGGGGGAGATGGAGATTTTCTGTACTGACTGAAAAACTCATTTCCCTGCTCAGAAACATGCAGTACATGTTTATTTACACATAGTCACCTTCACGCATGCAAAAAAACACACACACACACAGACACTCTTCTGTGTGTGTGTGTGTGTGTGTGTGTGTGTGTGTGTGTGTGTGTGTGTTTATGTCCAGACAAAAAGAACAAAGCTAAATAATCTCGTCAATTATCATATCTGTGCCATTAATATTACAATTATAGTGGAATCTGTTAAATTACAAAAATGGAAAAAAGTAAGATGCTGAGGTTTAAATTAGGGTACTTTACAGAAATAAATAATGTCTTACTTTAAACAGTGAACTGCCGACTGAACAGATAACATTGTTTATTAGTATTCGACTGCTTAGATGTGATTTACATGGATGCAGCAGCCGAATACTCTCAGGCCCCCTTGATGCTGTTTATCAGGATGTGCTTAGATTCATTACAGGTGACAGTTTTAGAGCGCATCATTGTATCCTCTGTGAGAAGAAAATACATTGCCTCTTGTTTACTGACAAAGCCATATCTCACAAACTACACCCATTCTCTTCATTGCTTTTAAAATTTGAAACGATAGGATACTGTCTTGTCAAAAGATACGTTCAGCATCTGAGCACTGGAAAAGGACGGCCATCGCTTTTTTTGGCAGTTGTTTCTTAAATTGGATCCATTGGTATCAGGGAATGTGTCTGTTTCTCTTTTTTGCATGGTCACACACACCAGGTGGTCCACACTCTAATGTATTACCATATTATTTACCAAACCTTTACAGTATGTTCTGTGAACCATAAAGTTAAGGTTAAGGTTAAGTGTTCAAGTGTTCAAATTAAGGCAATGTAATGTCCTTAAAAGTGACCTCGATCAACCTGTGTGTGTATGTGTCTGTGTGTGCTCTGTGTGTGTGTGTGTGTGTGTGTGTGTGTGTGTGTGTGCGTGCGTGTGTGTGCGTGGGGTGTGTGCGTGTGCTTGTTCACATCAAAAGTCATTAATTGCACAGTTCTGTATCCTGCTGTTACAGTTTCAGCAAACACTGCTGTATGAATATACACATGCATTTACAGTAGGTGTGTAATAATTACTTGTGTGTACACATACATTTGTTATAGTACAGGTTCTTGTTTTGCTTCAAAAAAGGACAAAAGATGATCAGAGTAAAATATTTCACTGCTGCTTTAGATATACACTATGATAAACAGAGTGTTTTAATCTCACGTAAAGAAGGCATTGCCAGTGCGTATCATCAGCTCCCAAATTATTTTTGCATTAAAAAAATTGCAGACACTATTTCTGTTGTTGTGTGATTGAGGTCTGCGGTAAAATCTGAAATTCAAGTTAGTGGATTGTTGTTATGTGTTGTGCTACTATGTAAAGGTAGTTAATTTTGATATTCAGTTGCTGTTTATGTGAGTTACAGAGAGTACTTTTAACCCCTTACCTGTGCTGGGTTGAGCCCCCCCCCTCCAAGGGCCATTTTGACCCTAGATAGCAAAAATCAGGTCTAGGAAGTTGATGGATTGATCTTTCACTTATTTGGATTCCCTACGGAGTGTAAAGTGGTAAGAATTGATGTTTTTATGCTGAAAGATATAAAGAAGGATTCTGGTAGCAGGTTTACATCTGAATCCTCACAGATTTTTACTTATTACATTTTGGATGTAGAAAGCTTTAACCATACTGAAAAAACAATAGTTTAGTCTACTTTAGTCCTCTACTGCCTCAGCTGATCACCCATCTTTATTTTCATTTTCTATCTTCTCTTCTTTTTAGGATACAATGAAAACTCTGTTTTTTAAATCACTGAGAAAGATTAAAGAACTTATATGAGGCGATGTGAGGGATTGGACTATTAGTATGTGTATGTGCACTTGTATGTGAACATGAGCGGGCATGTGTGTATTATGTGTTCCATCATACTGATTCAGGATGGCATTTAGCAGCTGGCAGGACTGACTGTGATGAACACTCATGAACGCACATACGCACACTGTATTGGGTTGCAAGGAACAAAACTGGGTTGCAAGAAGTAAGAATCATTTAACAACACGGTTAGTACAGTACAAATCCATTTGGGGCTTATGATATAAAGAATACACTGTGAATAACAGATGTTGTACCAACTATTAGCCATGTCTGTGTAAGAATTGTTCTTTAGCTATGTACACAGTAAAACACCATCTGTGATACACATTAAGAACAGGAATTATCTATTATTTTTAATCACATTACAAGTTAATCCTATTTTATAGCTCACGTAACATATAGACCTATGAACGAATTAAAGTTTGACACAGTGGCTGCCTTCACACAGACATGTAAACACTCCCCTTCCTACGTATCAGAAAAAGACCACAGATAGAATACACAGAAGGAAAAATATACATCTGATGGGATTTAGTATTAGAAGATCTAAGTGGTTACTTCAAACAGGAGGCTGTGGCTTAAGGGTCCCATGATAATGTGACAAGAGTATTATTGTATCTTAATGGGTATGCCCCTGCTCTACAATGTACCACAAATCCAATTTTCACCAAACAATGAAAACCCTGTCTGTTAGAAACTATTTTTATGTACGACTTTGAACTAATTTGCAAAAGAAAATATGTTTTGAAGGCAAGGTAATGCAAGCCATATAACATTTTGTTTTATTATCATATTGAGAGAATGTTTCTAATTAACAAATCTGGCGAGTCGCAAAAATATCAGTAAAATGTTAACTGACAATAAATTTCCTGCCAAAATATCCACTGTTACAGTACAATATCCATTTGTAACAACTACAGCATTATTAAACTGCACTATATTGAACAGGAAAAAATTGTGGTCTGATTTGATACAGAAAAAGTTCACAGTGACTTTAGACACAGCGTGTTTACTAACATTTAACTAAAACCACAATCTTTCCCTAATTATAACCAAAGTGGTTTTGTTGTCTTCATTCAAAAAATATTTCCTCTGCACATAAGGCAGAAATCAGATTTGACATCACACTGAATAGTAAAACCAGTTTAGCACAAACAAAATTTCCAGTAGACCGCATGGAAATGAGCATTTATTGAGAGTTTGATAGTGCCTACTTTCTCCAGTGCACTGAAATTGTTGAATGGAGCACAAGTCAACTGACTAAGGCAGCGTTATCAAGTTTCAAATCTACATCACGACCATCCAGAGCCAGTGTGCATAATTCAAATTTGCAGAGCGTAAAATGCACTAGCTCACCAAACCAACAAAACTGGCCACAAATATTTCCTGTCTCACATAGGAAAACCATATTCAAATAATGCAACGAAAACAGTGACAACCTTGTAATGTGTAGCTATTGACGCTTACTCTGTGGTCCACTGTGGCAAATTCATTGATATTATTGTCTGTCCATAATTTCTTTTCTTTTTTTTTTTTTGTTTAATGGTGTTTAATGATTTTCCGGTCTACAATATATTTGTTTGCAGCATATATTAGAAATTAAAGTGTATATGAGCATAGGAAAGCTGCATTATTCAAATGATTACAATTACAATTACAATTCTTAGCTCTGAGTTCTTATAAGTTATTAATTTATTTGGCATCTGATAAATTGTTAAAGACATTTTTGCTCCATTATGCACAATACAGTAATGCAAAGTATGGTGGGAGGGGTAAGAGATGGGGGTTGGAGAAAGGATGACACACTAGAGGCAGTGAGTCAGATTCAGACAACGCCAGTTCGTAAAAACAATCATACTGATGATTTGTGTCATGCTTTGATTTGATAAAATTGATCCTGATCTGGTAACACTAAACACTCACATACAGATGTACAAAAAAACCCTCAGCTCTGCTTCTTCAAATATATATGCAGACATGCACACACAGACACCCATACACACACATGCAGGTTCAAGGCAAAAGAGCCAAACCACATTTGGCTCTTTGTTGCATCGTTGTTGCACCGACTCTGCTTGAATGAAGACAACTTGTAGTCATTATTCAAATGTCCTGAACCGAGGTTGGAGATAGACGCAGGGGAGTGAAAATAGGCATAGTGAGTGAAGGTGGGAAGGAGGAATGTAGAGAATGGAGAAGAAGTGTGCAGACAAAAGACATACAAAGTTTTGCAGTCTTTAGTGTGTTGATTTATCCTGATTATGTCAATAATATTAAAGTACATATGTGTGTATTCCCTTCTGATGGAAGCATTGGGACACCTCTAGACCTTTGCACCTCCTCAACAAAGACCCTTTAAAATGTGTCGCTGATTTATCCTTAAACTCTTTCATTGCAAGAGGTCAATGAAATTATAATGTATTGCTAATCCTTTCAAATATATATTCCTCTATTTTTTCTCAGATTTATTTTCAGTTGTTTACAATTTTTACTAAATCATTAAAAAATATTCACTATGATAAGTATTTCAAAGGGATAGTTGAAATTGTAGAAAATGCTCTTTCTTGAGTGAGCTGGATTATCTATACCATTCTCATGCCTGTATGTTGAATATGTAGCAAAAAGCCACAGAGTCACATTGCCCTGTTTCTCATTGTGTCCAATGTTTATGCTACGCTAAGCTAAGGAGCTGCTGGGCATAGCTATAAAAAGGACAGATATGAGAGTGCTTTCAAACTTTTTTATTTAATCCTCAGCAAGAATGCAAAAAAAGCCTATTTCCAAAAATGTCAAACTACTCATCTAACTATCAATGATCACTCAGCACCAACAAACATCTGAATGTTTAACCGAAATCAGATAGCTGCTCGATTGTCATTAGAACAGTGACTAAATAAAACCTTTGAACACTGGTTACTGATCGTTTTATTCAAACAAAGTCAAGTGTGGGAAATACTATACACCATTAATGTTCCTGGAACAGATTGAAGCAGGCTACATCTGGGGAAGAAATGTTTCATGCAATGAAAATGAAGGCCAAATCAGTTAATGTTTAGTGAACCCTCCAGATGTAAGTAACAGTCTATCCTCTTCTGTGCATTCACAGATTCCACTCAGAATGTGTTGGAACTGTGAGCTGTGTAATGTTTGGAGAGCCCCAGTTGGGTACTCTATTTTTAGGGTTTTGTTCTGTTATTCTTTGCTGTACTCTACTTCTGCTGCTGTAACAGTCACACTAATCTCCTCTGAGGTTTCATTATGGTTTTGTCTTATATGTGGCAATTAAGCCAACAGTTTGAAATGCTTCTAGTGTATCTATAACACCATTCACATGATATATAATATCTATGTGTTGGAAGGGAGGAGAGAAAGTAAAAGAGGAAAGGATGTAAGGATGGCAGAAAGGGTAAACTATGCAGCAATAAAATGAGGAGTGTTTCTTTTTTTCTCTTAGGATGATGTGGAGATGAACTGGTGGCACACAGCCAGACGATCTCTGCCAGCTCTGTATCTGTATAGCTTCTCAGAGTGCTATAGTCAAGGTCAGAGAAAATGGGTGAACTCCTCCTTTAATACCAGGTACATTAGGGGGAATTAGAGCTAATACAAGGACGAGAACATCGGTTATCTCTCCTTTTCTCTCTGCTCCTCCTGTCCTCTATCCTTACCTCTATTCTTGTGTCGTTTCCTTTATTCGCACTCATTTCTCTGTTCACTGCCTCTCTTGTCGTCCACTTTAGCAATGTGCCCCCTCACAACTCCCATCTCACATTCACACACATACACCATCTTTTGCAGGTCCGTATTTATGACACATGCACAGTATCTACTTCCCTCAGTGTGTGTATTCTCGTGCTCACACTCTGTGTGTTATTGTGTGTGTGTGGATGCAAAGAAAGTTAACAGCAGTAGGCTAAGAATAGTTTCAACTTGTCTGATCATCTCTCCATCTTTCCCACTGTTTCCACTCTTGCTCTACAATTTGTTTAAGTCCCACAGATCTGAGTCTTCAGTCCATTTCCACTTTCAACCCCCCTGAGTTTATTTGTGAGGAAGTCAAATTGTTGCTTTGAAGAGTAACACATACACACTGTGCAGAATAGGTAATAGCCTTGAAACTGTTATGTTCAGCTATAACGATGAACATGTATGCATTCATATGCATGTGAGTTGAATGCAACCTTGGGCTTTTTTGTATTGCCTTGGGATAATTGTTAGTGAGCTGTATAGCTGAGCCTGCTCTCACACATTACAGCAGTACATACCCTCCTCTAATACATACAGTTACCCTGCATTGTGTGTGAGTGTGTGTGCCTCAGTAGATGTTACCAAGGATTCAGAGTAAATGATTGTAGGAAAAATCAAGAGCAAAACAAGAAAAGTCTCCCTCTCACCTCCACTTACCATTTCCCCTCACCACTTTACTCCTTCTCTCTTTACTTTTTCTCTCCATGTCTCCCTCTATCCTGCAATCTGTCCATCTTTCTTTCTTCTTCCGTGTCTCCCTCCTTCTCTCTGTCTCTCTATTCAAAACACACATGACACTGTGCCAGATTCTTCTCCTTGATCTCAGAGGCTGTTGCACATTTTTTTCTCGCACTTTTTCCCCTTTCTATTCTGGCTTGTGAATCAAATCTAATAAACACAAGCACACAGAGCAGGCACTACATATACACACACTGTGTGTGTGTGTGTGTGTGTGTGTGTGTGTGTGTGTGTGTGTGTGTGTGTGTGTGTGTGTGTGTGTGTGTGTGTGTGTGCATGTGTGTGTGTAGATATAAGTGCATGCTTACAGTTCTTTTAATATTCTCTTTTATTCTCACCCCTTTTCTTTCATGTCAAGAGGCTGTCAGTTTGTACATCTTCCTTATTCACCCATCCCTCTCCCTTTCTCATCTACACATCCTCTCTTTCCAGTGCCTTTCTGTCTTTGACCCTTTTTTTATCTCTTTTTCCTTCACTCCCTGGCAATCAGTGCATTCTCCGTTGCTATCTACACATCCACCAAAGTACCCAGCTGTCCAAAAGAAACCACTTGAAAGGCAGAATCCCAACTGTAGTAAGAATGAATCATGGATTTAAGAAAGCTATCCCAATATAATAAAGTCTCACAGTATGCCATACTCAAAATTAATCTTGATAAGGTCAGTTTCATAGTGTTTAAATTACAATGATGAGGAAATTTTTTTATCCTCATTTTTGCTACGACTACTATCAAACATCTGGCTAAATACATATTTCAGGAGGTTTGTTGACCTTTTTAGTCAAGGAAATGCTGGTTTTGTTTCTGTATCTAGAATAATACAGTTTATTTTAAAAGGCACTCATTGTGCTAAAATTTACAAATGAATACATGTATTAGTGTTCAAAAGACTGAAAAAAGAACATGCATTCACACAAATTTTGCTCCAGTGAAAGAAAAGCCAGAATTGAAAGAATCATTTCACCTCTTTGTAGTATCTAGTCATGCAAACAGCTTTGGTTTTATTTACTTAAGAGTTCATATATTTGCTGTCACAACCCCCAATATGATACAGGCGAATGGAATCTTGTTTGTCGTGCACAAAAACTTAAAAATGACAGACTCAGCATCAGTGTGCATGTCCAGAAACAGTGTCCTGGGTACTCTGAATAACCCACAAACCTTGCTGTCAACAGTTTTCTTCAGAACTGCCTGATAGCGATGAGGTAGCCCCTCTTAAAAGTGTTGACAGTGCGGTTAAATCGAGATTATTTGTATAGCCTAAATACTTGACACACAGAGCTTTACTATCTATACAGCATACAACAACATCCAGCCTCAGATCCCAAAGTAGAATATAGCATCTGTAGATGGATTTAGATTCATTTTTGCATTTGCAAAGGACAAAGTCTCCTGGCAAAAAAGCCTCATGGATTGAACTGGTTGTTTGCCCATTGCAAGGTCAAAGCTGAAAGAAACCCAACTAAAAGGGTAGCCTAGCTAAAAGGTCTTTTAGATTGTAATGTGCATAAACTTTTACTAGTGGGATAAAAAGCTAACTCAAAATGGTGGTCATTTTGCTTGTCTGTTCTTTTGCTTGCCATTCAGATTTTGCCACAATTTCCTTTTTCTGCTATGAGGCTGTTCATCCTGTGGGTTTTCAGCGATGACAAAGGTCAAATTTTAGTGCTAATTGGATTTGAAGCAATGTTTAGCATTTACCTGTTATTAGAGATATCCAGAAAGTCCCTGCAGATCTACAGTATGCTGTTCCAATAAGGACCTATACCTTTCAAATTATGAGATGTTGCTTTGAATCCGTGGTTGGCCATTTATTCAGCTAAGACATCCCATTTTACTAACATGTTAAGGAAATCACTGCCAAACCAAAAGGTCACCCTGAGAACTCTTTATAACTGACTCTGACAGAGTTAGATGGTCATTTGAGGGCCACTGTACAAATACAGTGCTTATTGGCCCCATGCTGGAGGGATAATTAAGAACTGTTTAAAAGGGGGCTTGAAATTCAGACACACTGATGAACGCATGCATCTCCGGATGTGAGGCTAGTTGGTAATGGAGCATGGAAGAAATAATTAGCTTTTAGTGAGAAACTGACGTGTGGAACAAACACCTTGACAATCACATGGTGGTAGCTGAGGGATGCACTATACTGAGAGCCATCTGCTTGCAATAGCATTTGACAGGAAGGAAGCAGACCTATATTTTGAATCAGATTTTATAAGAACATAGGTAAATATAAGTTTGATGGTCAGATATTTGTTACAGTATATTATTTAAGTAAAAGTAGTACATTTACAATTCTCCCTCGGATTGGAAGGGCTACAAATTTCAAATGAAGAGTATTTAAAAGCAATAACAATGATTTCAAATTCAAATGTAGCTGTTAATAAATTTTTCAGAGAATCCTTTTGAACTTATAGTCGGCATTCAGGGTTTGGTATGTTAACATTGCAATTTAGAGCTCTAAATATAATAAGCAGGATATAACACTGCTGATAAATGAGATACTTGTGCATTAATTATTGATAATATGAATTGGGATGGAAGTTTCTAGTATAGATTGATCACAGAACCAGGAAAAAGGCCTACTGTAAATGCACACACACGTGGATATGCACACAGCAGTGTGTGGTGAAACTGTAACAGCAAGACAATTGTGTAATGAATTACTTTTCATGTGAACACGCACAAACACTGACACACACACACACAAACACACACACACACAAACACACACACACAAAATCACACACACGCACACACACACACACACACATGCACACACACATACAACAGATGAGCTGTCTGCATTTTTAACAGACCCACTGTTACACTTCCACACAGGCAAATTCCTCTGAGGCACACAGGGATGGTTTCAGTCTCACATACACAGATTCTGAGAGAGATGCATAGAGAGTTGCAGAGTTTAAATGGAAAGCTTTATTAGTGCTCGGAGCGTTACAATGCTTAGCATATGGTTCTTGAACAACCCGCCACACTCTGAATCCTTGGAGAGTAACAGAGCCTGCATGTCACCCTCCAGAAACCCAACTGTGGCTCTGACTCCAGTTTTTACTGAATTATTTTCTGTCAGGGTTACATAATTTCTTCTTCAGCACCTAGTTCATAGTGGAGCTAATAAACATGGGAGGAAGAAGAGGGTAAAGAAAGTCAAGGGGATGAGTCACATCTCTAAAGCATCATGATGTTCATCCTCTTCAAACAAAACTATTCAGATTAGGGGTGGGTGATATTAGAAATTATTCTATGAGAAATTTTTCAGCTTTATTCCAATTATATCCAGTCGCTGTGTCTTTAATATCTCTGGTTCTATTAGAACACTGTGGGCAATGTTGGCAATAATGTATTTAAAGGATGGACTTGCATTTTTTTTTTTTTTTGCTTTGTCTTAAAATACTAATTATGTCCATATGCACATTGAATGTGTTATTGGTCACCATAATTGTTCCTCCTGTCCATTATGGCCACAAAGAAATGCCCTCATAATTTCAAGAAAAGTTTTCATGTTACAATATATATCGATATCACACATGGACTGGAGTCAAGGACAATAATGTATCTGGGATCCGCTGTATTTTTGGTTAACTGAACCTCTTTCAGTTATCTGTACTTACTTTAAATCACACACATACACACACACTTCTACAGTTATGCTCAAATTCTAAATATAAACAAAGAAGGGGTGTTGACGGTTCTTTTGCATAGTATTCAGCAATTTTATTGGAGAACCAGTGGATGCACACTTTCAAGGGAAAACCACAATAGTGATAGATATTGAAATGAATGGCCACTGAAAAAGTCATGGTCCACACTTCACACTAGCTCCCATGTGTATAAAGCAGAGATCAGGCCAACTTATAGAGGAACATGGGTTAAATTCCCAGACTTCATTTACTAAGAAAATCTAATGTTGTGAATCTTTTTTTTTAAGTTTTAAATCAACATTAATAAGTTACTGTAAAACCAGACTGAAAACACACACACAGAAACAGATGCATTAATTTTCAAGGCATACAGTCTATATATTTGAGCTGCAGCAATCCGTCAATCATATAAAAGATTTTGATTTTACACAGACACACACACATTAAAATTCTTTGTCTATGACATAATGGCAGAAAATAACCAACACTAGCAGAGAATCTAACAAAAAAAAACAACTTTGCTTCACTTTCTCCTGCTTCCCCCTGTCAAGGTAATTTTGTCTCTATTGTCTGCTCTCTTCTCCATCCCTCTGCCTCACTATCTGTCCTTCCCTTATTCCCCGTCATTCTCCTCATCCATCTGTCTCTGCCACCCTCTTCCTCCTCACCCTGTCCCAGAGTGTTGAGTCACTCCTTTTGGGTGAGGCAGTGAGTGCAGAACAATCCCTCTGTCTCTGGCCTATCAGCCGTCCTTTGATAGAGCTGCGGTTATTGATTAAAATGTCTGAGAGCTCGGCCTTCTGGGGCCCGGAAGCTTTATTCAGCCCTCTCCGTTTGCTCTTCACACTCACTCTTCCTCTCCATCTCCCTCTCTGAGCCTTTCTCTTTGACTACCCCCCCCCATTGCCTTTGACTTCCTCCAACCTCATTTTCTCTTTCTCTCTCTTATTTGCTTAAGGCAACACTGCAGGAAGTAACAAACGCTGCTCTTTAGTGACCATCTCCATCACTAAATGTGTGTCTGTTTATGTCAGGATAAGTCACTGACATGTGTCACTGGCTTTTAAATTTACTTATCATGAAATTATATCACTGGTCTGTTTAGTCTTAAATATTTAGAGCAAAAAATGAAAATGGCAAGACTTTGAGATTAGCATATCTTGTGTTTGCAAATGCATATTATTATGTATATTGTGCTGCTGCTAGTTTGATCACTGAATCTGTTGACTAATCTGTTTTTTCTTGGTCAGCTCAGTAAGTACAGTATACAGTAGGATCAGTTACCAGCATATTAGGTATTCCTGGCTAAAACTAATGCAGTCTAATTCAATACCCAATTTAACTTTTTTATAATTTTGTTATTATTTCTTTTGCTGAAACCTTTTTTAGGAAGATTAAACTTTATCATGTCATTTGAAGTCTTGTCTCTTGTGTTGCTGTGTTGATTTGTATTACATCATAACAAAAGGGGGTCCTAGACTAAATATTAGAAGAACCTCTCAGTATATCACAATACAATTTAACAGCACTGCAAAGTACAGCCTCTAAATGAGCATAAAGTTTAATGAATTCCTCTCTCAGACAGGTCAGAAAACTGAACATTATAATATTAATTAGGTAGGATTTATTGTTGTACTGTTGGATTAAACTGCTTTAGTTGTACTTTGCTGCTTTTATCATACAAGGTTACTAATATTTGTCTCTGTTAGGTGTAATCCACATCTGATAATGTATGTATGTTTGTAACCAAACAATAGCTAAATGGTGATGTGGGGAGTCACAGTGTGTTGACATACTTCCATTATAAGCACTTGTCATTTTGTATGCTGGTCTGTAATGAACCTGAAAAACAGTGAGTTAGTTTGGTAAAGATGGAATTATCACTCTTGTTTTTTAATTCTTTCTTCATTAGCTGACTCCTACCTCTTGAAGCCAAGACAGGCAGACACCAAATGATCCTCTGCATAGTGTGTGGCTGGTTAATCTGGGGTTAATAAAGCTGTCTAGTTTGTTATTTTGCAAGGCAGTGGACTGAGGCACCTAGTAATAGAGGTGTGCTGTGTAATATCTAAGCTGCTAGTTAATGGGTTGAGACATATAGTACAGTGCTGGCTAAATGCCCGCTGTTTCCTCCATGCTGAAAAAAGACATCAGGGAAAAAGGCTGCCATTCTGTAAAAAGACACATGTCAATTACCTGCAGAGAAGCCAAACGCACTTACATAGGCAGACAAATACATACACACATGTATGTGACCCACAAACACAACAAAGTCTTGTTTTTTCTTATATTGGCCCCCAAAAGTCTATGCAACCCTACAGACATAATCAAGCTAAAGAAAAACAGTGAACATTGTCAAACAAAGGAATTTTCTCACAGGTTTTCTTTTGTCACATGCAAATTTAGCAGCCATAGGAGCTATCCCAGTAATCTATCAGGACGATGGAATTTACATGCTTATGGGTTTATTTAAAAATTGTTCTCTTATGTCAGTATAATATTTCTAGTAAGGATGTCACGCTCAAATTTTTTTGGCCCCAATACTGATTCAAGTCCTTTAATATAACCAGGTCAGAGCTGATATTTATATATTGATTAGTTGAATGTTGATTAAATAGCCCGTGTAATTGACGTAGAGGCCACGTTTAATCTAGGCCTGTTATCAAGTTACTCACCATAATAACATTAATTAGTGATATATGAACTCAGAGTCACTCATGATTGCACACAGATAATAGTCACACATGCTAATTTTCACTGGTTTATGCAGCAAGATGCTACACTTCAGAGCCCAGCCATCTCAAAGGAGAGGAGCTGCAACACTAGCAGGCTGAAGTTGAAATATAACACAGCAGAGCATATTGACGAAAGGATGCCATTTTGATTGGCGGTATTTTATTTTAGGTGATAGTGATCAATTAAAATGTGCCTGAATGGGCACTGATACCAATCGTTAGAATCAGCTCAGAAATCTCTATTTCAAAGTGACATCTATTTTGCTGCTGCCTGATGTATAGCTGGGTTACAGTAAGAAATGCCCTCAGAGAATGAAAGCAGCTGTTTTCTGTTTTGTTTTTTCATCTTCATTCTTCTTTGTTGTTACTTGGGTTCTTGATTCTGTGCTTAGACGTGTTTCTGACAGTCACTAATATACTCTCTATCTGACTCTTTTGTTCTTACTTTTCTTTCTCAGGTTGTCTTGCTTTCTGTTTTCAGTAGGTTTTCAGGAGGTTCATTGATTCGTGGGTTGTTACGATTCTGACCATGTCACCACAACGCTGAAAGACGACTAAATTTGTTTCTCCTTCTCGTCCTCTCTTATACTTGTCTTTGACTCAACTCTGCCTTTTTTACAATATACAAAAAAAAGTGAAAATCATCAGAACCAAGCACTGAAAAAAACAGCAGACAACACAGTTGCTGAATAACCACTCCACACTACTGCAGACAATTGTATAACATGCCTATGAAAGCCTTTCTCTTTAAAGAGCACAGTGGTGACTTTCTGCACATGGCCAGTGCCCACAAGTATTACTTCCTGGCATTAAAAATCCTATTCAGAACCGGAACAAATTAGTTTTATATCTGTTCCAACTCTGCTTGGTTCCCTCAAGCCACCACTGCAGGGAAAGAGCAAGTAGAGTGGAGACTGAGAGTGTTGTCTCACGGACTAAATTCTGCCTGTCTAATGTCCTCCTCATAAAAGCCCTGGATGAATGAGTTTGACTTGACATTCGTGACCCCCTGTGCTGTTGGCAAAATGCTAATGATTTGTGATTCAAGTTGCACATTCACGAAGTACCAGCTCTGCATTTGTACAATGCTTCTTTCTTACAGGGTCCTCATGCAAGATAGATGCTTGTGTATTTCTTTACATAACCCTAATCAAGCCTGTAATCTAGAGTTATTTCTGATTTTCTGAACATGTTTTTTCTGTTCCAGACAGAGTCAACAAATACTTTACATTTTACTTGCCTGAAAATGTAAAATATGTGAAGCTGAAATGATAAGTCAATTAAGCAGCAGCAATTTTAATAATCAATAGATCATTAAAATAATTTGTCAGGCAAAAAAGAGGAGATGTGAAAAGTTGCTTTTGTTTTTTTTCTGTGTTTGATATCAGACTATCTATGATTTTTGGACTGATGATCAAGCAAACGGGCAAGCTTCAGATGTGATAATTTGTTCAGGAAAATTGAGTTATTATCATTGAGTTATTTTCACTACTTTCTTCTATATTATAGATCTAAGGAGTTATAGATTAATTCAGAAACCAATCAGCTAAATAAGTAAGAATGAATATAATCATTGGTTGCGGTGCAAAAACTGTGTACCAACAGGATTAGGAAAACTTGACCAAAGGAAACATGTAGGAACATGAGAGAGTGAAAACATTTTTATTAGTTGTCTCCTCTCTCATGCTGATAAGGATGGGTGAGAGTAACCGCTGCTTAATTTATGACAAGAAAATGGTCAGAACAAAGAAATACTGGATTGTCTTCAGGATTCCAAAACAAATCAATATATGTAACATAATCTGCTCTAATACTGTAACATAAATAAGCAGACAAAAGTTTTCATGTTTTCTCAAAAACATCCCTTGTTGCCATTGCATTAAGCTGAATTATTCCAGGTCTGTTTGAGGGAGTCAGCAGTTGACAATGTGAGCTGAAGTTCACAGCAAAAAAAACAAAAAAACAACAACCCTTTGATCACCTTGACTCCTTGGAGCAAAAAAAACACCTCTTTAGACATTTTGTCATTCATGAAGAGATTACAACTCACCAATGCGTGCATGTTTCCAATTCTATTGCTAAACTGTGCTTCAGAAAAAAGCAGCTATGTCATAACAAATGGCTCCGGATCAAAAGGCATGCACACCAAGGGAACAAAACTACCAGAAAAGACTCTGGTAGTAACGGTTTATTATATTATTGCAACAATGCTCGATTTGTTTTACATCAATTTAACGAATTGAATAGAGTTGCACAACTAGAATGGTTGAAAGAATCCTTGTTAAAAAGCTAGACTTGGCAGCTAAATGTGATGTTTAAGTAATATCAAGAAGTAAAAAGGTTTGGTGAAGCTTTGTTGCCAACAATGACGGATCTCTATTTTGTATTAAGATGCATTATGACAGCTGCAAAAAGATTTTCAGTGTACAGTATAAGTCAAACACTTGCAGCAATGCGTGCATATAAAATGTAAGTGACTATCTGCATTGTAGAACATGACTTTAAAACCAGGGTTATGCCAGCCACTGATACGTTCCTGAGGCGAGGCACACTCCACATACTGTCAAATGCAGCACTCGTCCAGGTCAGGCCCCGTGGCTCGACGGAGCATCCTCTTTTTAATTGACTATATCTCAGATAGTTGTGCTTGTCGTCAAGCAGTTATGACAGAATCAGGCGGTAAAGAAACAACACTCAAGCACACAGGAAAAAGAAGATATTCCCATAGAGCTGTAGAGCAATGAATTTAAAACTGTCATAGCTGTATTAGTCCTTCTGTCTGCCCATGTTTAAGCTCTGTCTCAACAAGCAATATCACAATACATAACTTAGCATCCACTGGAGAAGAGAGGGGAGGGGAGGGGAGAAGAGGGGGAGGGGAGAGGAGAGGAGGGGAGGAGAGAGGAGAGGAGAGGAGAGGAGAGGAGAGGAGAGGAGGAGAGGAGAGGAGGAGGAGAAGAGGGGGAGGGGAGAGGAGAGGAGGGAGGAGAGAGGAGAGGAGAGGAGAGGAGAGGAGAGGAGAGGAGAGGAGAAGAGAGAAGAGGAGAGGAGAAGAGAGGAGAGCATGAAATCAGATCACTAATCTGATGATGTGACTATTCACCAGGAGACCAACAACATGCCCCCCTCTCCAGCTGTATACTGTAGACATCGCTTTATATCCAAGTGAGCTTTTTATCTAGGTGCTGCAGTGTCAGTATTGCAGAATATCATCATAGGCACTGTCCCTGTAGCCTTTCGCGATGGGATAACGGTCCTCTTCTAAAACTCTAGACTAAAAAATGTCATTCCATTTTCTTTTGTCAATGACAAATGAGTCAAGTATTCCACTCAATTATACACAATATTGTAAACTCTTAGATTAATTTACCTCCATAATTCATTTACTCCTATAATGAAGCAGAAATTTTAACTTAAATTTGAATTATCATCATCATCCAAAGTGGCAGAAGCCCTCCCCTTCTAGTCTAAAATATCATCCTGTGTACTGTAGCATTTTATTTACAAACAGAATAGAGAGAAATATTGACGTTTTATTATACAAAGCTGTATTTGGTTTCTCAAAGCATTGCTTTAGGCTTTCATATGTTGAATTGCATATTAATCAAGTCAGCTCACATTCAAGCGAGATTCTCTTAGATTCCACAGAAAAGTAGCTTGATTTGCCGCTTGTCACTTTTTAGAATTAATGTCATGGAGCAAATGTGTGTTGAGTCAGTAAATCACTGACAAGGAAGACAAGTTCATTGCAGGAAGAGAAGCGAAGAGAAGAGAAGAGATGCAAAGCAAAGAGAAGAGAAGAGGCTGAGGTTTAAAAGTCCCTTTATTAAAACCTCTCACCAGGAGAAACCAGATCAGTCACACATCATCACCCAAAAGAAAAAAAGGAAAAAAAAAAACAACAGTCCAGTGACAGTGGCCAAAACACAGAAAATGGTGGTTCTCTGATCAAATATTAAAAATCAGCTCTCCGCCCTCCCTGACGGAACATAAAACCCCAACAGCCCAAATATGCCTGAAATCCTGCATGTGATCCATCACGTGATAATAAGCATGTTCCACTCATGTTCCTTGTCATTTGGGAAAACATTAGATAGATAATATCTCCCTATTGAATGTCCACTGTTACACATCCACGGCATCTGGTATTATTATGTAAATGTTAACAAACCAGAAGATCACCTTTCATCCCACAGATACATTTGTGAAGCTATTGCTGAAGCTGTCACGCGTGGGCCCAAGAGATGTAGGAAGGCAAGATAACCATAGCATTTAAGCTGCATATCTAGCACACCACATCCACACATAGCATCCTGGCTGGAAACTGATGTGCAGCTGCTTTTCTTCTGCTGCTTCTACAGAATGATCTTTCAAGGAGCCATCATCTCACAGAAGGAGAAACTGTGTAAACTGAGTTAGAGTTGAGCTCTTGGTAAAGCAGTGGAATAGAGAACACATTATGTCATCTGCGTGCCTGATAAAATCATGTTGGACTTAAGCCTTGTGTTTCCATTTAATGAGAGGAGAGAAAAAGGAAAAGTTTCACAGAAGTTTTCACAGTACTCCCACAGCATCTGAAACCCCGCTTGTGACATCAAAATTAGGGGGCTGCATTCAACAATATTTGCTACTATCTGACAATCCCACTCAACACTTTACACAGCAATTGGCTAGATGTTCATAAGGGTGAACGTAACAGAGGGATTGATCTTCTCTCTTAAAGTGTCTCTTTTCATTCCTCATACAACTCTTTCTATCAATTTTGGGTGTACAGCCGCATCCAACACCATAAAGACGTTAGAGGAGAGGATTTCCAAAAGGGTCTGGCCTCATCTCCGTTTGTACAACATACTAAATCAAGACTATAAAGACATGCACAAGAGACAAGGCTTGGATAGCTATCAATGAGGCATGACCGATCTGAAAATATTTACTTTCTAGTTTCTGAGTTTTACCATAGGATAGTTTGTCCAATGGCCTTCACAGCTAATGAGAAGCGATATGTTAACAAGGTCCAATTTGGAAATTGATATCTAAAAGCATTAAACATCAGATGACTCACACCAGCAAAGAGTTATCAATGTTACTTCATAGTGCTGATTGGCTGGTATTCACTGAATATAACATTTCCAGAATTGACAGCTGAATGGTTAGTCATGCAGACTGTCAATCACTCTTTGTAGTCATTCTTATTTTGGAGAAAAAGCAGTGTTTTTGTGTGTGTAATAGTGTTCATATTTCCCTCCTTCTTCTTCTTTTATATCAAGTTATATTCTCTTTATGTTCTTCCAGTAGTGGTGAGTCATTACAGCAAAACACTGCCACGAGATCGACTGCATTAGAAAATGTTTAGGTAAATTATTAATTAGGTGATACCTTTCCTTAACCAACTAAAGTATATTTGGAATGCTGTTGAGCAAGGCAGTGCAGTGGGCAGGTTTTATCTGTGCATAACTCTAGAAATACAAGGCAGCGGATTGCTGAAAAATAGTCTGCATGCAGAATCAACCTTCCTTAGACAAATAAATTAAAAAGAAGCAGGCTTATTGTCACAAGCTGCAACAAAAGCAAAACAAGAAACCAACCATCTCTCCTGCCAACACTGAGAAAATATAACCGAGGGAACTGTGATACGTTGAAGTATTCACTAGCTCTTAATGCCCAATATGCTTAGCGGGTAGGATCAAGATCAATGGCTGTCTAAGTACCAACCACTGTAAGAACCTGATGGGTGTGTAATTGCTCTGATTCATGGACCACTGGTCATTTCTTGATCATGTCATTTGTGTTACGGATACAATGATTCTGCAGCTCACAGCTATGCCTTCACTGATATCATATCTAGTGGTGCGTATGTTTTCATGTCACTGGTTTTTGGATATATTGAACACTAATCATCATGGAGAAGACACATGCTATGCTGTCAGTAACAGAGGTCACTCTCAATTATATCACTGCTGAGGACATATTAAAGAGAAAGGGATGGGAAAATACTGCATATGAACATTGACAGTTGTATTCTCAATAATGGTGCAGCTGGCCAGAGGACTGCCGTTCCTTTCATGCTGTAATATCTTGGTGGAGTGGAAGAAAGAAAAGGAAGGAAGATTTGGATGTCAAGACCACAGACAACAGTTTTTACTCTGTGAGCCTTGCAATAAGCAGACTCTCTGACGTATGTCTTTGCTGCTACGTCTTTCCTTGCATGCATTATAAAGTATGCTTATAAAGTATTAACGATGTGGGGCTAGGAGACATTTGTGCCATGTGAAAAGTTTTGTCATGTCTTCCGGTGATGGTTCTTCACCTTGACCCAGGTGTGACAAGTTTTAAGTCATGGTGTCAATGATTCACAGCACCATAGATAAAAAAATGGCAAAAGACGCAAGAGCTTACTTTCATGGATTTTAACTTAAAACGTTTTAGCAAAAACAAAAACAAAACAGCAATGATTTTTCCAATGATGCCTATCGCTACTAGTTCTGATTTGCTAGATCCTTAATTGAAAATGTATAAAAACTAAAATGAAAAAAGGAGGTGTGGCAGTTTAGCTTTGTCTCACTTTAGTTCAAATTAAATGCATATTAAGTATAGTGAGCAAGGATGCAAATATGACCTAGAGATGGTCTCCTCAGATCTGACATTTAAGGAGACTGTATTCATCTTCTGCTTTATGGCAAAATTTATCTCCATATCTATAAAATGCCACATCCAGTAATAATTGTACCGAGAAAAGACCATATAATCTCTAGTAGCACTTTGTTTTATATCCATCCATATTGTGAGAAGGAAACGGTAACACAGTGGGCGGAGTGTGCGAGATGATCGCTGTTGGCCACTCTGGTTTACGGACGCAGGGTTGTTTCCTTATTTGTTGACCATCTCTTTTGAGCATTGTTTAGGGAAATGAAGGCCTTGAGGAGAGAACAGATTCAACAAAGGTTCTAGGCCTTACGCAGCAAGGTCACCAAGTCGCCATTTGGTTACTTGATTGAGGTTTTTTTTTCTTTTTTTCCCTTTTCCAATACACTGAAATTTTTTGTCAATTTCTATATTTTAGTATAAACGGGCTGATAAAAATTCTTGTTGTAGGACAATGAGTCCACAGCTGCCTTTTGAACATGATACTGTGAATAAATATTTCTTAGTACCTGAATCATAAGAATCATTCTGACTTATTTTCCTTGAAACTAATTACAGGCATATACCATGAAGATAATATTTTACTGTACCATGTAATTCATAATACATTAAAAATATATCATTCTTAATTGGCAAGCAACATGACTACTAAAACTCATCATAAACAATGATTATTAATAGTATCTAATATGACACAACATAACTTCTTATGCAGGGGTTCATTAAAGCAAGACTGCAGATAACACATTTTGCTTGACATTCTTGATATGATGCATTCATCAAGAAATTCCACATTCAAACATAAATAATATTCTGATTAACATATCAGTCATGTTGACTAAGCAGATTGTGGAAATACAAGATAGCATGCTGAGCCAAGCTTACTTTATGTAACAGATGCATTATTCAACCCACTTGGCATACAAGTGACATATACAGCACCTTCACAATTCCTATTTACTACACAGAATGATTACACTAGTTTATTTGTTTGTTTTTTGTTTTTTTCAAATATGCAAAAGCAGAGTTCACAGTAAGATCTGTATGCTTTCAACACCAGAACCAAAAACAGCAGCCGAGCACAGTAAATGCACCTGGATGTTCACCTGGTGGAATTTCAAATTTTATAAAACAAATGAAATGTATGCTCAATATGTATATAGGTCTGATTAAAATTGATCCACTTTTAGCACAAAAGATGGCAGTTATTTGAAAGTAATATCAATATATTCTCAGTATCACAGAGAGAAGGGACGGTAAGTTTAAAATTAGCAACCAAGATGTCTTGTTGTCAAAACCACAACTTGCCATTTCTACATTTCCGTTTGTCTACAGATTAAATGGACAAGGTTTACTGTGTTAAATAGTGACATTTAGAGATGCCGGTAGATTGTTTTTTTTAACTTAGGAGAGGGCCAGGCTAGCTGTTCCAATCTGCCTCCAGTCTTTACGTTAGCCTCATACTTAGCATACAGGCATAAGTGTTCTCTTCATCTATCTGTTAGCAAGAAAGTGTATATTCCAAAATAAAAAACTACTCCTCACTTGACCTGTGGCTCACATGGTGAAATGGCACAGATCAGCCGTTTAAAAAAATGGTTTTCCTTTCAAATCTAACTATCCTATCAATTAATTAAAGAGTCAATTATTCTGTTTTACAAAGGTTATTATTCCTTCCTATTTTAGGACATGTTTCCATTAATTATTTGTCATTCAAAAAACTGCCATGGCTGAAAATCAATGGCAGTACAATGAGCTATATGTTGGAGAAAAGAACATGATAAAAAAAAAAAAAAAACAGTAAGGCTGATGCACTGGGCAGTGGTGTTATGATGTTGTAGCCAGCTGCTCCTGCTGGGTTCCCACTCAAATAAGCTTCAGCACTCCACACATATTTCCAATGTATGTGTGGTATTCCACTGAGGTTAGGGTGACAGTTTTATATTATATTATATTATATTATATTATATTATATTATATTATATTATATTATATTATATTATATTATATTATATTATATTATATTATATTATATTATAATACTAAGGCCATGTTAAAAAGATCATCATAGTTTAGTTCTGTGGCTCTAAATTAGAGTTTTGATGTATTTTCATATTACTCTGCACCAATATAATGTGCTGAACTGTACCAATATATAAATCAAAAATTTATAAATATAGTAATTGGATACTACAAATTAGGAAACTTAAATTACAGCTTCAACACTATATTACATTACATTATAACATAATTATATGGTAACATAATATACATGGTAATCTAATGAGTGGTATACTTTATACATATAAATTAGGTAATTATGCTATACTGCAGAGAGGCTGTGAGTGGATGAATGGAGTACCAAAGAGGCAGGCTGGTTGACTGCCTGAGTTACCATTGACTGCTGATCTACAAGCAATTATCACTTTCCAACTATAATTTCTGACTATAATTCTGAGGTAAAAGATAGATATTCTAATCGGTTGCCACTTCCAGTCAAAGGCACGTTATTGCAGACAGCACACAGAAAAAGGGACAAGGAGGATCAATCAGACGGACAGACACAGATGCAAACAGACCACCACCAGCTGACCTATCTAATATGTTAAAGTAAAATTCCCCCGCCAAAGCCACATTATTAAAGCTTCAGACAGAGAAAGATTCAGAAAGAGAACAGCCTGACCATTTTATGCAAGTTTTATTTGTTTTATAGAAAAAACAAAAGCATCAGTAGAAAGGAAGTAAGAGGATGAGGAGGGAGTAGTTGCAGCAGGAGAAAGAAAGAGATGAAAGAGGCAAACAGGGAGAAAGGGAGGGAGTAGCTGAGAGGGAGATTGAGAAATAGAAATCACACTTCAGGACAAAGAGAGGGAGCAAGAGGAAGGAGGAGAAAATGGACAATAGCTAAAGAGGATGAGGCAGTGAGAGAAAGATCCAGAGAGCGGAGAGGAGCAGGGGAGAACATTATATCAGATCTGAGTGCGGGAAGTCATTTAGTTAAATTTAGCCCTCGTTTAGAAAGCTCTTCATGCCCTCTAAACAGCTCCACAACAGCAGGATACTGGATGCCACAAAATGAATGCTAAAATCAAAATTAAGGGGGGGGGCGAGAAGAGAGGAGCAGGCTTTCTAAGTGACACCTCTCTCTGTTCTCTGTCTTAGTCAGAGCAGTGACGTCAGCTTTTTAACAGCATTGGTGTCAAATCTGGCCTCCCTCCTGTTTCCAGCAAGAGGAAGGCAGCCTGAAAGAGATTATCAGACAGTTAATGTGGATTTTTCGTGTATATTTATGAGACGTTTATCCTACATGATCACTGCAGACTGTACAATATGTGCATCCTACAGAGGGTAGACACAATATACAGGACCTGAACAACTTAATGATACCTTTGTGAAGCCTTAAAAGCTCCACTCTTCCTCCCAAATGCCATTTGGCATGGTTGCTACAAACTGCAATTCCTCTTAAAGAAGAAAATGGCTACATCTGAGCAACAAACTGTAAATTATTGCACTGCTTTTTAAACACTTACTTACATTGACCATGAGTAAGGAATTAAGGGTGAAAACCTAACAATGTATATTACAATGTATATTATTGTGAGCGTGGAAATGGCACAATGGCCTCAATGTTCCTCACTCCTTTGTGCAGGAAAATGAAAAAATAAAGGAAAGAGCGAGGTGAGATTGGTTATACATCATCATCACTGAATCACCAGGTTACATAAAAAAGACTCAAATTAATGCCAAATGTTGTGGAGATGTTAGAAATAAAAACAACTAAAAGGGTTCTATAGACATCTAAATAGGTATGTCTCTGCATGGCACCATTTTATCAAAAACGATACAAACATAACCACCAGAGGAAGTACATTAACTTTTTAATCATTCAGTTTTAACTGCAAATGGAGGTGAGTCAGGTTCATAATCAAATATTAATTAGCAGACAGGGAAAACTGTAAGCTTTACAGCTCTTGATGCGGAACGTTAAATACATTAAAGCCTACTGTGCGAAAAGTACTGGAAAACAGTGTTAGATTTTCCATCTAGATGCTATTTTTTAACCCAACTCCTCTCCTTCATAGGCACACAGGAACTATCCAGAATATAAAACAAAGTCAAGCAATTTGAATTTTCAGCAAAAACTATTATTAAAAGAATTCCTCCATAATCATTTGTACAATGTCTGTGTTCACCCCTTTCTCCTGGAAATTACATTTATATACAACTAATCTGTTTTGCCAAATACTTTAAGTGAGAGGCTTCGTTGCTTTCTGAATTATAATCAGTGGCAGTGTTTTCTTAGAGTGTAGGAACTGCTAAAGTTTGTTCCCCTTGAAAGTCGCATTAACTGTGGTTGGGTGGATGGAGGACGTATACAGAGCAGGACTTTGATATGGAGGTCTGGGCTACACATACTGATTCCTGCGTGTGGTCAGGTTTGAGCACCAAAAGTACTTTGGTTATAACTAGGGAGTAAACATGTCCACTTTTGAATTATTCAAAGCTCATGACCATAGGTGAGAGAGCATAGATGAACTGGCAAAGCGCAAACGGAGCCTTTCGGCTCCGCTTCCTCTTCCCCACAATGGTACGGTACAACGCCCGCTTTACTGCTGGTGCCACACCTATCCACCTGGCATGAGACTGCAGATTCAAGTAGCTGAAATGAGTTTCCTCTGCAAGGTGAGGAGCTCTGATATCAGCCACCACATCTGGCTCCTTCGAGTTGGTTAACAAAAATATCACATTGTCCATTTAGAAATCACAGTCATTTTTACACATATTCCCTCATTTTTCAGAGGCTCAAAAGTATTTGGACAGTTGGAAACTGATCATTGCCAGGTGTGGCCTGTTACCTTGTTATTTCATTAAAAGTTAAGCAGATAAAAGGCCTCAGGATCCCTAAGGATGAACTGGAAAATGTGGCTGGGAAGAGGGAAGTCTGGGCTACCTTGCTGAACCTGCTTCGACTGTGACCCAGCTTCGGTAAGCGGCAGGAAATGGATGGATGGAAATGAAAATTCCCCTGTTCAGTTTCTGACAAAGTTTTTCTGGGTGGGTGCCCTTTTGGCTTGTTTCATGCTTGTGCTCATGTATGCACATGTACACGCAGAAACGCAGGTGACACGACATAAGTTTTTGACAATGGTTTCACACTATTCCACTGATAAACAGGTAGTACAGGTGGAATGGGTATAAACAAAATGTTCAAAAAGAATCTCCTTTGCAAATGTTTTATGAGATCAGAAATGTTTGTAATTGATAATGACTGGATGGACAGAGAAACTTTGTTTGTTTAAGAAATGAAATTCAGGGGGTATCTGCATCTTTTAAACAGATGTTTTTCTACCCTGTTTATATCAATGAGAGTAGGCTAAATAATCAAACCACCTCTCTGTATAATACTATACTGTTCAGCAGCACCACAAACAACATCCTCCAGAATAATCAGACAGTTGAATCAGCTGCTCTACAAAATAATTTCAATAAAAATAACCATTATAAACTTCATGAATGAGGACTCATTGCAGGACTGTTGTATCAGACTTCATTGGTGTTAGCTAGGTGTACCTTATAAACATATAGGCTTAGTTTACTTTGATCTGTTACACACTCACAGACTCTGACTTATATACTCTTTGTATCATATTTGATTATTGCAGTTATTAAGCTGTGTGTACTGTTAGCTTATCATCTTCCTTATTCAAACTATGGGTGTCATAGCATCCTGGGTACATAACTGTGCTTTGAGATGCTTTGGCACTAGCAGTATGCAGTGCCATACTACTCCAGCTAAAAGTCTTTAAGAGATAATGGTTTATTATGTGCTTCCCCATAACCATCAACAGTTTAGAGGCATGTAGACACGTAGGTTCTCCTGCTCCCCTTCTCTTCATTTCGCTGATTATCCTCTTGTTTTTTTCCTCATTCCTCTCCCCTTCGCCTCTCACTCCATTCCTCTTATTGCCCTTTTTCTTCTCAATAAGCCAACTCACTCACTCTCCTCTTACACCAATCCCGCACCCCATATCATTTTTAAACATTTTCTCTCTCTCTTAACTGCCAGAAACACAAGAAAACTGCAACATCAGCCCAGCACCCCACCAACAACACCACACACTCACCCCACTTCACTCTTTCCCTCCCTGTGCCCCTCATTCAGTGGTACTGACCAGAAAGCTGTTTATAATACCAACAGTGGCTGATGTGGCCATCTGACATTTAGACAAATGATCTACGGAAGCAGCATAAGGAAATAGCGAGGGGAAAATGAGAGTAGAATAGCACAAAGAATGAAAGAGCAAAAATAAATGAAAGAGGTGGAGGAGGAGGACACAGTCAGAGATATTGAGGAAAAAAAGTGAGAGGACAAACTGAAAGGAATATTGGCATAGATGCAGGGGAGCTGCACATGAAGATGATAAAATGGAGCAAGAAAATAGAAGGTTGTTGAAGAGAGGAGGAGGAAAAGCTGGGGAGTAGAAATGGCAAATGAAGAGACAGGAAAAGACAAAGATGGAGGGCAGATGAAACTGTGACAGGAGAGTTATTTCAGTGGTCATATAGAGATCTCAATGAAAATGCCAACGACCTAATCAAAGGACTTGAAAGGCCAGAGAGAGGGAGAAAGACACACCAAACAAAAGTAGGGGATGCATGACAAGGAGTGAAGTGGAGGAGGTTGATGGGGGGGGTGGGAAGGGACAGGGGGAGAGAGATGGAGGGACGTGGAGGAGGAGGGAGGCTATCAGTGATGGAGAAAAGGAGGACAGCAATGAAAAGGGACAGAGAAAGGGAACAAAATTGATAGGAATGAGTGGCAGAAAAAATGGAGCAGGGGGATGATACATAAGACAAAGTGTAGAGTAGAATCAGCGTCGACAATGAACAGACAGGAAGACGTGAGGCAGGAAAAAATGGGCAGAGGGATGAAACAGGAGATGAGATAAGGGATGAGTGGAGAGTGAAGTAAAGAAAATGGGGGTAGAGAGAGAGAAAGAGAAAATCACCTGCTTCTTGACATTCAAGAAGCCCTACTTGAAACTCCTCATAGGAGCCGCTTATTGTCCATTGTGCTGAGGATGTGCTGAGGGGACCTGATACCGTCTGCTGGTAAAATGTGGAAGAATTAAAACAAATTTGAGTCAAGAACATTGTTCAACAAACCTAGAACTAGTCCAAATAACAAAGTCGGACTAAAACATGATTGCATTTCGGACAATGACTTAAGACAGGCAGGCAGACAGACAGGGGGACACACAACAGCTGTGTTATTTAGCCATCATTTGTCAGACAGAAGTAAGCAACTGTCGTTGTTCAGATTTAATGGCCTGTAAAGGACACTGCAACATCAGTTTTCATACATCTGTGTGAATGTGTGTGTGTGTGTGTGTGTGTGTGTGTGTGTGTGTGATTGAGAGAAAAAGGGGGGGAGAAAAAGAGAGAATGCGTGTGTTTAAGTGTGTATTTGTGTGCAGCTGATATTGCTATGGCTGGAGTCTGGGAGCTTTTTACAACCTTTCCTTTATTATTTCCTTATCACACTGCTTAGGGCCTTCCCTCCCTCCCCCCTCCTCTCTCATTCTACTCCTTCCACCCTCTCCTCCTCATCCTTAACTCCCTCCCCGCTGTCGTCATTCACTCCTCTTTTTCGACTCATCGCTATCTTTCTCTGTCTCTCCATCCATCTCTCTGCCTCGCCTCTGCAGCTGACACGACAATATTGCTCAGGCTATACTTTTAGTTGTCAGCATGGCATGAGAACCTTAGAGCCTCAGTTTTAAACTATTTTAATCTTTTTTTTGTTTAACTGAAATGATGAATTGTTACAACTGTTTCCATTGCCCTGTGTTATTTAATTTAGTTTAATACAATTCAATTTGATTTGATTTATTTTGATTTGATTCCACTGGATTTTGGTGGATAAAATCCTGGAATTTCCCCCAAGGATGGCACAAGGAAGCACCGGTAATAAAGAACATTGTGGTCTTTAATGGAAACAAATAAAACCTCAATTTAACAAGAAACAATTTAACAGCCATTATGTGCTACGACGTTTCTTGGCCTTTGGACCCTTGAAACTCATTTCAAGCATGTTTGTAGAGTTTGAACAGAATTAAAGGGCCTTGCTTTTTCCCAATCTCTCCATCTGCTCTCTCTCTCCTCCTCTTCCTCTCCTGCTCTGCCATTACAGAGGTTACATGTAAGAGGTCTTCAACAAAAACAGTACAACAGAGGAATTTACAGACCAAAGCATGGCTTGGTCATGGGCCCTCCAGTACCCCCCCCCCCCACTGTGGCCAATCTATACATGGAGGAAGTGGGAAAGCAGGGCCCCTAACTCTTTCAAGGGAACAGCACCAAATCACTGGTTCAGATATGTGAACACATGGATGAAAATTAAAACCCAGAAAGTTCAAGCCTTTTTTGGACTGTGCCTACAAATTGAAGAAGACAGAAGCATCAGAATTGGAGTGTACAGGAAACCCCCACATCCAGACCAGTACCTGCTATTCGACTCACTACCTACTGGAACACTAGCTAGAAGTTATAAGAACCCTGCAACACTGAGCTGATAATGTTCCTACAAGAACCAAGGCTCAAGAAAAAGATCACTAACACCTGAGGGATGCTCTGAAAGCATCCCAACTGGACCTTTGTGAAAAGAATAGACGCAATCACATTGTCATCCAATATGTGTCACTCAGGAGGATCTTCAATAAGCACCACATTCCTGTGTTTCTTAAACCTAGCAACAACCTCCGACAGAAACTGGTACATCCAGAAGACCACACATCCAGAAAAGAAATCTTGTGTTTGTAGTCCAATTCGTTGTAGAAGGCACAGACCTATATATCGGGGGGAAAAAACAGCCATTAAACAAATGTATGGCCCAGTACAGGAGGGCCAATTCCTCAGGAAAAGACTCAGCAGTTTATCTTCACCTAAAGGACAAGGGACACTCATTCGATGACCACAATGTACATATTCTAGATAGGGAGAACATGTGGTTTGAAAGAGGAGTGAGGGAGACTATGTCAAAGTAGAGGAACCATCCCTCAACAGAGGAGGAGATGTGAGATGCCACCTATCCCCCACCTATGATGCTGTCCTTCAATCTCTTCCAAGGAGATTAAACATTCACACTCGGCCTTAGGTGACTTTAACAACTGTAACAACTGTTGTTACAATAGCCAGAAACACTACTTAACCAAGTGGTATCAATGGCCTTGTTTACGACTCTTCAACGAGGCCAAATACCCGGGTTTCCCTACCAATCAGTCAGAACTGAGGAAACCTCTTGGATGATAGGTGAAATGTCTTCAAGATCTACAACCTAGTCCAGTTGCCCTTGTCTTAATTTTCTTGGATAACTATGACCTGTATGACTGAGATTCTTCACAGACATGTTCAAAAAATAACCAACTGCCTCAGTCAGTTAAGTAGCCAGCCTGTAACAAAATCAATCAGCCAGCAAGTCAGTCAGTCAATTTATCAACCAGTCCATCATTCAGTCAGTAAATGAAACTGACAGTCAGTCATTCTGCTGGCCAGTTTCTCACCTCCTCCCTCCTCACCTGCTGTCTTTCCCATAGGGCTGTGCTGCAGTGGGAGTGTACCATGGGACCTTTTTAGCAGCGCTGCCATAACATTGGTTTCCACAAACTACCATCAATGATAACCAACCCACTTTCCCTCTCCCTCACCCAGTCTCTTTTGCAGCCTCCCTTCCTCTGTCTTCCTCACTTTGAGCAGGACAGGACCATTTTTTTTACCGTGTCCTTACGATGTACACTGCTAGCGACCATTACCGATCATTAAAAACAGATAGAATAAGAACGATGATACTGGAGCAATGATAGCCTGTGGCTAATGCATTTATACTAAGACATACACACACATGCTCAGTTGAAAGTGCATAAATGGAAATGCATTTACAAACATGAGGGTTACCAATGCAGACATGCATAGAAATATTCAAAATACCATGCATGCAAGTGCAGAAACACAAAAACAAGCAGGACTCCTCCAATAAACAGCCCCACACTAACAGACATATATTTTAATATGCTTGTACACAGTGCTCTGCCTTTGCTCATTTGCACGCACAAACGTCCAGACATTATGGAAATATACAGTTTAAATTTCTTCACATGGACACACTCACACAAGCAAATACGCCCACTCATGCAGACTTGTGTAAACAAGCAAACACTAATACACATACATAAACAAATTCAAAACTAACACATTCACTTTCAACTTGCAGCACTACATTAATATGACACACAGCTTGTGCAGCTTGCGCATGGCTGAAGTCAGAAAAGCTGTGCACACATACAAGATGCCTAGACGCAGTAGCACACACACACACACGCACACACACACACAAATGCACACGCGCACACAAACACACACACACACACACAAATACAAACACACACGCACAAACACACAAGCACACAGATCTAACCCTAACCCTAAGCATTTTTCTCTTAGAGGCTGAGACAAACACCCACACGCACAGACTGTTTATGTTTTTAAATGATTCATCTTATTCAGACTTCTCAACTTTTTGACAGATACAGGGGTATGACAACGCTTGCTAACTTGGCAGAGCAGAGAACCCATTAATGTGAATGGCAGCTGCATGAAAACACCGGACTTTTCAGCAGATGAGTTCAGTATAGATGATTTGACTAAAAACACGAGGAAAGACAGAGGGAGATGGGAGGCGGTTGTCGTGCGAGTGGAACACAGAGACAGAGACACTAATAAACAATCTGAACCTTCTGCTAACCTGGAGAGTAATTATTTCTGTGGCTTTGTGTATTTTTTTCAGTGTGTGCGTGTGTATATGTCTCACTCTCTCGCTCTCTCCCTAAAAATCACATTAATGGATGAAAGTAGCTTCTGCTGGTGCTGATTCGTTGCTTTGAAATGGAAATTTAATTCATTGGCTCCATATATACAGCGCACGTACATACACACTCATGCACTGCAAGTAAAAGGCACGCACACACACCCACACACACACGTACGCAGCGTAGGTGTGCTGTAACAGTGCATCATACGCATACACACACACACACACACACACACACACACACAAACAAACACTATGCCCCTAAACCATGGAACCAAGCAAGAGAAAAACTGAAATAACACTAATGTAACATTAACAGACACATTAGCCTGCTTAATGTTAGCCCGCTAGCCAGCCATTAGCCGTCAGCTTATAGAAAATGTCATGCTAACAGAGAGGCCAAGTGGATACACTAAAATAGCGAAACTGCCACATTAACAGACACATTAGCCTGTATATGCAGTGGACAGCAGCACCATATCAGCAGATACTCAGGTTTAAAGACAGACACAGCAGATGGACACCATCATTCACCTGGATACATCGTCTTTATTCAAGCTAAAAAAAAATCTCCAACCTGCTCAAGTGTCCTTGAGCAACAAACTGAATCCCTACCAGTCCCACCAGCTGATCCTGCACCCTCATCAAAAAGCGATCGCCCCTACCTGGATCAGTAATTACCATATTACTTTAATCTGTGTTATTTTAACTTGCCAGCCCTGGGATACGACACAGTAAGGAAGACTTTTACTTTCAGACCAACAATGGCAGCACATCAAAAAAACAAAAACTCGGGACCAATGTGCTGATGTAGTGAGGCCACCAGCGCAGAGGGCTCCAGCAAAAAAAAAAAAAAAAAAGGATGAAAGAAAGTAAGAAAGTTGATTTCTGATTTCTTGGCTCTAATTCTGCTTCAGCGCTGCCCAACTTTAGATGGCAATATGCATCAGTCTCTGATGTCTCCCTGGTAGCACTGTTCAACTGTTCACTTTCAAACGACGCTCTTACTGCTGTTGTGAAAATCAACAAAATGTTTCAAATTGAGGGTATGACAACTTTTTTAACATCCAGTTTTCTAATTGGGCTATTCTGAACCATCATCAGCACTGATCGAGTCATTAGCTTTCAGCGGTGAACAAAATAGACGGATAAGTTCTTGCATAGGCCTGGTTTTCTGCTGAATTGAATGGAAGAGTAAACAACAGCTAGCACTGGAAAAAAGCATTATAAATAGGGGGATGGGGTTGCTTTCTGATGTGTACACAAGTGCATTTGAACTTGATGCAATTGCTTGGCTTAGAAATAATGAACAAGAATCTTTTACACGAATGAACAAAATGATTTGAAACAGCAAATTGATTCATATTTTCCAGCACAATTGTATAACCTCCCCTGAAAAATATAAAAAATACTCTGCATTGTGTATTTCTGACAAGCCTTCCAATTTGAACTTCAGTCTGCAATTCTTCTTTGAACAATACACCCAAAGAATGCAGCCCCAACCAAATACTATAAATCTAGAATTAAAAGGAAGTCCATATAAACTGTATATAGGTGATGGCAGCAGTGAATGCAACATATCGGATTTTGAGTACCAAAAAAGTCCAACCTCGCCTTCAGACTGGGGCTGAAGAACATACAGCACGCTCAATCTTTAAAGTGTTGACAGATGAATGTGTATGCAGGACAGAAATTTAGTTTGTTCCAAAGGTTTGGAAGTTCTGAGAGGTGGCGAGTGAGGTTTGACATCGGAAATTTGAATAAAATAGACCAGACCTCATTTTCATGCATACATGGAGAGGTCAATGTGCAGCACTGCTTCTTGAACCCACTATGCCGCTACCTGAATGCATCGCACGGCCATTAACACAGCAAATGTAGGGAAAGCACTGGGAAATTATGTACTTCACTGGAATTGGTAAAAATGTATCCACTCTGTTGATGTTCTGAATCATTTGTCAAATTAAATTTGGATATTGGTTTTCATGGATGTCTTGTAGCCAAACAGGCCGATCTTTCATTATGAACTCCAGTTGAGAGGTTCATTTCATGCTTATTTTTAGAGATGGCTGGCTGAGTAATCCTGTGTTATGAAATAACCCTCAGCTCCCACCACAGCGAGGCGTCTGCGCCACAAGGTGCAGAAAAACAGCAACAAACTGCTGTTCCAAAGTGGCTGTATTAAACCATCCACATCAGCCAAACTCAAAGTTTCATCCTTTGATATAAATTTGATTCTTTATAGCTTGTGACAGTACATAGCTCATCAGTTTTAATAGCATACAGTAGATCTTTATTTAGATGCTGCATGTATGCAGACAATGTGAACAGTTAAAAAGAGGAAAGTGGGCTCTGTTAGTTGGGTTTTAAAGGTTTAAGAAAAAACATTAGCAGGATCTTTCAGAAAAAGTGCCTGATACCTAAAGTAGATCTGACATTTCTAATGCATGAGATAAAACACAATTGGACCAGCTATGTAATAATTATGATCACCATATTTTCAAGCTCCATCATGCTATTTCATATGATTTACAAATGCTTTTTTATTTATTTCTTTCTTGCTTTACTCTTTGGTTTAAATGACAGATAGATGGAAGATTCTGCAGTGTATAAAACAGTATTCACAGCAAGCATAAAATATTTGAATCCAGTAACTAATATCAACAGATTTTAGAGCCCTGTTTGCTCGGGCCTTTAGGTCAGCAGGTGGATTTCCCTCCATATCTGGGGTATAAATTCAGGGCGGACAGGGTTATGATGTCATTACTTAATGCCAGACATTACTAGCCAAGCAGCACAAGATGGAAAAGTCATTCCTGATTAATCGTGTCTGCTGGGGAATACATTTACATTTTCTCCTTCACTTTGTCTCTCAGTGCATGGCAGTGCCTCTGCTTCCTCTCCAGCCCAGTCTGTCTTTAACACGCTTGTTCTGATCTCTGCCTCTATCTCAATCTCTCTCTGTCTCTCTCTCTCTCTCTGTCTTCACACACGTATTCCCTTTTCCTCTCTGTGTGTCTCTCTCACTGCCCTCTCCCCCTGCATTAGTCTACTCTATGTAGGCCATGGCTCTTTTAAAAGTTCTGTCATTTGAAGACTTCTTGCTCATTTTCAAACCAGCATGGAGGCCTAAAAAAAACATTTTTCTTTCCAGTATCACAAGCATAATGACCCAAGTATACGTAACATGTACTTTGTGTTCTCTGTCAGTTAAATCTATTTTGGGACAACAACAGCAGAACCGTTTCACTTATTATGTTCAGCATATACAGTAGCATGAAAAACTTCGGGCATCCCTGGTAAAAATTTCTGTTATTGTGAATAGTCAAGTGAGTCAAAAATGAACTGATCTCCAAAAGACGTAAAGTCAAACCTCAAAAGATTTGAGCTCTCAGATAACTTATCAGGGTCTCAGACCTTAATTAGCTTATTAGGGCTATGGCTTGTTCACATTCTTCGCCTGGAAAGGCCAAGTGATGCAAATTTCAAAGCTTTATAAATATTCTGACTCTTCAAACCTGGTCCCAACAATCAGCGGACATGGATTCCTCTACACAGCTGCATAGCACTCTGAAAATTAAAATAACTGATGCCCACAGAGGGAGGAGAAGGCTATATGAATATTGCAAAGTGTTTTCTGGTGGCCATTAACTCAGTTTGTAATGTAATTAAGAAATGGCTGTTAACAGGAACGGTAGAGGTCAAGTTGAGGTCTGGAAAACCAAGAAAACTTTCCAAGATAACTGCTCATAGGATTGTTAGAAAGGCAAATCTAAACTCCCATTTGACTGCTAAAGACCTTCAGGAAGGTTTAGCAGACTCTCTGGTTTTGGAAAACTGTTTTACTGTCCAGAAACACCTGCATAAATATGACCTTCATGGCAGAGTCATCAGAAGAAAACCTTTCTCGTGTCCTAACCACAAAATTCACCATCAGACATACGCAGAGCAACATCTAATCTTGCCTGATGCATTTTGTAAGGGAAAGTGTGGATTTATTTGAGTACCAGCAAATTCTGGAAGCAAACATCACACTGTCTGTAAAAAAAAATGAAAAGCAGTTAGCTTATAATACAGGATAAGGATCCGAAACGCACTTCAAAATCCAGATCATCAAAAATGTGTGGATAGATCTCAAAAAATCAACACATGCAAGATGGCCCTTGAATCTCACAGACCTAGAAGCCTTCTGTAGAAAGAATCAGCAAAAATCCCCCAAACAAGAACTGAAAGACTCAGACAAACTAACAGCAATTTTGACCAGGGGAGCCCAATTTATTCTATTAATTTAATTTTCAGAACCTGAGAGAATTAAAAAAAAAAAGGTTCACGGTTTCCAACATTCATCACATCTCTCTGCGGCTCCCTCTCTTTCTCTCTTATACACACTTTCACATACTACCTCCTTGTTCTCCATTGAACTGTGTACTTTATGGCAGTTAACTGTATTGAAGTGTATGTGTGTTCTCTGGTCTCACTGGACAACTAGAGGGACCCCCAAGTAAGTACCTGAAAATCATCAGTACTCAATGATATGTCTCGCTCTTTCTGTTGCACGCATGCACGCGGACACACACAAACACACACACACACACACACACACACACACACACACACACACACACACACACACGCACACACATACACACACGCACACACAAACACGCACACAAACAAACACACACACATGCAGAGACTTCCTTGCTCTTTTCCAAAGCTGAGATTGTTTGAACTGTGTGTGGTCTTTGGTGTAACTCAGGAAAACAGAACAAAAATTCTCTCGTTCTGTGTGTGTGTCTGTCTCTGTGTGTGCCTTTTAGTCTGTCTCTCCCACAGAGAGGTGAGAGTGAGAAGTGCCCCCATGCTTCTCATACACAGGAAGCAGAAAATTAGTCAAACATGCCCACATACGCAGGGAACCCCATACGCAAATGTTCAAACAGACACACATCATCATTACACACACAGCTGAATTTTAGGTAATTTACAAAGAAATGTATCATTAATATACCAGCACAAACACAGACACACCCACAAACCTGCACATGCACACACAGGCTTCTGTGCATATGCTTAGAAACTGTACTGTATTAAGGGCAAATCAGAGCATCTGGTAAGTTACAATATCATTATTAAACAGAGCATATCAACTACCAAAATTCAAAACATATCCTTTAACCATCTGATAGAAAATGTGTCAAGTTTTGTTCTAGATGGAAAGTTTCCCATTAAGCATTTATATGAGCAATACAAACATGTAATAAATGGCTCATAACACACTGTAATGTGACTGTAATCAGTTATTGAGAAGGTATTAAATAATGTACAGTTTTTTTCAACAATTATAACTTCTCCCAAAGAGACTTTTTTATACAATTGCAATTTTATTTTATTATATTTCTATTAGATACATCTATATGCCAACACCTTCAGTCACTCTCTTTTAATGAAGCTTTCATCCAGGAGAAGATGTCATCAGGTGGCATCCATTTCCTCAGACAATTTGACCCTGAACAACAATGCCCTTCATTACAGGTGCCCACAGGAAAAGATACAGTTGTGGTAAATATATCAGTAAACACTAACGTCTGTTTACAAACTGCTTATAAACTCTAAATATGAAGATATATGGTGAAGAATTCATTCTTCTAATTGTTCAGGTAGTAATACCCTTATTTATCTATTCTCAGCTGTGGGATACATACATCATATCACAACTCTGTGATCTCAGTTCTGTGACCTCAGGACCTCAGTCCTGTCAAGTGATAACAGGTGGTTACATTTGAAGGGAAGGTCATAATAAATAGTGACATCCGAAAAAGTTTAATTCACTACAGAAGGCCATGGTATCTTGTCAAAAGCTGCTAGAATCGTGAAGTATGTGGATCTTATATTTTGAATATTTACCACATAAATAGATGTGTCCTCAAGGTCAAAAATGAATCTCCACACTCCAAGTCTTGTAAAATAATTTTCTATCAATGTGTGATATACACACCAATTTATTTCTTTGACAATTTATCATGCTTTCTGAATTTTCCCTAGTTTTACACTTCTTCTATATGTCTCATTCCCTCACTTCTGAAGACACAGAGTGAATTTGGATTGGGCACATAGCTCTGTTTAATTAGCTGTCTCCTCATCGACAGGAACTGTGTGTGTGCATGTGTGTATGTGTCTGTCTGTGTGCATGAGTTTGAGTTTGTGTAATATTAGTATGCCAGGCAGGGGGACAGACAGCTAGTTCCAATATCTTGTTGTTTGGCATTGATTCAATGTCAGCTAACCATCACTGTGTGCATGTACTTGTGTATATGTGCATTGTTAGCGTTTGAGTGTGTGTGTGTGTGTGTGTGTGTGTGTGTGTGTGTGAGTGTGTGAGTGTGTGAGTGTGTGTGTGGGTGCATGCGTGTACAGTGGCCTAAATTTCCTCATAAGGATTTTTTTTTAATTTAAAAACCTAGGAAACAGAGACATTTAATCTGACTTAACTTTGAATAGAGAATTAAAATAAATCACTGTAATGTCCTATGTGTCAGTGTCTGAGTGTGTGTGTGTGTGTGTGTGTGTGTGTGTGTGTGTGTGTGTGTGTGTGTTTGTTTCTCTAAGTGTATAAGTTATTAAACAAGTGCTTCATAGTCCTAGTGGGAGCCTAAAATGAAGTTCTCAGACATGCTATTCTTATCTGTGTGTGTGTGTGTGTGTGTGTGTGTGTGTGTGTGTGTGTGTGCACGCATGTGTGTGTGTGTGTATTTGTGTGTGTATCTGTGTGTATGTGGGTGTGTGCAGAAAATGCATTTTGTACTGTCCCCTGTAGTATTTAGTTAACAATATCTATTATATAACCACTAGCTGGGTTTTATGGGAATTTTCATCACAGTTGGACATTTGGACGTTTCTTTTCTGAAACAACTTGTTGATGGATGGGATGAATTTGCTGTGTTTTTTTTTTTTTCTTTTTTAATCTCTAACGTAAATATTGGAGTAGGACAGGCCCCAGAAATCAGATTTTTTGTTATCCCTACCTGGGCATCCACAGAACTGCACAGAGATGATTATAATTAACCCATTTTTATGTAATGTCATTAATAAACTAATCCAATACTTTGATCTTTAATAAAATCTTGATTGTGTATTCAATTAAGAATAGGCTCTTTACTTACAGGGTGAACTTGCTGATGTTATAAAATAAGTTAAAAAAAAAGTTTTAATTTGATCCAGATTTGTTGAAATGAGTTGTACTTACTACAATTGATACTTACAAAATTAATTTCCGTGTCTATTATCAAAAAAATACCTGATATCAGTGTGACAAGTAGGAAGATTCTAAAAGAGTGAAGAGGAAAGGACTTAGATTTTAGCTAACTTTTTACTAAATTATTGTTACATAGTAAAAAATAATCACCAGCGTCCTAAAAACTTCTTCAAACTTTGTCCTCCATAACCATGCCTCCTTGGTGTTTTATAGGCACTTCAGTTCATGTCTGAAGACACCTGACTTTTTATGACATTTTTAAGTGACATTTCCAGTCAATCAATAATTAGTTGTGTGCTGGAATTTAAAATGCGACATCACATTTAAGAGGCTGACAACCATCTGGGGTTTGAGGTTTGAGGAGATAAATTATTGCCACCCTCCGTCTGTCTTACCAGATTGTTGTCTGCCCTTTAATTTTCACTGTGTTTACCTCTTCAACAGCTAAAAATAGCTGCTGGTCTGCTGCACATCACACTGTAACAATGTGACACTAAAGGCTTCATGTGAGGTCATTTTCGGGGTCTCATTGTTGTTAGATTAAATGGGTAAATCACATGTTACATGTTCTAAATTGTTTTGTTTAAACTGAGGATAAAAATAATAGAAGCAGCCCCTTTAAAACTGCTTACATTGGGAAAAAAACTAAAAAAAATGTAGATTTCAAAGCTGATATACAATGAGAGAAACACACACACAGACGTGCACACACATATTTTAGTGAAAGATAAATCACAGGTGATAGGAAGCAGTTGCTTCAATCATAAACACCTTAAGCAAATCATCATCTCATTTATCAATGTGCACATTTCTCCCACATACACACTTTCACTCGAATCCATTTATTTCTAGTTTGATAGTCTACATGTATGGTAGGGGAATACAGATAAAGAAAACATCACCAAACATAGACAAACACATAGACACACAGACACACACACTCACACTCACACACATACACACACACACACACACACAGTATAGATGCACAGTATGAAACATCTAGAGGTAAATCAGTCATAGGGAGTACGTAGGAGCAAAAAACATGAACAATTAAAAGGAATTCTTCATTTTCCCCTTAAACACAAAGGGGAAAGATCTGACAGATGTCTGTATGTGTGTGTGGGAAGGGCAGCTTGAGAGACAGATACAGAGGGACAAGCATTGAGAAAAGAGAGGGAGGAGAAGTGCACACAGAGAAGCTATTGATAAACAGAGTAACAGTAATGCTCCCACCAAACGAGGGGAATGTTAACGCTTTCTTCTCTATCCATCTGCCCACCTCGCCATCTATCTATCTATCTATCTATCTATCTATCTATCTATCTATCTATCTATCTATCTATCTATCTATCTATCTATCTATCTATCTATCTAACTATCAATTTATATATGTAACTATCTATCTAACTATCTATCTATCTGTCTATCTATCTATCTATCTAACTAACTATCTATCTATCTATCTGTCTATCTGTCTATCTGTCTATCTATCTATCTATCTATCTGTCTATCGATATATCTGTCTCTCTATCTGTCTATCTATCTATCCGTCTGTCTATCTATCTATCTATCTATCTGTTACACCCTAAGCAACCTCCACGGCCACAGAATCCCACCAACACAGACCTGCCGGGTCGCTGACACACAGTATCAATCCCCTGTCATACCATCAGACTCTCCACAGTCTTTGAGGCAACTGCTCCTCTGTGAGTGTGACTCCACAAAATCGGGTTTCACTACGAGCATGGTATTTCCCCTCCACATGCCCTCCAGATGAGAGATTTCCTCCCATCCCCGTCCGTCCGTCTCCGTCCGAGTCTCTCTCTCTCTCTGCTCATTTTGTTTACAGTAGCACATGTTATTGAGTTGGCTGCCAAGACTTGCCTTCCAGCAAACAAGATTTGGTGTAAGGCATTTTGCCGTCTACACTCGGGACGAACCACATGGAATCTATTTTGATGGGAATATCTCCACAGCGCGGAGGCCCAAAAAATGAGCGTGCCCACACTGGTCCCCAGATGTGATACCGTGTCCAAGTTGGGCACTGCGCTCTCTCGGGCTCACACACACACAGACCTATAGGCCGGCTCTCGTTCTCTCTTTCAGACTCGGTGTCTCAAACAGCCACGCACAGAGGGACACACAAGTCACAGCCGCGGCCGCGAGCGTGCGCTCACGCACGCACCCACCCAACTCCCTCCGACGCGCGCGCGCGCGCGCAAACGCCGTCTGCAGCAACAAAACGACACGAATTAACCAGCTGTCCTCACACATCCGGCGCGCGCACGCACGATTGGCCGCGTGCACACGCGCACACACACATGCACACACACACACACGCACGCACACACACACGCACACGGACGAATCGAAAACCTCCAAAACTCACCCTTGGACGGGGAGAAATCCCCGATGAGGAGCCCCAGCAGAAGGAGAAACGGGAGGTCGGGTCTCAGCCTGCCCGTCCTCTTCACGTTCAGCCTCCCCGTCATCAGCAGCATCTCCGGCGCTCCCAAATCCGTCATTCTGCCGTTAAATAGATCCAAGCTGGCTCAGTTTTAGAGCCTTCTCCCCACCTTGCCGCTCCGCTTTGCTGAAGGAAGCGGAGGGGGGGTAAAAGAGGACGGCCGCCCCCCTCCTCCTTTTTCTTTCGTTTTTATAGAAAAAAAAAAAAACAAACACCCCCCCCTCCCCCCAAAAAAAAAAAAATAAATAAACCAGAGGATCAATCACGAATATCCCACACACACATGTCCATGTCAACGTTTGGACAGGATAACCGGTGGCGGGTTGACGGTCTGAGAGCGGGCAACACGCCGCTGGTGTGAGCTGTCATAGCAGAGACCGGTGGACCGGAGGATAAATACAGAGAGATGAAAAGATTCAGTGAAGGAGAGGGGGGAGATGGTCGGTAGGTCCGCGCAGCCCGGCGAGCAAGCGACGACTGAGAGGGGGAGAGAGAGAGAGAGCGAGAGAGAGCGAGAGAGAGAGCATGGGAGAGACAGGCGAGCGCAATTAGCGAGGAAGACAGGTTATCCAGAGAAGTAAGAGACCGGGAGGAAAAGTGGAAGGCAGCCGAGGAGGGAGAGAGGGGGGGGGGGGTAGAAGAAGGAAAGGAAGTGAGGGGGGAGAGAAGAAGAGAGGTAGGGGTGAGAGGAGAGGGCCAAGAAAATAAGAGGATTTGAGGGGAGGGCAAGTAAGGAAAGGGGGCATAGGAAGGAAAGGAATGAAACAGGCTTAAGAAAGCAGACAGAAAGAGGAAAGAAGAAGAAAAGGAAGAAAGAAGAAGTTTCACGAAAAAGGGAGGAAAATGCACAAGAAGGTGATAGGGAGGAGGAAAGAACATAGTCAGGGAGGACAGGGGGAGAGGTGGAGCAAGAAGTTATGGATGAAACGTAGAAGCATGAAGAGAGAAGGATTTCAGTAAAAACTGAAAAATAGGGGAGGAGGAGAGGGAAGAAAGGAGAGAGAGGGCAGGAAAGAGGGAGAGGGGAATGGGAATGGATTGACAGAAGAGAAGGGGACAAAGGATAAGAGAGGGATGACAGGAGGAAGTCAATTAAGGAAGGGAGGAATAGTTATCAGGAAAGAAGAAATGGGGGAGGCAAAGGGCTAAAAGAGGGGTGAAAGGAGTGACGGTGGGAGAAAGGGATGAGAGCAGAGAAAAAAGGAGGAAAGAGCATTTCAGGGAAGATGGCGAGGGAGGGAGGGAAGGGGGAAGGGGATTGAAAAGAGGGAGAACTGAGAGAAAGTGAGAGAGGAAGGAGGAGAAATAGGATTCGGGAAACAGAGAAAAGGAGAAGTAAATGGAAAGGAAAGAGGTTTTTTGTAGGGATGAAAAAAGGAAGGAATGCACAAGGAGCAGAAATCAATTTCAGGAAAGAGAGAGAGCGCGAGAGAGAGCGAGAGAGAGCGAGAGAGAGAGCATGGGAGAGACAGGCGAGCGCAATTAGCGAGGAAGACAGGTTATCCAGAGAAGTAAGAGACCGGGAGGAAAAGTGGAAGGCAGCCGAGGAGGGAGAGAGGGGGGGGGGGTAGAAGAAGGAAAGGAAGTGAGGGGGGAGAGAAGAAGAGAGGTAGGGGTGAGAGGAGAGGGCCAAGAAAATAAGAGGATTTGAGGGGAGGGCAAGTAAGGAAAGGGGGCATAGGAAGGAAAGGAATGAAACAGGCTTAAGAAAGCAGACAGAAAGAGGAAAGAAGAAGAAAAGAAGAAAAGGAAGAAAGAAGAAGTTTCACGAAAAAGGGAGGAAAATGCACAAGAAGGTGATAGGGAGGAGGAAAGAACATAGTCAGGGAGGACAGGGGGAGAGGTGGAGCAAGAAGTTATGGATGAAACGTAGAAGCATGAAGAGAGAAGGATTTCAGTAAAAACTGAAAAATAGGGGAGGAGGAGAGGGAAGAAAGGAGAGAGAGGGCAGGAAAGAGGGAGAGGGGAATGGGAATGGATTGACAGAAGAGAAGGGGACAAAGGATAAGAGAGGGATGACAGGAGGAAGTCAATTAAGGAAGGGAGGAATAGTTATCAGGAAAGAAGAAATGGGGGAGGCAAAGGGCTAAAAGAGGGGTGAAAGGAGTGACGGTGGGAGAAAGGGATGAGAGCAGAGAAAAAAGGAGGAAAGAGCATTTCAGGGAAGATGGCGAGGGAGGGAGGGAAGGGGGAAGGGGATTGAAAAGAGGGAGAACTGAGAGAAAGTGAGAGAGGAAGGAGGAGAAATAGGATTCGGGAAACAGAGAAAAGGAGAAGTAAATGGAAAGGAAAGAGGTTTTTTGTAGGGATGAAAAAAGGAAGGAATGCACAAGGGAGCAGAAATCAATTTCAGGAAAGAGAGAGAGAGCGAGGGAAGGAGAGAGCGAGGAGAGAGGGAGGTTGGGGGGAAGAAAGGGAGGAATAGATGGAGTCAAGAGTGATGGAGGGGAATTAGAGACAGGGACAAAGGGAGAAAATGAAGTGGTGAGAAGAGGAAAAGAATTGGAAGGAGGGGAAAGGCTGGAAAATAGAGGAAACTAAGGCAAAACTGGTGGAGTTAGAGATGGAGAGAGGAAAGCGAAGGGGGACAGATATAGAGCGAGGGCTACACAGAGAAAGACAGTGGAAGAAAAAGAGTCCAAACACACTCACTCACACACACACATCCTCACAGAAATGAGAGAATTAGAGTGGTGTTTATATGGCACTGAGATTGATTGGCAAGAGGTAGAGAGTGATTTTATATATTTATATATATATATATCATGTGACATTATATAAAATAGTCTGGGAAAGTACTAGTGTGAATGTACGCGTAACTATGCGCGTGCATGTGTGCGTGCCTCCCAAACGGAGCCACGAGCCAGTTATTGATCTCCCACTCCCCGGTGAAATGTGCAGAGGATCACGCTAACAAGATTACAACGCTACAAACACAACGTGGAGACTGAGCCCACTGAGCCACCGACGACCAACAGCAACATTTACAGACAAATGCAAATTACACGTCATTCCAAATTTGGCCCGTTACAGAAATTCACAGCAGGTGTCACCTATTAACTTCCATACCACAACAAGAAAAGCCAGTGAGTGTGTGTCAAAAGACTCTATAGACACTGGAACTCGACAGAGCTTTTGCAACATTACCCATAGTTTTCTGAGAATTTTTTTTAGAGTTTAGATGAGGATTTACCACTTGTTGCCATCTTGGCAGTTACTGGAGCCAATCAAGCAAACTCCTAAATGCATCTTCAAAGAAAGATCATTGTAGACAGATCTGCATAATTTGTTGTATGTATAAGCTGGAATAATCAGCAAACACTCATGCTGCTAGCTGCTACAACATAAAAAAACATAAAATTTGAACTAATCCTCTTTTTTCTCAGACCCCTAAACAGCCTCCTTGGGTCCTCCAACCACATGTTGCAGGATTGGTAGGCTACAGCATCTTGTTTTTGCTTTAAATAGTTTTCATAACAGATTTGTTGCTAATCCCCCACAATAGTAATCCACACTGATAATTTTCCACTTGGCAACCTCCTTCCTCCTTGTTCAGAGAGTTAACCATCTCAACTTTGATATCACAGCCCATGAGTGTGTATGCGAGCTACATGGATTATGTACTGTATGTGTGTGCTCTGGTGTTGTGTTGCATGAGTTGCTATGAGTGTGTGTCGTGTGTGCTTCGGTGAGTTGCCGTGTGTGTGTGGGCTGAGGCATTTCACAGCATTACTGTGAGTCATCCATCAAGCTGGTAGCTCTCTGTGCATTGGGCTAGGTTAGTCATTTTATATATATTTATGAAAACATTTTTGTTTTTTACATCTACTGGTGGGAGTATTCATTCAGCATACGCTCCTAAAAAGACTGTCGTTTTCAACCCTGACAAGGGGGTCGTTTTACACAACACACATCTGCTGCTGCTTTTCAACAGATGTGCAGACAGGGAGGCAAGAAGACAGGTTAGGAGACAGATAGAAAGACAGATAAATGCACATAGATAGATAGATAGATAGATAGATAGATAGATAGATAGATAGATAGATAGATAGATAGATAGATAGATAGATAGATAGATAGATAGATAGATAGATAGATAGATAGATAGATAGATAGATAGATAGATAGATAGAAAATGTAAATCACCGAGACTCTAGGAGAGAGCATCCACTCAGCACCATGGATAGCGCCTTTTTACGCCACTGTGTAATAAGGCTGCCATCTACTGTTCAAAGATGGACTGCAGGAGAAAGAAAACTAAAGAGAGGAGGGAAAAGGAAAGACAGAGAGAGTAGGAGAGAGCTAGTATAAGCTGACGTTTAGGTTCATATCGCTGAAACAGAACAGAATAAAATATAATTAACCATTATATCCCTGTGGAGTCAGGGATGTGCATCCTGTTTTAGTCTACAGGCATCACTGCATGAGTGAATTTGAATGTGCCAGCCTTCAGATTAATGTTGAGACATTTTCCCACATGAGCATGAAGCAAAATTTGGCAGAGTGGATCAGCTGTGGTACAAACAAGAGTGATCCCTGAGGTTTCACAGGGCCAGGAGCAGCTCAATAACAGCAACTTGTCCCTGTTCACATTCATGGTGGAAATCACAGGCACAGCAAACACAGATCATGCAGGTGTTCAGAAGCAGCTTGGGTTTATACTGTATCTTTGGGCTGGGCTCTGATGTATGCACTACTCTTAAAAACAACTCTCTAGAAGTGTAAAGGAGGAATTTCACTGTATAAAAGCTATTTGAGGATGGTCTTTGCTGCAATTGTCTGGTTACAACACAGTAAGGTGGTTAGGAATGAGGTGCAACCAGTTGTGCTATAATATATAGTTGTGCTACAATATCAGCTGGAGCAAACACAGGTTTGAGAGCTGACTTTGGATCTGTGTTGCTGTAGATGTAGGGCAAAATGACAAAATATAAAGTCAGTAACAAAGGAAACCATAAACAGCAACAGAACATACAGTATATGCACTGAGATTTAATAAAATCATCTAGAAAACATTCGTGCACCTAAGGTTTCACAAATCCTTACATTAGATATTAGACTTACATTAGATAATCCAATCCTGACTGGAGTAAACATGCAGTTTACAACATTACAGGCCCATACCACAGTTACTTTAAAGAGATTAGACTTTAATGACTGGAAAAATAATCATGTTACAGCAATGTAAAATATATTAGAGCATTCATAATGGAGGTGACCTAAATGGAACTGTATGATGTAATTAGTGAGTAAAATACACACACACATAGGATATGTCGAGTAAATGTCTTGTGATTAATAGCTGTTATTAGGTATATAACACTACACTTGGTCTAGACATGATCTATATGAAAAGGGGCCCTGAGATAACGTCTGTTATCTCAGGACTAAAACAGGGAGGTTGTGTGGTTAATTACAGCTGGTAATTTAAAGGTTTAGCAATAATCAGTCAAAGGCTCCAGCAATGTTTTTTTCTAACAATCATTTCCTTCAAAGTTCCCTTAGGTATCAAGGCAGCGTTTTCACTGGAGACCTCTGTTTTCAACTCTTCTCCTTCTCCTCTTCTGTGAAAAAAAGTACTGTTGTGTGTCTCCAACTGCTTTAAAGTTTAGCATGTTTTTCGAGCTCAGGCCACAGAGGGCCAGAAGTTAAAATATTTCAACTTTTAATAAAACAGCACTCTGCTTCAAATGAGTTTTCAATAGTCTCAGAGCAACAACAGGAGCCACAATCGGCACTTGGCCCAACATCTGTTTAGAGATACTGGAGGATTCACAGGGTAACTGAGGATGAGTCAGTGATTGCTGTTTATCCCACAATTTGCTATTTAATTTTTTGTACTCAGCATTAGAACAGAGTCAGCAAACCCTGATATTTCAAAACCCATGTATTTGCCTAATCTAAAAACACTGTGGAAAGCTACATTTAAAACTTAGTAAGAGTATTGCAATAGGATGTCAAAGGTCTTTTTCTTAACATCGTCACTTCACATCATCCTCAATAAAAAATTTAAGGAAACTTTCAATTCATTTATTTCTGACTTACACATAAATATCCACATTTGACTGAATTGCTATCTTGGTGTACTTTCAGGCAAAACATGCAGCCTAAAAGTTAGTCTCGATTAACTTTTTAAAATACTGGTGCAAATGTAGAGCGGAAGTATGCTAAGATCCATTTCATCAAGCAAAATAATGAAGGGGACACATACAAACAACACTCTGAAATACCTACTGTATGTTAGAATATTAGAACACAGGCAAGGAAACTGTATTTTTATCTGATTATGTAGTTCTTAGCCCCTGACAATAGCTCAACAACACCTCAGAAAAAACAAATATGGTATTAATTAATAGTCCCATGTTCCATAGCCTTTGAACCCCCATAAGCCTGAATACACTAACCACTCAACAACAACACCAACAATCAACTATTCAGGGGTATGGAGGGGATGTATTGCAGTATGTTCAGTGGTCAGTTAAAGTATTTGATGAGTTAATGAACAAATCACCGTACAAATGTGGACTCAAATGATTAATCACTAATCAAAATTGTGGCAGAACATATTTCTGTTTATAGGCTAACCATTTCGGCTCTAATATACCGTCCCTATGAAAAACAAAATGTTTAATTTAAATACCTGATGTTGATGTTGCCCTTCATAGCACATCATAATGGTTGTCATGGCATCTCTATTTAGCCTTCCTCCAGGAAGCCTTGGAGTCTGAGAGAGGGGATCCTGTGTTTTTAAATGAGGAATTGCAGGTAAGTTGTGTCAAAGGCTTACAGTTAAACCAGACTAATATCATTTACACCCAATTGTATCGTACTCTGGGTTCAACTACAAGCTGTGCTGTGGGGACTGTTAACAAGTGGTACCCAAATAACAAAAGCTTTATTAGAGTACATTGCCTGGGTACTAGGTTCAAAAAACCTTCTCTTATTGTGTCTGAGTCCCCAAAAGAAGAAAGGAGTTACAGGACACCTTCCTGAGCCAGGGTCAGTAAAAGAGAGCCTTAATTGACTCAACTTGACTCCTCAAAGGTCAAGAAAACCAGCATATTTTAATGAGCACAGGTCTTAAGGTGAAACATTATATTCATTCAACTTGACAGAAAAAACTTTTAAGACTTCTCATGCATGTGAGAACAGAATGTTGAACTACTTTTCTGTTTTGGATCCAAGTAGATTCTGAAATTTTTCTTTTCGTGTGTAAAAAAAAAAAAAAAAAAAAAAAAAAAAGACGCTTTTAAGTACCTTCTCATACAAGGTCCTCTGTCTGGAGGTGAATTACGTAATCTGTGGTGTGTGTATGCAGGTCTGTGTGTGTGTGTGGGGGGGGGGTGCTTGTGTGGGTGTGTGTTTTGCTGTGAGCTAATAAAGAATACACCTGTTCTCCTAAGAGAGCTCAAAGTCAAACATGACATCTTTTTGACAAAATGAAAGAAGTGGGGAGAGAATATAAAATACAGAGAGACAACACAGACAGAGTCACAAAAATAAAAAGGCCAAGACAGGATTTGAGAGAAACATGAATTAGGATGTTGCTGTACAACCTGAGCAGAAACAAAGGAATGTTGAATTAGGGAAAGACAGAGACCCGTGAGACAACAGAGGGTTTGAGTCATGAAAGAAGCAATGGTTGAAGAGGGACTGAAGGAGAACTAGAGAGGAAAGAAGGCAAGACAAGTGGGGAGAGAAATGCAGAGGAGAAGATATGCGATGAAGATGAGGAGAATAGAAAAGACGTCCCTGGTGATACCAGCAAGTTCTTAGCAAAAACATCTGGCTTCCTGGTTAGAATTTAAGCTCTGTGTCTTTCTTACTTTCCCTTCTTTTCTCCAGCAATAGAATTAGTCCATAGTAACTTTCAACCTTGGAGACACCTGCTGACTTTAAAACAGGACATAAATTCCTTAATTAGCTAAAGGAAAGGATTACGACCAGGTTTAAAGTCCTAGTGTATATTCGGTACTCCGTGTCAAAATCGTGTTGCCCTACAGGCTTAGTTTACATCGGACATCATTATTCAAACCCGAGATTGTTTCTCTATTATTCCAAAATGCTTTCCCCTACTGCTTGTCTAATCTTGCTGTGTTATGAATTTGGAGAGGTTCAATAATAAATGAAACACAGTAGAAATACACATGTATAGCTCCTTTTAAATTTGATGAATTGTTTGTATAGATATGAATATTTAAGTACTTGTCACTTTTTAAGTTCTTTTTAGCAAGTGGATGATATCATAACTGTCAGATATTCCAGAGATCTGTCTTTTTTTTTTCTTTGACTTGAATGCTTATAATTAAGAACAGAACAATGAAGTAAAACAAAAGTTTGCAAGAAAGAATGAATTAAAAGAAAAGAATAATCGTCAAGAGACTCAAAAAGAAAAATAATGATAAAAGGAAGATTGAGAGAATGTAGTATAGGTAGAATGGACTGAGGATAGGAAAAGAGGATGGAAAAGGTGAAGTGCAAAGGCTCTGATGAGGCGATGATTATGAAATAGGTCAGAGAAAGAGGAGTTGGGAACAGGGATTTGTAGAACAGAGCATATTAAAAGGAGGGGGAGGAGAGGAACAAACATTAAATTTGTGAACATGTTCTACATGCTTTCTTTATCATCTCTGGGGACTTCAACTGCACTACCAGAGGAGACAGGACCCTGGACTTACTGGAAGCTGATGTTAAAGAGACCTGGAGATTCTACCTCGCAGATTACTTTTGCACATTACTTTTTTTATATTTTCCCTATTTACTTACTGTGTATTTACTATTTTTACAATTTCATAGGTAGTTTTCACTTTCTTACTTATTTACTTCCTTTTTCCTAACTGTGTGTGAGCAGTTGTAACAATGCACTTTCCCTGTGGGGATCAAAGTTTTTCTGGTTCTGATCCTTATTCTGAGTCCCTCCCAGTGCCAGAAACCAAAGAGCCAACACTCTCTTGATGATGTTAGTGAGAGACAAACTTTGAACTGGCTCCACTGATGGGAGACCAGCTTTATAGACACCGTCACAGCATCCAGAAAGGTGTCTGAAGGGATATTGTCACATTTTATGGTTCTAAGCCTTTTGCACCAGCACTGGGGAGAAAATAGAAAATAGGCGTAAAAAAGCAAGAGAGACGAACCTGCGAATTAGGATGCCACTGCGTTACTGAGGGAGGGAGTGAGGAAAGGGAGCGGGGGTGGAGAGAGTAAACAGATTGGGAGGTGGTGGTGATGATAATGATGAAAGCTGTGGGAGCGTGAGGGGCAGGTGGGAGGCAGAAAGGTACTGTAAAGAGAAAAAGAGGAAAGGGATGCAGGGGAGTGGGGGGTGGTAATGATGATGGTAAGAGATGATGAGATGTGGTTAAATAAGAAATGATTTTCAAGAGGAGGAGGAAGTAGAGGGAGCATGGAGCTCCTTCCATGATCATCTAGGTTTTTACATGGAGACCGAGGAGAGTAGAGAAAGTATCAAACACAAGAGAAGAAGACGTTGGGGTAATGGAGGAAAGGAGTTGGAGGAGAGGGAGCGAGCGAGGGAAGAGTCTAGGGTAGGTGAGGTGTATGAGTACACACAATGTGCTATTGACTGAAGGCTTTCCCCGTTAATTGCATATTCCCTGATTGCACTGTGAAATACTGTGCTGAATGAGAATAACTTTCTATCACTCTTTCAGATAGACAGGCAGACAAAAACAGGCATAACTTAGACATGAAAGGAGAGAGGCACGGAGACAGAATATATACATACAGACAGTTAAAGAAAAGGTTAAAAAAAAGTATTTTTAGCAAGGAGATGAGGGTGATATAGTGCAAAAGCAAAAACAGCAAACCTATCTGCTAAAAATAGGTGAACATAGTAGTGGTACTTGTTTTAACTATTGCATTTTGGAGGATACCGAACTGCTGCCCAGATCACATTCTTTGCCTTTTTTTTTTGTCATTCCAGGAAGAGTGAGATTCCTGTACCACAGAGTAATATCATGCAGGAGGATGTAGTTCACAGTTTCCATCTAGTGTTTCACAGGTTGTTAGGTTTGCACCCCTCAAACACTGAGTTAAGGTAGTGGAAAGGTTTTGGTCTTGGTTAAATTATGAAAAAGTAGAGAGATTTTTACAAGGTTGAATGCAATAACCTTTTAAATTTTTTACCAAAGACACAGTCTTTCCTTAGCCTTAACCTGGTGCTTTGAGTTGAGTTAAATATCTTATCTTATTATGTTATAATTCTTGTCTTGTTAAAATGAAAGAAAAAACAAATTTGCTAAAGCAAATTAGTTAAAGTGATTTTTTTTAGAGGCATGGCTGAAAATTGTCAAGTCAATTTGAATTCTATAAATTTGCCTCAAGAGGTGAAACAATCTGTACAGAACATAACAGACTCTTTTCTTAAACCCAGTATTCGGAAAAGTATTGGAGAAATTGAGCCAGAAGATGGCGCTAAATGAAAAGTGAAAGTTATTACAACGCATCCTGAGGGGGACATGAATGTCTGTACATTTAATAGCAAGTCATTCTGTAGTTGTTGAGACTACATGGTGGTGCTAGGGGAAAAGTCACAGTATCAGTAAAGTCTTTAAGATGTATCATCTGGGCACCATGAATGCCTAAACTACATTTTTTTTACTAGTACATGCAAAGTTACAGGTCAGCAACCTTTGAAGTAAACCCAGAACCTGAATCTCTAAACTCTTACTCAGTTTTCACTGTACCAACCTTATTTATTTACTGAATAAATATCTTTGATAATAACTAAAGTAGAAAATGTTAATGCAAACCTATTTTACTCTCTAATATATGCAAAGAGAAGAATTGTTTATATGTCCCACAAAGATGCCTGACTGACTTAAAATTGGGGCAAAAACTAAAAATACATTTCAGAATCATATTATTAATCAGAAACCTTCAACACTTTTTTTGAATTCCAGCCATTGGGGTTTTCGGGATGTGAATAAAACATGCTATATCACGGTATTAAAAGGATAAACTGGGGGGTATGAATTGTGTTACATGGCTTAACTTCAGGCACTCTTGTTACCTTTGCATGGCAAATATGATTTTTGTGTAATATATGTTTAACATAATAATTAGAGAAACCAAATTTAATTTTGCTTTTAGCCAGAACCGATTCACACACAGAGGTGCACTAACTGGAAGCTCTGCAGTTTGATATCTGTCTCCTTCGGTCCACATGTCAAAGTGTCCTTGTGCAAGATACTGAACCGTGTGTGTGTGTGTGTGTGTGTGTGTGTGTGTGTGTGTGTGTGTGTGTAGAACCGTTGTTGGTATAGAAAAAAGCACTGTATGAATGTGTGTGTGAATGGATGAATCCGGCAGGAGTATAAATCACTTTGAGTGGTCAATAAGACTAGAAAAGTGCTATATAAGTGCAGTCAATTTACCATATATTGTTAATTGTATCCGGACAGGGAATAAATGAGGCAGAAGTTGAAGTCCATCTCTTCATATACAGTATGTCAAGTGTACTCACATGCTTATAAGGTGAGCGAGCCATTTATTTGGTGGACACATGGCACTGAGTAGTTACATAGATTGCAGAAATACAAAAAGATGAACTGCAGGGGCAAGGTCATTTTGAGTATTGGCATATGTTGGGTTACATCCTGTGTAATTAAGTGTATTGTCCCATGTTTTGATTGTCGAATGCAACTGAGACTGCTGAGCATGAGCAATTATTTGAACTTTTACAACACTTGAATTGCAAATTGCAGATTACAAATTGCAGAATAAAAACTATAAAAACAAATGTCGGAACACGATTGCAGAACTTTATATGGCCAATGCAGGAATGCACGGTTGCTGCACTAAATCCAGTCCAAACCTTCTTGTTAATACAGACTAAATACTATTGGCCACTATGCAAAATATCATAGAAAATGATTTGGAAATATTGAAGAATAAAAACAGGGACAAGGAAAAGTGGAATAAAACACAAATATAACTTACCTGAGCCACCTGGTACCGTTTTAAAGCTAATATAAAAACTTAACAGTGTGTTGCTTCATAAACATGATTTTATCTTGCTATATAACAACAGGGAAAATTTTTCACACCTGGCTGATAGATTAAAGGTAGATGAAAAGAAATGTATCTTACTACATGTTTTATAGAAGCAAGTAGCTAAATTCAGGAGAAGAAGTGAACACAGGTGTTTTAGAGTAGATATATATATATATATTTACTCAAATAATCATTTGCCTTGTGAAATAAACATCTGCCTCCATAAGTATTCAGGTATTATGAATACCAGGTGCTCTGTGTTGTGAAAAGCAACTCATGTCAATAAATACCTCCAGTATGTTTCCAATGGCCCCACTGATTCCTTTTATACCAGAGGCATTTATACCTTCTTTGAAAAGGCACATCTTAAACACTGCAGATAATGTGGGATTTTGATTTGATTTACAATTATGATCACAATATGATCTTTATGCAACAAGAAAACGCACAAAAACAGACACACAGTCAACATACTTTAATTAAATGGCTTCACCAAAACAAAAGAATGGGTTGGCTTTGGACATGCAGATAGTGACACAGATAAAGGTATTTTTCTTGCTTTTGAAGGCACTTCAGAGGAAATTGAGTTCAGCCAGAGATAAAAATGTCTTACAATGCAGTTTAAGTTTAACCCAGTCAAAATAGCATGTCACCCAGCAATAACAGCCATTTGAAAATATCTGACCCTTATTGAATAGTGTCTGACCAAACACCAGAAGTGTGTGCTTTTCTGCTGCTGCCGGTTTTAGTCGATCCACCTGATGACCTGACTCTCCCTCTCTCTAATATGCCTTCGTGAACACAGACACACACCACACAAAGTTCATACAGATATACACAACTATGCACCTTCACATTTGTATACATACACAACTCCTGACACTACAACACTGACACACTACAGACACACACATTTGTCTCTGAGAACAATTCCAATTCTCCAGTTAGGGAATAAATCAGCAGACAGCCTTTCATCTCTTCAGCCTCCCTCAGTCTTCCTCTACACTCCCCACTTCTCTCTATTGATTCCCATCACTCTCTTGTGGTGCATTCCTCCCTTCCACTATTCCCCCTATCCTCATCTTCCTCTTTTTTTCCCTCAGTTTTATGTTCATCTTTCACTCTTCCTTTTCAACACCTCTACATGTAACTTTCTGTTGAGCTTTCCTTCTCTGTCTTCCTCAATATCTACTTTCAGTCTTTTTTCTCACCATGCCCCCCCCCTTCACTGTTCTGTGCTCTCACTGTGTCTAACACCCACCCACAACTCATTACATTAAGTTCATTTCCAATCCACCAAAAGCTATTGACCCTCTGCAGAGGTTGCACACATTGTCAATTGGTATCTAACAGGGTATATCTGTATGCCTGTCTGACTGTCTCTTTGATCATCTGTCTACCTGTCCTGCAGCATATCTGCCTGACTTGTGCTTTACATGTGAGCTTATGCCTGACGATGGAAGTGGAATTTACTCAACTAAGCATGGTAATCCCTGAATTTTTTTTTTTTCTCTTTGGCATCACATATTTTGTTGATACACTGTCACAGCTGCAATGTTGATGCTCTGCAAATCCATCAGATCACCTTTTAGTCAGCATGATTAGTATCCAGTTATGTCTTTTTTATATGAATTTTCCATTGATCATTATTAAATTTCTGTCATTGCTCATGCAAACTCTCCTTCTTCTGCGTTGGCGATCATAAACAAAACCTTCAATCAAGAATGTAATGTTTAGGATGGAGAGGCTGTCAGAGGCCCTGAGTGATAGGGAAACCCCCCCTTTAAAGAACACAGATCTCTTAAGCGAACTTCATATAAAAGCAACACAACATCTTAATAAGGAATGAAATTTTAAAAGTAAGGGCACATCACTGGTTTGAAGTCATTCTAAAAAAAATAATAACTCAGCATGACCAGGCTTTGTTTTTGGAAGATAAGGGAAAGCAGCCAAGGATGTGAGTGATTGTGAGAGAGTGTGTGTGTGTGTGTGTGTGTGTGTGTGTGTGTCAATGTGTGTGTGTGTGTGTGTGTGTGTGTGTGTGTGTGTGTGTGTGTGTGTGTGTGGTGTGTGTGTGTCTGTGTGTGTGCATGACTGAGTGAGATGCAGAGAGAGGAAAAAAGAGAGAAGCGACATTAGAATAGAAGGGGAGTTGTGTTAATTTGATGCTGACCCTTTGAAAGACTTGTTGATGAGATTCTAAAACACAAAAGAAAATGCTGGTACCTTCATAATGACCCTTTCATCTTAGATAAAATAACTATCAAGGGTTGCTGGAGTAATTAAGAGTCTTTGTATTAACATGCTTTCTGCATCCAACCTTACATCAGTTAAATACTGCTACACAATATAATAGGAATGGTTCACATTATATGACCGTGTTTGCCCCATTAACTGTACTTGATATTTGTATCTAGATGCACATATGTCTTTTCAAAGCTCTACTACATAATGAACAGAATATTTTATTACTTACACTAGTATGGCGTGTTTAAGAATGATCATGTCACCTTTTAATCATTACTAAGTGGCACAACAAACCAACACTTGGCAGCTATGAAATCAAGTGGTAGAAATCAAGTGTCCTGACACATGTAGTTCCACAGAAAAGAAATGCGAGAGACTTACAGAGTCACCTGCTCCTGTTCTAAAGACTCACTAGGGATTCAAAGGATATTATAGTTGTCTGTAGACAGGTTTGTAAGAATATGATTTTATTGTATGTTTTATTAAGAAAACGGTGGATACCCCCCTTACAGACTGGTTCAAGTTGCTTCAATACGTTCAATCCCAAAAAAAAAATGCCTGAATCCTGTCTGAATCTGTTTGCATAGGCAATGGCAGAAAAGCCCTGAACAGTGTTTTCTCTGTGTTTGATTATTCATTGATTTGCTCATTTATTACATGTTTACTGATGTTTACCCACTAACTACAAAGCAATGTTTTTGGATATTTATTAATTTGCCAATCTTTTTGGCAATTGATCTTTTAATCCATAAATTTCCCCAATTTCTGAGAAGTCAAGTTGAAATCATGAATTATTGTGCTTCGTCTGACAATGATCTGAAATCAAATCCTATTTTATATAAAATTATATAAAACAGAAAAATGTACCAACTTCCTTTATCTGTAAAACTAGGGATATTAAAGCCTTGCCATCTTTCTGGGTAAATTACTAAAATGACTTACTGATTGAAAAAATACATTTTCAGTCAAACAGCTAATCATTCAGTTGACAAAATCTGCAATAAAAAGACTGTGAGATCCAACTATGAAACTATGAGATCCAACTGATGTTGTCTATTAGACAGTTAGCCTAATTTATCAAATTTTAAAAAAAAGGAAATGCCACAGTGCAATCAAATCAACTAAATTAAACACAAATACGATTCAATACAAAGGATCAAAATTGCTTCACAGGTTTTTCATTGTTCTAGCAGAGTCATGCTGGCATCTAAACACAAAATATTCATCTTGATTGTTATTGCAGAGCAATGATTATCTTGTTGTTCCTGCCACCCATAGCTAATATAGGAAATACAAGGCAGGACGAAGAGACCTGGGTTGTAATGTAGCTGAAAACACTCTTTTAGCAAATTAAAAAGTCTAATTTGATATGGGTCGATATACCATCACAGTGATCAATATGAGCCATGGCCAACTAACCTCCTTAACCTCCTTTGGAGCCCACCGCAATTATGTTCCGATCTAATCTTTCTGTATTTATTAGAAAACAATTTGCACTCTCATAAGAAGCGGTGAACAATGGGAAAGAATTCTCCAGTGTAATGATGCACAAGGTCAGACAAAGTGGCTTTCAGTGGGAAGATAAGTGGTATGTTTTCATAATATGGACAAGAGCAGTGCTGCAAAGCATCAGACATGGAGTGTGTGCTTTTGTGTGTGTGTGTGTGTGTGTGTGTGTGTGTGTGTTTCCCGGAGAGTATTTCAGAACATCAGGTCTGTAGTTTTGTTCGTTATCTTTCACACCCCCAGCTAATTATCAAACATTTAGAAGGGGCCTGTAGAAGTCCCTCTTGGGTCTGACTAATGGTCCGTGTGCATTAAGTATGACAGCCTTCTAAATTAAACCATTTCTTCAAAGCAGGTCAGCCTCAGAGGTAACCATGTGCTTAAAACATCACTGGTGTGTCTCTGCCTTCATGGCCTAAAACACTTTAAGTCTGATATCCATATTAAACCATCAAAAAAGAATACAACCACAGTTCCTGTTTTCTACTTCCCTTACACCAAGGTCTAAAGCATTGAATATATATAAAGATGGAAACATGACAGCTCCCTAAAAGTGATGCCAAAACATCTTGATCACTCTCTGGTGGCTGGCTGCAGTATAAGTTATACACCCTCGCTGTTAGTCAATGAGACATGACCCAAACTAAAATAAAACAAAGAACACATTATGGGATTTTTTTATATATATCAAAGATGTTCAGCTGTTCATTTTTCTGATAAGTTTGGTTTTAATTAGTTATTTGGTAGTATAAAAGGGAGAGTGACTTCATGCTTTCCACCAAATGCCAGTGTGCATTTCACAATGGAGAAAGTGAGGATTTGGATGACAGGATAGTAGACTGGACTGTAGACTTTATCACTGGAGACAGAAAATTGTGTCCCGTCACAGACCTTCTATTCTTTTTTCTCTTTTTCCATGTACCCCCAACTAAATGTGTTAGTTGCCTTACCACAAACATACCTCAAAAGGAGCCTGTTCAATTCCAAATTACTCTACTGGTCTAAGGGTGGCAAGCAAGCTCCTAATGCAGGGAAGAAGACTGCTAGATATCAAAACATGGATGTAAATAAAACAACTATGCTAATAATGCAGGTTTTAGTCAATAAGAAAAATCAGTTTTGCAAATATGAGTAAGGGCATCCATTTGACACATTTGTTAGACCTCAGGTATACACACAATGTGTTTGGTGGGAAACAATATTAATGTCGCTTTCTGGCAAGAGGGTTCCAAATTCAAAGTGTAATGTTTTCACATAATTCATGTCCACAACACTTCATCTGTGTTTCAGAGTTTATGATCATGACCCACAATTTTACTTGTCTGTCTTATTCACTCCATATCCCCTTCCTGAGGTTCACACATAGTCTTTACGCATTTCAGACCTGTGTCTGAACCTGTCTAAAATCACAAAATAGATAAAATGTGCAGTTGTTAACAAAGGTAATGAAAGTGTCACAAAGATCTTTATGGAATCTCCAGTATTTTAAAATGGTCAGTAGAATCCACAACGAAGTGTTCTCACATTGGCATGTCTTACTGGAATTCATTTGAGTCAAGTTGATATGCATGTAAATAAATTTATACATTTAATCTGAGATAGTAAAAGGCCATCCTCTGCATATTGACTGGGTCTTGGTGGCATGCTGCAGCTCCATGCCTTAGATTAAGCTCAAACAGTAAAATCAAATGTTTTAAATTATACTTTGCAGACACTCTGCCTGCCTCCCTTCCTCTCTATCTCCACCTCTGCCTCACTGTTTCCCTCTGGTTCCCTCCTGGTGGTTAAGGCATATGTGTTAGAGATGGTGAAAGATGCTGTGTTATTGTATGTGTGTACTCTATGTGTTATGGTGTCATATTTATTTACATTATCAACATGTGTTGAACTATAAAATATAATCCTCAGGATCCCAAGTAGGGATGCTAGGGTAAATTACCTGACGTAGGGCTGCTGTTTCTATACTGAAAAGAAAAGCAATAAAGCAATATATCCAGTAGAGTCCATTTGATACTGGATTTTTGAGGCAGATGCCAATACTGATATTAGGGAGCAAAAAAAAAAATATCATATGTTTTTTTTTTCTTTTCAGCCAATTCCTACTTTTAAGAATTTGGAATCATTAAACGTTTGGTATTTTTATTTGAAAATGACGTAAAAGATGAATCAGTTGTGAAGCCAGTTGCCAATTAGTTCTCTATTGATCAACTTATCGATTAATTCACTGATCACTGCAGCACTAGATTAAACTAATTCAAAAACTTAAAGCTTGTAAATTAAAGTTCAATAGTGCATGATGATAGGATTGTAGGCACACAAGGTTGTTATAGTACAGTTTAAACGTTTATTAATGAAATTTTGAAAGGGCCGTTCCCAAAACAGTCTCATTTCAAGGTCCACTATGATGTAGTTTTGAGAGCAAGCTAATCAGAATATTTTAGGGATGCAACAGGCACTGTTTTCCTCCCACTGAACTACCAGTGCCAATACATTTTTTGGTGCTCAGTCAGTACAGTGTCACAAACCGAATTCCACAGGAGCAGGACGACAGTGGGAAAGCAGTAGAGATTTAGTATTTCATCCACTCCGCTTGGGGCCCCAGGAGAGAGGCCCCTCTGCCGAGTGAGACAGAGGGCAGTGGAAGCTGCAGTGGAGACAAGGGACAGAAAAGAAAAAAAAAACAGACAGAGAAAAATAGGGGTAAGATGAGGACAGGAATAGAGAGAGAAATCAGAGTGGCAATGAGAAGTGAGAGAGGTAGGAAGGTAAATTGACTTTGAGGAAGTTAAACTCCGAGTCTATGCCCTGAGGAGACTGATTATGATAAGGAGAAGAAAGGAGGGAGAGGGGACACATATTTCATTAAGAAATTGGAGGAAGATGGCAGGGAGGGGTGAATGTTGCCTTTTTTTTTTTCTTCTATCTTTTCCTTTTTTTCCCTTACCAGTTGTTAGACAAGCTAATTAGGTTAGCAGCTAATTAGCTTGTTTTGATTCACTAAGTCACCTTGACCCAGGCTGGGACCTATTGGCTACTGACTGAATAGACACACACCATCAGGCAGACAACACAAACAAAAACACACTCATACACAAAAAAAAAAAAGACCTACATACGGAAATAGAAAGACACACACAAAGAAACACGTCCGAAGAAAAATACACATGCGTGTGCACAGACGCAAGCGCATGCACAGACACAAATACTCTCACAAATGGGAGTGCTGTGTAAGTAGCTACAGCAGACACTTATATTGGATTTGTTTAGGGGTCAGGTCCAGTGAAATTAATCAAGTTCTCTTCCACAAGTACAAAAACTATCCCACATGCCTCTCTCGCTCTCTCTCTCTCTCTCTCTCTCACTCTCTCTCTCTTTCTCTCTCTCTCTCTCTCTTAGTGCCTGTCTCTCTATTCTAAGCCCCTCTGGTTTACTCTATCTCTGTCACACACACACACTCAAAGAGGCTACCCAGGTGTCGCATTACTGTAATAATAAGTTTATAATTCCCAGAGTGTAATCAGATTCTGTTTTATTGGGAGTGAAACCAGATTATGCATTATTGTAATTGGACAACACACAGATTGAATTACGCTGTGAATGACATTTAGCAGATCACAGCTCAGTTATTTCATGGATATCCCAGAGGCATAGAGTGAGAGAAATGAGACAAAAAGTGAAGAGGTGTTCAGTATAGGCTACATACCTCTGGGATTCAAACTAGTGGCATGGAACATGGATCCTTTTTTCTTTTTTTTTAATCTTTTAATTGTATTTATTGTAGGAAAATGGACAGAAAAGTGATGTTCTTTGGGCAATAAGATGATATAAACTGTAATTATACCATGATGAAACAATATAAATTAGTCACATTCAGCATGGCCATAATTATGTGTTAGGAGCACCAGGCATCCATATTAACTAACCAACCCATCCAAATGCTGCTCTCCTCGAAATGTGTTTGATTTAATATGATTTTATTTAGGAGTATGGACCATGTGAGCATAGTATGAACTAAAAGTTTAGGGTCACAAGATCAGGTAATGATGCAGGACCTGCATTTGTGATATTAGATAGATGAATAAAATTGGCTATATAAGACAAAAATAGACTAGATAAATAAAACTGATTGACCAGACTTGAATTGACCCGATGCACCTTAGCTTGCATTGTATTTTAGCGGTGTACATTTGCAAGATATTTGAAATTTCAAAAACCAACTGGCACAAAGTGAATCTGGGGCCTTTTTGGGCTGATAGGGTTTCCAGTCTCTTGGGCAGTTGTCAGCTTTCCCCAGTTGTGCATCACCCATTGACCACAAGGGTCTTTGCCATACTAATTTTACTGTAGTATCTGTCTCTCTAATATATCTAGGTTTATTAGGACATTGTAGGCAATGAGCAAAACTAATTTATACAAATATCTTCATCAGTTGACTTGTCAGGTATTTAATTTGCTGGTTTAGCCTAAAACAAACATTTCCATGTTGTTATTTTTTTTTTTTACTTAATAAAAAAATATGTTGATATTGTAATATAACATTACACTTAACATGAGTTACTGTGGGAGTTTATCTTCACCACCCACTCGTACTCGTTTTCATAGGCACTGTTTATAGGCACGAGACAAAAGCATCAAAAAAGGCCGTTCTGTTCACCATTTCACAAATAAGTGTAACTGTTTATAAGCTGACATCACACTAAGACAGTCCTGAACATTTTGTAGCCACTAATCATCAAGGCTCACAGCTGCATCAACTGCCACATGTACATCCAAAAAATGCCAACAGAAGCGGGAATGACTCTGACAAATGTAAAGCTGAATCTGACACTAACTGGCACATACCCATCACATCCTCACTCTTTTTTCCCTTTTTTTCTGTCCTCATACACACATGTACACAAATATACAGAGCATAACTCCCATAGTGTTATATATTTCACAGTCATCCAATGTGTCCACTTTGGGGGTACTTTGGGTTTTTTTCACAGTATCAAATGTATGTATGTGAATGTGAACACACACAGGGAGCTTAATTAGATTATTGCATCAGATCATTGCATAACTTCAAAGCATCATTTGATGAAAAAAATAAATAAAAAAGAGCAGGGCAAAACGCAGCAGCATTTCACAGGAAAAATGCCAAAAGCATAATACATTAAACAAACACAGCTCAGCGTTAGAAAGAAATTGACAATTGAATAGTAAATCCAGGTTTTTTTCCTGTATATTTTCAGGCCTTTTAACCTCTGTTGCAATAGCAGATTATGACAAGATGATCCATTCAATGAAGGATAATTTGACTGCTGCCTGGAGTCCTCTCTGATAGTACTATAAACTGCTGTACAATGTTTTGGTGTCTGATAAGCCTTCAATCTCACATATATTACTCAAACTAGACTTCCTGGATAATGCATGATTGACTCACTGGTACCTAAATACCACCACAGCCTTCTGGGTTGTTTCATCACAGGGTTTTCTCTCTGAATTCCTGCTAATCCAGCTGGACGCCACTCAAGAGCTCTTTGAAGATGAAGGGACTGAGAGGTAGGTACAACCTTTATAGTTAATGCCTCTGTAACTTTAAAGTAGCTGGACTTTGTCATTTGTAGCAAAATAATCTATAATTACAGAGCGATTTTGTGTTTTATCAAATCCTCCATGTTGAAAACCATTTCTGAGTTCTTTAAATGTACAACCACATGGTAACTTCCACTTCTGTCTCTAGTCTGTTCCTCAACCGATAAAAACATGCTACTGCTCACAATCAAAAATCAATTCAGAAAACTATCACGGAAAAGACCGTGTACGATTCCAACATGGAAGACCTTTAGACTCTTATGTCTATCAGGCACACACTGTTTTTGTCTTCCTCAAATTCACATTGTCATGGAAGAAGGAGAGGTACAGTAGAGTTTGTGCCAAAAGCATGGCAGACACTAGTTTTGGCCCAAGGATGACCAGGATTAGAGACTGTGTTGTTGGTATTCTCAGACCAGCTCATTGTTGGACATCTTGAAGCTCACAATCTGTGTTATTTCTTATAACTTTAGCTGTGGCAAAGGCAGCCATTATTAAACCCCTTTTATGTAGGATTTATATATATATATAAATATAGATTATGCTTTCTCATTTGGTTTGATCATAAACTCTCTAGGAGAATTGAAACCTTCTAAATAAGAAACTCTTCCTCTTTACCAAACAGTCATCAGCTGGTGGTGGTGAGTGCACTGCTTTTAAAGAAGTGAGAGAAGATTGATTAATGCTAGTCCCTACAATCATACACCCACCCAAAAAAATACTCCTCAAAATCCCACTGGCCTCAGAAAGACCAGACATAGACACCATGCCCTATGTCCATCATTCTTCCTGTCTTCATCACGTCATTTGTCTTCATACTAACTTTTTCAGCTAGTATGAAAACAGAGCAAGAATAGAAGAAAGACAGGGATAGAGTCTGTTGTAAAGAAACTGCTCACTGTTGGCAGTGGAGTACACTATGCAACTGTCAAGTGTTGGTCCTCAAATGGGTCACAGTAAGACTTCTGGGGTTAGGTAGGACCTTGAGACAAAAAGACATTGTTATTATTATTATAATGTTGTTGTTGGTGGTGGTATATTTTTCAGTATCTTGACATGGAACTGCCAGTCATAGATTTTGTTATCACCTGTTCTCTCATTTATGCAGCAAAGAGAAAGAGGACCAGCCACCAACTGTGGAGGAGAGTGAGAGCGTTTCGACACCATGATTATAAATTTGGTATTCAAAAATAGGCTGCAGGTGAATTTAATGGTCATAAGTATAATATCCAGTAACTCTATGTAATGTTTTTCTGCTTATACTAACATTTAGTTCAACTAAATAAATATACATGAATAACATTTTCCTGCAAAACGTCTAAATCTGGTTTGCGTGTCTTCTGTCTGGCTCTCATGCCTAAATAAATTGGATCATAGCTCTGAAATCTGTATTCATACATCTCACCTTACACATGTTGTGCTGCACTTGGGAATGGGCATCTGGGCCTTTGCACAGCATGCACTCCTGTCTCAACATCGAGAAAAAAACCCTATTGTGTGGTTACTGTGTCTGGCAGGAATGCCACCCATTGTATAGTGGACCTGTGTCCTATCCTATATATCATTCCCTGACACCTCATTGTGCTTTTCTGCAAGAAACATTAAGACAGATGAGATTGTTTGCAAATGCAAGCGCCATATCAGTTGACTGCAAGTGGTTACAAAAATGAATTATGTGATACAAAAAAGGGCCTTGAATAATTAAAGCTGCAACGGAGCACAAACTTCTTCTACATTCAGTCCTTCCACATACATATATCATCTGACTATAACCACTATAGGAGAATGGATTTTGTGTTCCAGTCATATAGCATATAACAGCACATCTTGTATTGACTTGATTTCTTTGCCAATATTATATCAAAAAAGACTAGGCACAATGGTCAGTCAAGTGTTACCTTCACACATTAACCAGATTCTTCAAGATATATAAACCAGCATATAAAATGTAGGCCAAAGATTATGCAGATTTGGATGAATTCCATTCAAGTACAAGATAGAACGATATGAGCATATGGTACGATGCCTCTGTTCCTGTATCACTGCCTAATGAAAAACATACACGCACATATAAAACACTGTTGTCTGAAGCCAGAGCTTTTAAACTGTGATTCAACTTTCAGCCTGGTTGAACAAGAGAAGCCTTTCCACCTGATTTCACTCTTTCACTCAGTCACTCTTTCAGCCCCCTATACCTCTTTGCCCTCTTCTCCTAATTTGTTTCGCTACCCTATCTCCCTCTCAAACATTCTCTTTTTCTCTTCGACACCCTTTCCACACTAACCAAGGTCCATAGTTTTCTCCCTCACTTGTTTTCAATTAGTCCTCTTGTCCATTTCTTATCACCTGCCCTTAATTCCTTCCTCTGTCCCCCTATCCTTCCAATTCTTGCTTCCTTTTTTAATTTTCCCCATTTAATTTTCTCTGTTTGCCAGCACAGCCCCCCCCCACACCGCCTTTGCCTCATTATCTTTCTCTCCTTCCTCATCTGTCAGTCAATCCCTTCCCCACTGTTTTTCATTCTTCCCCGCTTCTGTCCACCCTCCTGTTTTGATTTACTATGTGCACATCATTGCTCTGTCATCCAACCATTCATTTCTTAATTCTTTCTTTTGTTATTTTTCTGCCCTAGTGGGCAGAATGAAATTTCTGAGGTGGAATTTTTGAAAATTGATTAAGGCAGCATTAGAGCTTCCATGGTTATCAATGTCACCTCACAGAGGATTTTGGGAGTTTGCATGTTCTCCGCACAACTGCACGGTTACTCTAGGTGAACTACAAACTTTACATTGTGCAAATGTGTTCATTGCCTATACATAAAGCATGTGTGAGATATTAATGACCTTTCCCCTTCCACTTTTTTCCTTGCAGGTCTGGGCTGGTTTCTGCCCTCTCTGACCCTGCACACTACAAGTGGGTAATCGAGTAAAAGGATTTATTGATGTTGCTGCCTTGGCTAGTTAATCAAGTGAAGGCTCTTTTAATCTCTGCATATCTAAAATCAATCAAATGCTTGTAAACTGAATTTCTAATCCACACAATAAATATGAAGCTTCTAAAAATGTAAATTGTTAGTGTAACACAATTACACTAAGAAGTGTTATTATTAGTGTCAATTATTGTATTATCATTATCACCCTTAATAACATCCTTGAGTCAGTAAACAGACGTGAAAAAAAACAATATTAACACTTTTTCAGTGTAGTCTGATACAACAGCACCTAAATCAATAACATCAGAGGTAAATCAACACCACTTTGACACAGTGTTAAAAACAGAATATCATAAGCTTAGCAAAAATAATAACCATTACAGGGCTAGATTGCATTTGATTATACAGGTGTACCTATTAAGAATCTGGTATTTCAGTATATAGTCACCTGGCGCAACAGAAAAGGTCAAAATCCCGCCTTGGTGACAAGCCCATCAAGTCTGCAACAGACCACATGAGGTCCCAGCTGTTTTAATAGTCAAAGTGACATGTATTGCATGTTAAGGTTGGAACGAACTCAAACCCACAAACTAAGTTCTAGTGCAGGCTGCAATACTTTTACCAGGATTTTTCTGTCCCAAACAAGTTTCTTAGATCTGAGACAAAACTCATGAGTCAGCTCAGACTCTGCAGGACATCCACCAGCTCTACATGATGCAAGGAGTGGTGGAGATGCTAAATCCCATCTGTACTATTTTTTATAGCTGTTCTTTTGTTTGATGCATATACTGCAAGCGTCTGGGATAGAATACATCACATTTGCTCCTGAGAAATTGACACAACCTGCCTCGTAGTGATTGCTCACATCTATTCATTGAATATTGCAATTATTTGCTCAAGCTGGGGATTTCTTTTGTGTAACTATACGTCAACAAGACAAGGAACGGGCCAAAAAAAGTCTTCTGGGACTCCTCCCTCTCATAAGAGCAGCTGCATCAGCTTAAGGTAAATCCAAAACTAAAATCCTACTCCAAAACACTTGCTGAAAAGTGTCAAGAAAACCAAGAATAATTTATAAGTTTTCCCATAACGGCAGCAGGTAACTGGTGCAGTTACAAAAGTCAGTGTTTGACTGCTTGCTTTAGAAAATTAAAAAGACATTCTGAATTGAGTAAGCGTGAAGGTGGAAAAAGGAAAAGGACAGGGAAAAAAGTGATCATGTTGTTTTCCCTTCACTTCAAAGAAAGTATGGAAAGTTTATCGAGTGACAGAGTCAGACTGTGTGTGAGAGTGTTTTTACAATATGTCAGGCTGAATCAATTCACCTACAATATAATAAAAAAAAGTCACAACCACTCTGTATAATGTCAATTAAAATCAAGATCTTTTAACAGCTGTGACATTTAGTCCTGACCGTCTTTATTCTGATAATACAGTTGTGATGGTTGTGTATAAATCTCTTGAGTATAAGAATGGAAATTTTGTGGGAGTTTTGTAACAATTCGCCAACAAGATTAATTTAATGTTTAAACCCATAGAGTACACTTTCTCATATTTATGTGATACAGACATAATTTATTGAATGAATTGATTTGGATTTAGCCAACATCATGATAATGGTAAACTTTGTGGTGTTTTGTTTTGTTTTTTTAATTTGAAAAAAATGTGTGTCATTGTTGTTTGAGTTTTTTGAAATGAAAATGAATGTATCCAAATCCCTGTTGTGTTTGTGTCGGAAAGGAATAGAAAAGATTGACTGGGGGATGCACAAAATGAGTATCCAATTTGTGTACATCACTACTCCTCTGATATTATTCATTCAAGTTCTTTAAAAAAATTCCACTTCATTTCATTGTATGCTGCAAACAAAACCTGATTCCAAACTCAAAGGAAGAAGGAAAGAAGGAAAGACAAACAGAAAACAGAGAAGGGAGTCAACAAGACAACAAAGCAGAACAAAGAAGCTGATGCCATCTGCCTTGTATTCTGAATTACAGCTATAACATACACACGTACAAACACACACACACACACACACACACACGCACACACACACACACGCACACGCACATACACACCCTGAGTGCACCCCCACCCCACTCTCTCTCTGTAGGACACCAACAATATTTTAATGTGATTCTGTCCTATGGTTGAACAGAAGGTGGAATATGTCACTTTGGGACTTGATAGAATTGCAAATGACAGTCAGAGTAGACTGAAACAGACTGGGGCCACACTCACAGCTTGTTCATGACTTGATCAGTAGAGTTCACTGACTGCACACACAGTGCTATATGACATGTGCAGGGCCTATGTTATAAAATGCATAGGTTATGTCCTCTGTTCTCAGTGACCAAATCACACACCATGCTGTTGTAAGACCATAAAACCATAAACCTTGAATATAATAACAAGAGATAGGAAGTTTCTCAGGCCAGTCAGGGGACTGAACCAACAATTGTTTAGTTGCTTCTACTGAACCATTTGGATAGTAACTAAAGAATTGCATCGTTGGGCGGAAGAGCATCATTGAATAAAATGCAATTATTTGTTGACTGAAATACTTAATTAAACATTTGCATTGTTTTTCTACTACTATGTTGCCGTAAGGAGCCATTTTACAGTCAAGTTAGTGGAACCTTACCTCATGCTGAGAGGAGAGGAGAGGAGAGGAGAGGAGAGGAGAGGAGAAAAGATGAGAATTGTACTAAATAATCTCCCAAGTGCAAGTGCCTGTGGCCAAATGTAATGGCTGCCTCAATCATGGTCAGATGCAATACATACCTCAACAGAGTCATGGATGTGGTCAAGGAAACAAATGAAATATGTTGTCAGGGAAACTTTTATTGATACATTTAGTACCAACGTTTTTGTGATGTGTCAAATGCGATTAACATTTCTTCATTATGTTAATACAAAACACATTCTGGTTTGAGTTATGTTTCCCAAATACGAATATGCTGATGCAAATGAGTTGTATACAACACAGCTTATAGGAGAGAGGACTTTTAGAGAAGAGAAGAGAAGAGAAGAGAAGAGAAAAGGGCAGCTCCCTATGAGCTCCTATAACTTCAACATTTCTTCCACAGGCTCAATTCCAGTGATGAAAACTAATATAACTGATGAACACTGACACAAACACACAAATCCACCAATTATAATATATAATGTTGTCATATTCAGAACTTGTTATGAGAACCAAAGAACAAAGTAAAAGTACAAAGTAAATTTCAATGTTTTGAAGAACTACTGCAGGTTTTTATTTTGAGCAAGAATACAAAGTTTAAATATTCTTTTCTATCCATTTATCCATATCTCAATTTATTAATTGCATTCTTTACCTTGTGAGAAGGTTTTTCATTTATTGTGAGACGTTTGTTTTATGTTTCTCTCTGAAATTAAATGTCTCTGTTAACTAAAGCTGAAATAAATACATTTTTTTTCTCTATCATTGTCTTTCTGCATTTCCCTTTTGTTTGATCAGCGACGAAAAATGTCCACTGTCTTGAACTTCACCTATCATATGAAGGCAAGGCCTCAGTTTACCCACAAGTCTGTTCTTAATCTGTGCCATTCAGGTGGCAGGTGACTGCCATTCAGTCAGTGAGTAAAAGTAGAGGGCAGCGATGTACGGTAGAAAACCTACATGGTATTTTTTGCTGAAACCAACCAGATTCTTTTGTCCACTAAGTTGTTGCAGTATGTTTTGGAATACTGTTCATTTTACTGCCATTTATCATCAATACCAGTGAAAAACAAACTTCAGAATAAAGTTGGCCAGAGTGTGGTAGCAATACCACATGTCTGGCAACGTATCTACTTTGGGGAAAAAATGCATTTAACATACGTATTTAGATATATAGAGGCACAGTTTGAATGTAGCTAGGGAGCCTTGCTAATACATCTGAAAATATGGAATGAACATAGCAAAAGCATTAGCTTAAGGCAACAGCTAAACACACTGACCCATGCCGTTTTCAGGAGCTCTACATATACATTATATCACCTGGCGCCTTTGATAGTTTTTTTTGTAACGTTTTTTGCAGGATAATTTATGAAAAGAGCAAAAAGGGCTCTGGATCCAATGAATTTAAAGAAGGCAACAGTGTGTGATTAAAACCATGCTGCAACAACATCTCTGTTAAATTACTGTCATACATTTGTGGCCTGTGCTGAAAATGAAAACAACTTTTCCCTGTATTGATGAAGGTGACTTAGAAATCTTTGTTCCCATTGATAATTTACTATCGAGTCTGAATAATGTCCGAAGCAAGTCTGGGGTAAATAATGACAAGTTACACATTCAATCTAAAGCCAGTGTGGATGCAGCTCACCAACTTGCATTGCAGTGCATTGTGAATTGCTAACAAAACAGTATTATCATTGACTGGTTCACCTGGAGCAGACTGGGGTACATCATCTTGCTCAGGGACTCTTTGACAGGCAGCAGGCTTGAACCACCAAATCTGCAATTATTGGGTGACCGCTGTACCACCTGACATTGTTAAAGTTAAGTGAGGCAGTGAGGCGCCAGTGGCATTGTCAGCCAACCACCTCACAAATCCAATCCACATTGCTCGATAGCAGACATTGTTGAAGTTGACAGCCAGCTCACAACTACTTTCTACCACTTTCCAAGATACACTTATCTTTAAATGAATGTAGAACAACTATTCAGGACAGCCAGGAAAAACTTGGTCCTGATTATTTCTAATAAACAGTCAGATGCCATTTTTTTCTAAAATTCAGGCTGACTGGTAGAATAATAACAGTGTCTAGTAGTTGTGAGTCATCATCCAATGTAGCTGGGGAATGTGAGGGTCAGTTTCCTGCTCTGGTTAAGAGACCATTTTGTGATTAACAGTTGATTCATGGTCTCTGAGAGAATTAGACCCCCCCCCTTTCTCTCCTGACTATAAAATCATATCATGGAAGGGGAAAAACATTGTCTAGTGAACCACTGAGTTGAGAAATTTAATCATCAGTATTTTGGGCTTTGGGCAAGGTGAATTATAGAGCCACATTGTTGGCTGTTTCGGGCCAACAGAAAGTCAGTTCTATGCACATGTACATTTATTTTCATAATACTTTCTCATAATTTAACAGCACATAAAAAATATACACAGTGCAGCAGAAAAATAGAAATCCCTGTACAATCTACTGCTGTCCAAAGTAGCAGAACACCAATAAATTCTACATTTGTCAACTTCATCATATTTTGTTTTTATTTAGACTCTTTCAGATAGGTCTTTATTGATTGGTATGTTTTTGAGGCGTTTTGTTTCATGGTATTCAGAAGTGTATCTATAGTGTGTTCAGAGACAGTTCAGACCCCTACAATATTTTTTTTTACATTTGTTATGTTGTAGCCTTATACAAAAGTCAGCAAGTTATACCCTACAATGCCAAAAGCCAAAGAAAGAATTTTAGAAATGATTGCTGATTTTGTAAAAAGGAAAAACTGAAATATCACATTGGCGTAAGTATTCAGACCCTTTGCCATGAAATTTGAAATTTAGTTCAGTCGCCTCCCATTTCTGTGGATCATCTTTGGGGTGTTTCTACACCTTGATTGGATTCATACAATATATTGCATTACATTGTATAAGGTTTCTGTGTTTGTGGTCACTGAGTGTAACATGCATGGTTCCTATTTGGCCAACATGACTGAACTTTAAGGTTGTTGTTTTTTAATTCATCATGTTAGAGGAGTTAGTTTCTGATACAATGACATTTTAAACATGTATATACAGTGCATCATGTGCATAGCAGATACGTCTCACATCGGACATCATCTTTTGAACCAGGTTGAGAAGTGCTGTGCTGCATCCTCTATAAAAATCATTCTACTATAATCTCATTGCATGTAATTTTACTGCCAAGCCTGCAACCTATATCAAATAAATTACACTTAAAATAGCATGCTGCAATGAAGATTTCATAGCATCTTGTCATTGCATTTCTATTATTAGGATAGTGCCAATTGTATTTTGTCAATCTGTCAACCCATTTCTCTCCTACGTTTGGGATTTTCATGCATTTCATGTTTGAGTGTCACTTTAAGTCAAATAAAACCATTCCAGATCAAAGGCACTTCCTGTCTAACAGCAGCGTGTCCTGATCCTTGGTTTTTTTCAGGCAACACTCAGCCACATTTGCAGAATGCTTTTCACTTTGATGAATTTGATGTTTCTTAACATTTATCCTAAAAGCACTCTAACCTTTTATTTCAGTTTCTGAAATGTCTTTGTGTCCTATAGTAATATGTCTATATATAATTGCTCTACAATTGTTCTGACAGAGTTTTGACATCAAACTGCATCTTGTTCCAATGCCAATAGTCACTCCTTACACCTACAGTATTTACATCAACTAAAATTTCAGAAAGAACTGGATTTAAACAGTGTTAACTGTTTTTGTTCATACCAGATGCAGAGGGACAAAATATTTCACACCGTGAGACAGAGCACAGTTTGTAGCAATAGTTTTATGTGACATCTCTTTCAGTTAGTCACAGTGGATGGATGGATGATTCAACAATGTGTATCTAAGTGTGTCTGTTGGACTGGAGAGAGGGCTCACTTCAATGGATTCTTAGCCAAATATATTCTTTCAGCACAATCAGAGCAGATCAATACCCTCAGGCCTGTTTAGAGCTCTTGCTGTGCATAATTTTTAAAAACTCTCTGTTTGTGCCTTCATGTTTCTTTAAATTACTGATCAGCAATACTCCCTTTCACATTCGTCCATATCAGCAGCAGTGCAATCTCCTCTGGCTACTGAACATATCTGCTGAAACAGTTAGAAGCTAATTGTTCTCCTTTTTTGTGAGTACACGTCAATAGTAGTTTCTGAGCTATCATTTTTGAGAGCTAGAGGGAATAAAGTAGAGTCCAAAACGAACTCACAGCAATGAGACTCTTTTGTGGTCATTTATCAAGTGGACAATGTACCAGGTTATGATATTATTTACAGATAAAACAGAGGTAGAGCAACATAAACATGTCACTGAAGTCCTTGGTCCTGTCCAGCTAAATTCCGAATGTATTGGATGTCCTTTATTTAGTATTATTTTAGCCTTGGTTTGGTCTATGAACTGCTGCAAAAAACTATCTACGTCCCCCTGGGCTTGTGTGATGTTTAACGTTTCTTCACCAGCCCCTCATTTACTTCAGCTCTCCACCTTTTCACTCTGGACAGGTATTGTACAATCAGGTGGTGTGAGCTTGTGAGCTTTTGGCAGCTGACTACAGTCTTATCTAAGGGAGACTCAATGAAACACACCAGAAACAAAGAACTTAAAGTGGCCTGTACCTACAGTATATACAACTGAAGAATGGGCAGTGACACCATCAGTGCCATAAACCCTCTCATATTAAAGGGATCTATTTTGAGTCTATGTTAAAACTAAAAATTAAATCAAACTTTAGTAACTTGTAGGGAATGAAGAGGAGAGTGGTTCCCAGTAGTATTCTCAGCCAATCTAGGGAGTTTAATTTAACATTTCATTCTTGACCCTACTCCTTCCTTGCCATTTTACAGCATCCAAAAGGCCGATTAATAGTGAGAGTAAACATAACCTCTCCATGTGTATCTACAGCAGGTAGTTATTCTCAGCACACAGTCCATATGGCTACTAATTATAGGTTGGCATTGAGCATTTCAGTGTGTCCAAATCAGAGCCAGGGATGGGTACCTTGCTACTGACCTTTCTGTAGATCTGAGAGGCATCAGCTGTGAATAACGGTAACACTGCCCTCAGTGACATTACCATTGTGATGTGGACAACATTTCACAGATCATGGAGCAGGACCGTGGAGCTGAGATCACTGCTGCTGAGAAATGACAGGCGCCAAACTCAATGCAAAACAGCCATACCCACCCACTTTTATGAACAATGAGAGATCTAATCTGGAACATTTAATCCTGAAAATTACCATGCTTCTTTAATTCAAACACATAAAACCACTTTTCTCTCCTGCCTTGCTCTTTGGTTGCTGTGTTATTACTGTGGGACTGTTTTGAAACTCAACCACCTGAGAATGGGAGGAGATACCACTGCTATGTTGACCATATGGCAAGCTTATTATGCATTGGCAGAGCATCTTAATGAGAGCCCACAACCTGACAGAGACATTCTTTTAAGCCCACACACACACACACACACACACACACACACACACACACACACACACACACACACACACACTGACATGAATGCACACACGGACACATTAACATGCAGGCACATGGCTTAACAGATGTAAACACACACGTGTTCTTGTGCAAATGCACAAACACCACTTAAGACATGCAAGATGAAATTTACATGAACAAACTGTAGAGAAGATAAAAACTTATGTCTATAGTCAATCTCTTATAACACACACACACACACACACACACACACACACACACACACACACACACACACACACTCATACAACTGAAAACTGGAAAACCATGCAAACACAGAGAGAGCCTAAAATGAAAGCCCTGTACTGACACCCAGTGGTGTGGGTTTGTACTTTGCAACAAGGTGAGCGTTTGGCACAAACTTATTAAAGCTTTATGTTTTTTTCTGCCTGATATACATGGCTGTGTGTGTGTGTGTGTGTGTGTGTGTGTGTGTGTGTGTGTGTGTGTGTGTGTGTGTTTGTGTGTGTGTTTGTGTGTGTGTTTGTTTTGTCTGTCTCTCAGTGTAAATGAACCTTGTACCTTCTTATTGGCCCTCATAATTATTTTTTTTGTTTTTGTCCTTTTGAAACTTTGATCAGACACACACGCAAAACCCCAATCATACCTCACTCATGTTGGGTGGTTACAGTATTTTATGCTTATGGTTACCTGGCACTATCTCTAAAACCCACATAAATACTTCCTGGTTTGAATAGCTTACATCCAATATGATGATCAGAGAATGCACACAAAGATATCTGAGGGGCTGAACCTGACCTTTATCATGGGTGTTTCTTTCATAAGTAGGTGATAACACACAAAAAGATATGAGCAAAGAATGAACTGACAGATTGACAGTGACTCTGATGCACTGGTTTCCTGTCCACGACTAAAAATCTTAGAATTTAACTAATTCAAGATACACTCTTTATTTGGGATTTACAATCATTTCATTGTGCTTTGATTGACTGAACATTCTTTTCTATGGATACAGAAGTTTGTAGACATTGGAGTTTGAAGGAACTTTTTCTGAGTTAGAGGTGAACTGAAGGTAGAGCTTCTTTGAAGAGATACAAAAATTCTAGAGATGGATTTCTGAAGACTCGACGACTCAGATTCAATCCATAGAAGAATTATCAAGACATCAAGGTACAGTTTCTCTGTTTTCTTACATTTTAAAATGAGTTGAAAAGGGCATGCTGACCATAATTCAAAGAAATTCTATTCTTTACCTTGTGTTGATGTTTCACTCTAAAATACACATTATACTTTGGGAAACCTTTTTTAAAAATACTAACTTCAGGTTCCTGTTGGTATATTTTTCCTCTTTGACTCACAGACGCTACATAGGTCACCATAAGTCTGAAGCAGTGACATAGACAAGGAAGATGGAGGAATTGAAATACAGAGGACAAAAGAGAGAGGGGAGACACAGGTAACCTTATGAAGGTCCTTGAAGGTACCTTTCATTTGAGTTTTATTTAAAGTGGTGACTGATGTTACAGATTTTTAAAAAGAGGATAATAAGTTGACTTTAAATACGTATCATCTCTATGTTGTCGCCAGCCCACTGAGCCCCACTACTACAGTTTGGTCTTAATTAGCAGCCTAATCAAAGATATGCAATGGGGAGAAAGTCTGTCTACCTGACACTTTGTTTTAGGCAGTGGAAATCCATCTTCTTCACTGGTAGCCACTTTTAATGTTCATGAGCAATGCTGTCTTTGCGAGGCATTTTGGCAAACTTGTTAAAGAAAATTACTTCTGTGCTGTGGAAACACGAAAGCTTGCCATAAAAAAAAACCTGTTTAAATTTTGAAATTTTTAATCGTGGTCTAAATCAAGGCTACTTTTTGTATCTGTTCATGTCAAAATAATATCTGTAGGCCTATACCTATATGTGTTTGGATTAACACTGAGAGTAAACAGGGCATACACGAAAAATATTTAAAGAGTTCTTCAATTTCTGTGTTAAATTGTTTTCTTCTGCCATTTATATGTATATGCATACATATAAATATAAAGAAAAAGTATGTGAACCCTGGTTTTCTGTATTAGTTGGTCATAAAATGATATATGACCCTCATCTAAGTCACAAATGTAGACAAGCAAAATGTGCTTAAACTAATAACACATAGATTATAACATTCTGTGTCTTTATCGATCTTCAGATTATATGGCGGAGCTGGTAGTCACCAGATATCTCTGGTAGCCACCAGCTATCTCTGGTGGCTCTCTTGAGGCCATTCCACAGCATATCTATAGTCTTAATGGCTAGGCTCTACCTGGGCCTCTCAGAAAGGTGTATTTTCTTTGTTTGAGGTCGTCCTCAGGTAGATTTACTTCGATATTTGTATGTATTAACTGTATTAAGCAGTTTCTACTGATGGATCTACTGCTGGTGACTTTAAGATGTAAGTAAGAAAAAAAAATAAAATAAAAAATAAAACTCAAGAAAGCTATTGATTAAAAAAAAGTAAATTGTTGTGTGAGGTACAGATAAAATGAAGTTAGTTTTGAGCTTTCAATGACGACACTATTGAAAATCTGAAAATCTCTCCTGGCCATTGTGAATGTATTTCTGCGAGGCAAAATCTATCATGCTCTCAAGTTTTGAAGTTGTATCTGACTGGGTGTAGTAGTGGGACAGATTTATGAAACAAATACATTAAACACACCATGCAGCATTAAACTTAGCAGCTGTTCCATTTTCACAAGTTTATTAAGCTCTTTATAACTGTTAGGAGGTTAATTGTAGTGGGATGGATAATGGTAATGGATATAATTATCAAATTGCTCGTCCAGTGACATAGAGTATTTCATTATCAGGTCTCTATTTGGTATAATTTACAGTGAGAGGAAACAGCTGATTTCCCTTGTGCACCACTGTGTTGTTGCTGTGGCTGATATCAGTCCCACAAATACTGACCACTGTTGAGGGAGTGCTGCTCCATTTCAAATGTTAAAAACACCCTAACCACATTCTGCATATTGCTACCACTGATATCAATAGACTCAGATTTTTTTGGGACTAGACTTTTAAAATATATTACATCTATATTATGCTATCCTCTATCTGATTAGATGGAAGTTTTACAGGAAAACAAATTTTCTATGATTCTATGATTTAAAAAAATCAGAATCTCAAAGAAGCTAATTCCATATGGTAAATAGTATGTGTATAGTCTGAGAAAACTAGCAAATATTTATCATTCATAGTTTTTTTCTGACATTAGGGTACATTAGTGTTAAATAAAACTTTGATGAATGGCTGTATATGTTGTATGTTGTAAGTGTGTGGTATATTCCCCAGAGGGTGATTAGTTGCAAAACTGAACAAAACCATTCAGTTTTGTTCTGAGCAATGCAGTGAAAATGAGTAGCATCATAATAAACATACCACTACCAGCATCTACTACCAACTGGTGTTGAAAAATAGCCTTTTTTACCCTTTTTCAGATTTTCTGTAAAAATATAGAGCAGGGGGAAAAATAATAAGAGCTGGGCAGACAAATAAATACCAATAATAGAATGCTACAAGAAGGTCCAGATAGCCTTCAGCAGGGCTAAAATGCCAAAACTAGAAACCAAAGCTCAATTTCCTCACTGGAATTGCTGTCCGTTGAATGTATTAAGTTACATCAGTGTTAACATTCCGTCTTAAACCTCTCTGTACTTCTGTGGCATATTATATATTTCTACTAAAATCAGCAGTTTTTCATCATTTATTGTTTGATGACTAGTCATATGCATCATTAACAAAGATAGAGCGTCACTGTTCATACATGCACTCCCATTTTATATAAACAGCTTCTGACAGTGTTGCGCTGGCGATACTGAACAGCACCATTTGACACACATATCTGAAAATTTTTGATAGTTACTATGGCAAAGTTTAAGATCATAATATGTTATCAACTCTACTTGTTATCAACAAGTAGAGAGCCCACACCCAGTTAATTATTCCATATTTGACAATAATCAGCAACCAGTGGGGGTGACAGGCTTTAGACACTCAGAGGTTATCGGTTAGGTTTACAGTGCCAAAGAATAGCAGGTGTAATCTGAGGTATTGTGGAGGCTCAGTCAGCTAAGATGACCAGAGTGTACCTGTGGTTTCTTGGGTCAGAATCCAGCCTGGGAACCCTATCACATATCACTCGTATTCATATTCACATTCATAGAGTGGCTGGTAACAACAAAGTAGACAGAAAAAAAGAAATTAAAAACTGATAGAAAGAAAACAAGATGGGAAAGATTGAATCTAGTTCATTCTCTGAGGAAAAATACCAAATGGGTTCAGAGTTATTATTTATGACTGGACTACACACCTCAATCAAGACCTGCACCATTTCAACTATCATTATTATAGCATAATAAACGTCTTTATTTGGGCTTGTTGACTTACTTGTGTCAGGCTAATTTACCCTCTGGTTTATGACTTTCCCATATGTCATCCCCTTATTCACTGCTACATTGCACCTATCAATTTCCTCCTTACTATTAATGAAGCAGAAATAACACACTTAAACATTCTAACCTTCTGTTTTACAGCAGTAAAATGGCACAGTCAGCAAACCACATAGCACAATATTTTCACAAAGATGCAAACAAATTCCCATAATCAAAAAAAGTGTCTATAATTCTCATCTTGGTTAATTAAACCAATATATGTGTGTCCATGTGTGCATCTCAGGGACACATGGGATCCGTTCCAGCTCAACCCAATAGGATCTGAGAAGGAAAGTAAGAGAAGATGTTTCCAAGTGGCCCAGTATCTTGTGGCCATTATTGTGGGGTTAGCTGTCTTGACCACTGCTGTTCTCTCCAAGGTAAGATCATTTACCTCTCCATCTAATGTCTATCTATCAAAAAAGTTATTTGGCTTTCTATTTATTATTGGTGTTGAGGCATAGAGGGAGATACACCACCAAAAAGTTCCTCAGGTTTCAAAAGCTTCAAGCTAAAAATCTTGAGGTCATTTTGAGGCCAATTTGATTTTTGATGCTCACTTTATAAATAATAAAAAAAAAAAAACACCAAAATTGCCTTTAATCATATTCAATAGAAGTCAGAGTACAGATGTTTCTCACACAAGCAGACTCTGAAAAACTAATATATATCTGCATCAATTTTAGGTTCAATTACTGTAGGGTTTTCATCTCAGATGTATTTGAGGAATCTGTCAAAAATATTTCATTTTAATATTTTGGATGTGTCTGTGAATTTGAGGTATTAAACATAACACTTTTATTTTGCATGTATTGTGTTTTTGCATGAAAGTGTGTTGAACTGCTTTGAAATGATCGCTTGTCCGTCAAACATTAGCATTGGCTCTGTGATGTCTTGCTCTGATTTTTCTCTCATAGGGCTGCAGTTTATATAACTGCTTCTCTTTCCTGCTCAGTCATGGTGTCAAATGCTGCTACTGCACTTGGCACTTTGTTCCACATGCTGTAAAATAAAAATAATGCTTCATACTTGTTTTTGGTCTTAAAGGGAAAATATAGTATATAGTACAGTAAAGGAGTATAATTAGGAGTATACCAAGATCTTATTCAAATACCTGTTGTGTCTTCTACTGCCAGTAAGTGCATGAATCTGTTACTGTTTAGAAATGGTCCTTGTTAAAGCTATAAACAAAAAAAAAAAATTGCAGTTGAGCAAAACATTTAATTTTAACATTTGCAGTTGATTTGAATTAACCTCATGTAATCTACACCTGAAAGATGTTCCTATGAAATATTTAACCTACTATTTGGTGATTAAACAACTGAATGCTGTTGTAGATGTATATAAACTGCATATGTCATTTCAGTTTAATCAGCCATAAACAATCACAACCAGCAAAGACACATATATATTTATGTTTTCAATTAGTTTTTTGTATTTTAAATTCCAAAATTGCTTTCGGTGCAGTGATTGTAGTTCAAACATTTTTTCCGTAAGGAGTAAATAGATTACAAATGCACATGTCTTATCTGTCTCTGACCTGCCTGTCCACTGAGGAACGTGACCAATATTCCTGCTGTTTATGATAGGGCAGGGCTCACAATAATTGGTCCCTTTGTACTCAACTCTCTCATTTTGCTGTGCTATCACTCTTTCTTTTTCTCTGTAAGTGTTTATCCCTGTAGTATTTCAATGTCTATGCATCATCTACCCCTCTGGTTCGGCCTCTGTTTCCTTTAAATTTTTTATCTTCCTCCTTTGGCCATGTTTTTCACTCTATTTCTTGATGATGTATTTGTCACATGATAATATGTTTATTTCTCCACCCACTGAACTTCATTACTTTTGTGAGAGTAGATGAGGGCAATAAAGCTATGAGTTGTTCCTAAAGGTAATCTACAGCAGAAACTATAAGCAAGAAGGGGTGGCCAGTAAATCCTAGTCTTCTTTATATTTACAGTATATAAAAGTACTGCTACACACAGGATTTTACTGCAACTGTGACAAAATTTAAAGCAGGGACTCTTTTAGCACAAAAAATCAATCTAAAGGAAAAGAGAAATATATATTAATCATATAACTAATATAAGAAAGACTTTTGGTTATCTGTCTCATCTGTCCAAACTACCTTGTTTTCTTTGAACATACTTTAGTTGTCTGTCCAACCAGGGCTCTCTCTTGGTGTTGTCAACGATGTCCAGTCCCTACTCCATGCGAAGCCCAAAGGAAAAACAGTTCTACAAGCTGATGTTGGTTTGCTGCCTGGTTTGCCCCAACTTCCTGGTTTTTCTTAAATCACTGTGGAGATGTGCCTTCAAGAGCTTTGTACGGCCCAACATGAAGACCATGTTTTCTGTACGTTTTTATCAAGCATGCTCTACTAACACATAAAAAGCTTTGCATGTACACTAATTATAACAAATAAGATATATATAGCAATATCACAAGGATATTACAGGAACATTTGTTTTGTTTTTTTGCTGAGAGTTGAGTTTTTTCATTATTTATAACTACTTATCTTTTCAGATTTTCAATCTTTATAGAAAAGATAATGTTCAGAATACTGTAAAATGGGTCCACACTCTTAAACACTCAGCTTTGCTAAACCTACAAAGTGACCATACACAACTTAACCATAGTATGTCAGTATGTCATATTGTCATGTTCCTAGTCATTTTGTACCTTTACTGAGGGGTGTACTTCATGCGCCCTGTGGTTTTCAAAATTACCGCACAAAGGAAACATGTAAATTCCTCTCTGCCATTAAAAATACATTCAGCAAATCCAGATATCATAGGAAAAAAACAATAGTTAGATGTCCTGATTGTTAAGCCTGGACAAAAGCACATTTATTTAACTACAACAGTTCCAGTATGGTTTATAAAACATAATGTTGCATAATCCATATCGGTCACTTTGGCAATAACTGTATTATTTTAATTGTTTGGATTCCATTTCAGGCATGACAACAAACCAGTTTTCACACACCTGTAGCCCATTGAAACAATAATAATGTGGCAATAATGGCATCTTTGTGTCTTTTCCAGATTTTACTCATTGAGTGTCTGGTATCTCTGGGTATTTCGGTCCTGGTGCTAGTTGTTATGCCTCAGTTTGACGTGCTGAGTAGTCTCTTCATCACCAGAGGAGTCTGTATTGTGTCTGCCATTCTGCAGATTATATTCAGACTGCAGAGTGAAAAGTGGAAAATCTTGTTCCCAATATGCTCTGTCATTCTCACAGCTTCAGGTAACTCTCTGATTTACTATCTATCTTGAAGACTGTCTTTGTCTGCCAGTCTGGCCTTTTTTGTACATGATACAAGTAACAAATATCAATGAGGATACAATCACAATGCATAGCTCCATAATCAATTCTACCCTCAGAGACTCAAGATGGTGCTTTTGAGAGTTGATTCCTATTCAGTTTGCTAATATCCCATCAAAAAAGAAAAAGTGATTCAGACTGTTTTTCACTCTAAATCACTGCTTTACTGCTTCACAAAACCATTGAAAAAATTGCCTTACCCTCTAGTAGCTCATATGTTCAATAGCCATGCTGACACATCTTTCCATATCCAGAACTGTGGGTATAGTGATGACAGTTTGTTATCCACTTCCTCCTACAGCAAATGTTAGATGTCATACTGGCTGTTTTTCTGCTTCTCCCACTTTTTTTTAAGTTTTGACTGGACCTAGGTGTCTTTCTAATTATCAGTCCTGGCACTTGCTTTCCATTGTAGGAGGTTTTTTTTTTTTCACAAAATGTTTGGTTCAGTAAAAATCTGCCACCATAATTATGACAACTGTCTCAGATACACAATGTAAAATTTATTAACTGGCATAGAAATGACAAGCTCTGATTTGAGCATTCAGACACCAGTTTCATGCAGGCTGCAGGTTTCAGATTTCATGGTGGAGAAAAACACTTAAACAGCTCAAACTGTTTACAAAGCATGTAACAAACTTTTAGCTGCTATATGAATGAAGCCTAATAGAAGAAACAGTCTATCTAAGTAACAACTGCGTGTATGAACACAATCCTGGCTCCTAGAAATAACATTTATTGAAAGCTTTGTGGTAGTGAGGGTAATCACTGGCTAGATTATGTTCAGAGGCAACATTTCCACCACACCAAAGTCGCAAGGACGTGACTGGTGTGGATGGTGGCTGTACAAATCATATGACTGTGAGTTCGCATCCACAGTCCAATGAAATCAGAGTAAGGCAACAAAAGTAATTTGATTAAGGTTGGGGAAAGCTTGCAGTGTCAGTTAAATGTAATTGTGTTTCAGGTTACTTTTTCTTTATTAAACCAGACCAGTACTTTTCCATTATTAAGTGAACATTTCCTCATTATGTTAACTTATTTGCGTTCTTCAATACGAAAACTAGTCAACGATACATTTTTTTACAAAGGCTTTTGCTGTTGGCAAATTAATTGTATGTGAATACCAGGATACCTGAGTAGCGTAGATTCTTTTCCAGTCAGCAACTTAAACATTACTGAGCCAAATCACTGAAAACCACAGTTAGCTCGCATGCAAATTCCCTGACATGGTAGACAGGCAAACAGAACTACTACCCTACTAACAGCTGCATTAATTCACTAACTAACAGGTTTTTGTCTCCTGGGAGTTGACTACTATGTTCGTGTAACAACATATGTGGATAGACAGAGCGCCGACTGCTATGTCTATATTGGAATTGGAATCGTCTCATGTGTCCTTATCTCCTTTTGTTGGTGGGAAAATCCACTGCAAGCTACTAACCGCATGCAGGTATAATGTTTTTCTGTAATGTGTTTTGATTGTTCTGTCTTCACTGCAACAACCTATTAACTACAAAACTGTTTTTTTCAATAAGGCACCAAATTTCTATTTCCATCCACCCAACTGTAAACTACCAGTTAATGGCATAAAAAAGCTGAAATCCCCCACTGACCCCTAGTCTTACATTATAAAAAGCTTTTTTTAAACTGTCTCAACTATGTAAGGTTTTGTAATTATCTTACAGACAAGGCCAGCTGTGCAAAGTGCTTTTCCATGTCTTCTAAAAGAACTAGAAGTAGATGGTGTTTTGTTTTGAGCACGTATATTAGTAATGTACAATCAAGTTGACTTGACATTATCAGTTAGACTTTCTTTCTTTCTTTCTCCCTGCAGGAAACGTTGTCAGAATTGGATGGTTTCAGGGACTTTGTGTTTGTCATTAGCAGCGTTCTGAGGGTAATCGTGATAGGTAATAATGCACCATCTATGTTTGTATCAACACACATTAATTAAAATAAGCCATGTGTACAAAATTACAAATGCTCTGCCAAAATGTAATCTGCAACATTCACAGTAGAGAAAAAACATATTTCTATGATGTCAGGAGGGCAGATGGATTTCAGAGGATGTTCTACAGCTGTGATGAAGTCTTCACTTGATGTTTTAAATCTTTTAAAGTTTAACTTTCTCTTCTGCACAACACAACCAAACCATACAAAAGCCTAATTACATTATATAACTTAAAAACCTAGTGTTTCTAACTTTTTCAAAGCAGAACATTTTATTTCATGTTAACCTATACAAACAAATTGTACACTTTTGATATTGAATTTACTGTGTATTGCTTTTGATATTTCTTGCTATTTATACTGTACATTGTCCTTTTTAAATCAGTGCTACACTTTATTCTGTTGTAGGAGGGGTATACCTATTTTACCATTTGTTTATTGAGAAGTCTATCGTCTGGGCGAACTTTAAACTGCAGAATGAGGACTGGGAGTTACTGCAAATAGGACTGGTACTGTTTTTCTTACAGGTAGGTATGAGGAATGGATAAAAACAGACATAACAAAAGTACAGTAGATATGTATAGTCCTCCATTTCTGTGTTTCTCTTGATATTGGGATATTCACTAAGGATTAATGGCGCTTCTTTCACAGTTACTAAACAGTCAAATTGCATTTGTTTGTACGTACTGAAGGGTTGAACCAATTTTTTCACACATATAAAATTGAAGAAAGATGGCACCTCATAAAAATGCATGTTTGAGAGGATGCAACATGTAGTTTAAGACATTCCTATTTGGAGGCGTAAAATAACTGACTATGGATTTGAAATTTATCCAAAAGCCGCAGTGCCTAATTTATCACTGCAGACAGACAACTGAAGTCAACGAAATTGTGTCTAAATTGAGGCCTGATAAATGCAGGTGTAAAATCTGCAGCACTGCTTTATCAGACATATGGTCTTAGAGAACTGCAGTGCCAAAATGCCTGTTATTTCTCACCTATTGTTATCATTCTGTTTCTCTCAGTGTCCATCACATTAGTGGCACTTCATGCATATCAGATGAACTGTGGCAAATTTACATCTCCAACTACCCCACATGACTTTAAAAATCACCCCCTGACTTTACATTGCTAATATTTCCCTTTTCTCCTTTTTTCAGGCCTTCTGCTCAGCAGCCTGCCACTGGTTTGGGGTGGTGGCCTGTAAGATTCACGCAGTCAGGATGAGCTTTGCATTGCCGGTATGTTCCACAGGACCAGCAGTGCTACTGTTGGGACTGATACTTTTTATAACAAAGGCAAAAGAATTGCACGGAGCAACAGAGGGGAGCATCATAGGTAAGGCGTTATTTTATTAACATGACCCCATTATTGAGAATTGTTTGTGGTCTCCTTAAGGTCATTCAGATATACTTTTGTTTGAACTAAATCAGTTTAATCTATTCCTTTAGTTATACATCAGAAGGCTGAAAAATGTTTGAGATTCAGTCATGATCAATCCTGATAAATCTTTTTTCTACCAGTTACTCATTTATCTGTATTTTCGAGGGCACATTTTACTAGGAAGCTCTGTGTTTGAAGAGTAATAAATATAATTTCACTTATAACCACCATCCTAAAACGTTTAGCTATGTTCCCGTTGCAGGATTTTGTGACAGCTTGGTCCACCTGAGCCATAAGAATACAACCCCTGTGATATTACTCGAGATTACCAGGAGCATCTGTCGGACTTCACTTAACAAGTATGTGTGTGAAAGTGTGCGTGAGTGAGTGAGCATTTACAACATTTGTGCTTAATGTATTTCAGATAACACTGTTGAGCATTTCCTTGTATCAGGTTTAAATTGTGTGTTTGTATGTATGTGAGCAGTTGTGTTCCTTACATTCAAACAGCTTTCTGGGTTTATACATGTGCTTGATGTGAGCAAAATGTCCTAAAACTACATATCGTAAAATATCCTTTAACAATATATGAAGCACCTATATATAGTACATTCAGTCAATGTATATTTTGGCCAAAATATTTATTGACTATTTGACAGCCACTACATCCAATGGCCTTTTGCAATGCTGGCACTGGAGGGAATATGTATGTGGTTAGGCTTCATCTCATGTACCTACTACGTATGGAAGATCAAGGTATCAGTATAAAATACAAACACAAACACACAAACACAGACGTACACATGCACACTAGGGGGAAAACAATACCACTGCCTCAATGTCATGGCTGGTAATAAATGGAAGTCTACCCTCAGTTTACAGTTAGCTACTTATTGGGTCATTTAAACAAAATCATCAAAAGAAAAATCTGCCTCTCTATGATTTCCAATACAAATGAGTTCAAATTGTTCATAGCAAACTCTGTGGATTACCCGGATTAACAGTAAGATTTTTGTCTGGAAAGACATGCTGTTGTTGAATTATTTCAATGTAATTTCTCAAGTAAATGAGCACAACAAAATTGTGTTCAAACCACTATATTGGCACAACAAGAGAAACTGCTGATGTCTCAGAACCTGGCCAGATAAAACCAGAGCTACTTGCATGGTTTGATACTAGTTACGATCAGTGACAATAATTCTTTTTTGAAATTTGGACTAACAAACCCCAAAAAAGTGCATTCAGTTTAATCTATAACTACAGCCAACTACCACTGTGAAACCTAAAATCACAACATTTTACAAGGCAGAATTTATTAAATTGAAGGTTTAGTTATAATTTCACCAACCCAGGGATCTTTTACTTAGAATCAGACAAAAAACATACACCTAAATGCCTCTATGGTTCACCGATTTGTAGGTCCAGCGTATAGAGAGAACCTCTCAGCTCTTTGTTCGTCGGCTCTATGAATCTCCTTTCATTGACATGTCTCTGCTACTCAACACAAAGATGAAGGTGCCACGAGCCCGAAACCAAGAGAGGTGAGATGGAGATTATGTTACATTGTTTATTGTGTATGTTTTTTGTGTGTCCACTGAAAAATGGAAACACACTTATGAAGTCATTAGTACAATGGGACTTAAACAGTCCCCAGCCTCTATAAGAGATCAAAGTTTTTTCCTAAGCTGTTGGGAAATATGTATGTTCACAACATCAAAATCTTAAAACTTCTACTGAAACCTTTTCCTGCCCTCTTTCCTCTGCTCTACAGCCACGATGATATACAGAAATGTGTGATCTATCTTTGTGCCACGATGTGGCATGAAACCTATGATGAAATGCTGAAGATTCTTACCTCCATGTTCAGGTGTGAGACACAGTCACTGCAGTCACCTAGATGTACCAGAATCACATACAAAACATGTGTTTATTTCCTTTTTCATATCCCATTAAAGAGCAACTTATTGGCAGTGGAAAATCTTGTTTTCAATGACTTGACGAAGTACACTCAAGGGTGTGTCAGTACAACGTGACATTAATGGTTTGGGTGTGAATAGAGCAGTCAACAGATGGGTGGGGTAGATCAAAAAAATGTATTTCTTTTTTGAACTTTACAACTACTGCAGCTGCTGTTTGGTCAATAAGTTTAAAAGACAGGTTTAGATGTGATGCTTATAATTAATTTTACAACCACTACAACCAAAAATAAATAACTTTCACAAGGTTATTCCAATTCAGCTTCTGTTTTGAAGTTAGCTTGGCATTTGACCCTTTTTCAATTAACATAATTAAGCTACTGTAACAAGCGCCCTGTTTAACTACATCATAAGTAAATGGCTGCTAAATGTGCAAAAGGTTATCTCATCGATTATTCTAATGTTGGAAAAACAAATCCAAAAGCACACAGTATAATTGCATTGTGGTTATAAAAGTCTTATCTTAGAATTGAGAAAATGGAAGGATTAGGGGCTTACAATAACTTCAAGTGGACACTTTGGCTGAGAAGCATAACTTGTGTTGTAATCATGGGCAAACAGTAATGTTAGTAACAGTAAACAAATAATCCCAGAGCCCTAACGTGACTACATTATACAATCAGAATTTGAAATAACAAGTACACCTGCTAACATTAGACATCATAGAAGTAACATTAACACGTGACATGACATGGCTGGCGTTTCCTAAATCCAAACAACTCAGCTTTATCAGGCTAATTAACAGTTCCATGCAACTTTTTTTAAAATTTATCGCAGCCTAGTTTTATGTTGCTCTTTAAAATGTTAATCATGAATTAAATGTTTTCACTTCATTTCCTTATGATTATGTTAAAGAACATTTGTGTATTTTAACGTTTGAAATTGTACTATACCTTATACTTTTGCAGTGTTGTAGCTGTCGTTTGTTGTTTCAGGTTGGACCGCTATCGAGGCGATCCAAAGGAGGATCATAAGGATTGTTTTGACTTTGAATGTCACATTTACGTGGACGATGCCTTCATGACTGAAAAGGACACAGGGAGGAGACTGGTTAATTCTTATGTTAATGACCTGATCCATGTTGTCTTAGAGGTTTATAGGTAAGATTATCCATGTATCTACTATTTATATATTTATCTATGCATCTATCTTTGTAATGAACCATTTTTTCCATCCATCTTTTCAGGGTGTTTACTAACAAAGAGCCAGATGATGTGTCAATCATTGAGGCTCCATACGGTGGCAGACTGATGTTTGTTATGCCAGATGGCAACATGCTTTATGTTCACCTAAAGGACAAAAGTCTCATCAGGAACAAGAAAAGATGGTCCCAGGTTTGGAGAACTAATAGTGTTTTGTGTGTCTATATATTTCAGTATATGTGCATGTAAACCCTAAAGGTGGCATGGTACAGGACGGTATTTGGTGGCCAACAGTAAAAGACTTGCACCAAGCAGTTCCCATTTAAAGCTGTGCATGAATACTATGCAGGGCATGGCTTGAAAAAAACCCTCTAAGTCATCTTGTGAAATACACAATCAACTCTGAGAAACAGCAAAACCTCTAATAAAAAGTTTATTGGTGTTCATACATCCCTGAAATCAATGATTCACCTAGCAGTGTCCCTTTTGATCAAAGAGGGTGCTTTCAGGGCCAATTGCCATTACTGATAAACACTGATGATCATTTTCAGAAGTGAGGATGACAGATAAGATCTTATTTCCAGTAGATGATGCAGAAGGTTGAGGCACGTTCAATAAAAGCACAGTAAAACTATTTAGACTTTATGCGTGTCTTTAACAACTTTTCTTGGATTTTCATTCTATATATTTTTGTATGCAACTTTCAGATTATGTATCTGTATTATCTACTCGGCTGGAAAGGCTACATCTCCAAGAACCCTCAGAAGATCCCAGTAAGACTTTTCTGCCTTTTGTGTAAAATGTGCACATATTGGAAAAAGTATTGATCTATCCTTTTTTGTCCAGCGCCAGAATAATCCATGCAGAGCCAGTTTGATCTCTCTGGATGGTGAGAGTTATCTGTTGCCTCAGGATGAAAATGACAACAAAAGAAAATTCATCTCAGATGAACATACGTATGTCCTGGCTCTGGATGGAGACACTGACTTTCATCCTAGAGCTGTGATTCTGCTTGTAGACAGGTAAGTGACAGATAAATCAACCAACTGACTTATATCATCATGGCTCAGGACTAAGATCTCATTATTTTTCCAACATAAATTGCAGATACAACTGGTGGATAGGAAATGCTTTAGCTAGTTTTGTCATGTAGTCATTAAGCATTATATTTTATTTCACTTATTATATGTTTAATACATTTTTAATTGTAGTAATTGATTGACAGGTTGAGAATGTATGAAAATGTAGGTGCAGCATGTGGTAGAATCCACCCTACTGGCATGGGTAAGTACACATTTTTTTAAAGTATTCAAAAACAAGTATTTTATTTATATTTTTTTTATATGTTATTTTGCTTGCTCTATGGAGCTGGCACCTGGGGCCAGTACAGAGTAACATCACAGCAAGGAATAGCACCCCATTTACTATCAGGACTTTATAATCCAGTTTCAGAGGGAGAGCAACCCACATTCATTCCCTAAAATGATAAATATCACATTAAGTCACAGTGACAATTACTGTAACCATAGCCATCATATTTTTCATCTATAACTTGAAAATGTTATTAGTAGTTGACTCATACATGACTCAGTTGTTTGTTCAGGAGGGAACTTCATTGCATAGTATAGCTATAAACTGGATGTTCTTATATTTGTAGCAGTAATCAAAGGTATTAATTATAGAAAGGGTCCTTCCTCAGTTCTTGTGACTAGTGCTTTCTGGGTCAAGTTTCCATCTTCCTCATTAATACCAAGAATAGGTCAGGTGGCTGTAATGTCTGTCCATTTGCGAGGAAAAGGTCCAGTCCAGCATAATTTAAGTGAAGAGCATTCGTGTTTTCTCTTCACTAAATGTTGTCTTTCACTTCTTTCCTCCTTTGTCCTCCTTTTTTTCTTACATTTTTTCTATCATCCCATTTCTATGACTCCGGTATGCTCACCACCATGCCTGCCCATAACCCCAGGTCCCATGGTCTGGTACCAGAAGTTTGAGTACGCAGTAGGCCACTGGCTACAGAAAACAGCAGAGCATGTGTTTGGTTCCGTGCTATGCAGTCCGGGATGTTTCAGCCTGTTTAGAGGGTCAGCCTTGATGGATGACAATGTTTTAAAGAGATACACAACAACTGCAACAAGAGCTGCAGAATACGTACAATACGACCAAGGTTGGCACACACATGCACATGCACCAGCCATTTTAACCTCTCCTAGATTTGTCTCTTTAACTGTCTTCTTTGACTGTTCACATCAGTTTTACGCATCTCTTTTTTATCATGTTTGTGCATTTATACTTTTCTAGGGGAGGATCGTTGGCTGTGTACTCTGTTACTGCAGCAGGGATGGCGTGTCGAATACAATGCTGCATCAGATGCATACACCAACTCACCACAGGAGTTCAAAGAGTTTTACAACCAGAGAAGACGATGGGGACCCTCTACACTGGCCAATACACTGGACCTTCTGCACAGGTTAGGGTTATTTATTATTGGAAATAGTGGGGTTTCATTCAATGGAAAGTCACTTTTTCACTAAATGATTACAAAGATATAATTCAAATTTGACTTATGTGATATTTATCTTGATTTGGATTCTAATTTCTAGAGTTTCAGACTTTATTTTCCCAATCAGCTGTTTACTATCACATTATTACATGCACAACATATTCATATGCACTCTTTTCTGGTTGTGACTTAAATTGTAGTGGCTCAGAGACAGTGAAGAGAAACACATCCATCTCCGGGCTTTACATCTTCTACCAGATGTTCACGGTTGGTTCCTCTATCCTTGGTCCAGCATCCGTGACTCTCATGATAGCAGGTTTGTTCTAGTACAGTCTATTCCTCTACTAGTCCTTCCATATTGGTGGTCACCTAATTTTGCAACAGTGCAACCAATTTTTTTCTCTAACACTGTGCCCCTGCGTCTCTCATCTCCTGTTAACTGATTCCCCTTGTCATACTTTTAATGAGTCCATGAGGATTGAATGCATAAGGCCACACTCTCCTTGCATCTACATGAATTTAGTTACTGGGAATAATTATTTTAGATTTTTTTCTCCTTAAAGTTATTGAATTTTAGCAAAACAAATCCCTAACATTTCCTCAGAGTACCTGTGGTACCTGCATTCACAGTGGTACCTACCACACCAGTTGTTAAGTGTTATCTTCTTCTCTATGCAGCTTTGGTGTGCCTGTTTTTTATATTTCATTATTATTTTTGTAAAATACAATTAGTTATAAAATTACTACTTGAGTGATTTGTCTCAAAGGTGTAAACCCCCTTTAATTCTCCAATAAATTGAATCTTATCATGAACACATGAGAGATCGTGTGTTGACTCTTGAAGTATTTTGGGCCCTTTGCAGTTAAAACAGTTTATGACATTGTATTTCACATATCCAGTAGAGTTCTAATATAAATCTTGGTCGCAATTAGTGTCAGACTGTATAGTATCATGGGGCTTGCCAAACTTTGCAATCGATGCCAGGTGATTCATAGTGCTCCACCGTGCATAAAAAAGACAGAAGTAATTCAACTTGTTTCATCCTTCTGCACTGCTCTCATATTCAGAAAATATAGAAAACCAAAAATTGCTATCAATTCTGAAAAGTGAACTTGAGGTAAATATATTTTAACCTTTGAGTTACATGACCTTGCTACTGTATTCTGGGTCATTTCATGTCATATCCCGATTGGTTGGTTTGTAAATGTGGATTTTAGCAGCGGCCCTTTGGTAAGTCCTTAATTCACAACTGTCAGAATTAACACAATCTGTCATTGGTTGCCAAAACTCACTCTTCAGTGGACCCAATCTAGGATCACAAATTTGCATTGTGTGAAGGGGCTATAAGCATCTATCAGCATAAAGAACTGGGCTAGCATCAGGGAAGATTACATCCAGTTTATTAGGACATGACCTTTTGCCGTGCAGATCACAGTTTAGTTTCCACCTTAATGACTTTACTACTTAATAATCTACCATCTACCTGTATCTGTTCCATATCTATTTCTCTTCCCCCATCTGACTGTCTCTGTCTCTCCCTGTGTCTTTTCCCCACAGGTGCTTTCCAGTTTGTCTTCAAAATCCCTGGTACACTTTCCATCATCATCGCAAGCATCCCTCCCGTGTTCTACATCATTGTCTGTTTTATAGCCAAGCCTAATAATCAAATAACAATCGCTGGCATTATGAGTGTTCTGTACGCGTTCCTCATGACAGCATCCTTCTTCTCCATAATCGGTGGGTTTAGAAACTCTTTTTAACTTCATATTACAAACATTTCTTTGTAAAAACATTTTAGTAAATGTATTTAACCTTTCCAATACATAAAACCCTTTCCTTTTTTAGGGGAAATGATCAAGGAGGGCACCTTTCTGACCCCTACTGGCTTGTTTTTGGTTTCTATGGCAATCATGTACTCGGTGACAGCCATATTACACCCAGAGGAGTGTGGTATGATCATATTATATCTTTATATGTATTATTCTCACATTTCTTTCCAATGACATTGTTTTATTTTGTTAACAGTTATTTGTTGCGTCTTATATTTACATTTACTTGATTTGATTACATACGTTACACACTGTCGTGTTAACAGCTTTATTTTATGTCCTGTTATAATATGTTGCATTATTTTCTTCCACAGGGATGATTATCTATGGTCTGATGTATTTCATCTGTATTCCCAGTGGATATCTCCTACTGACCATCTACTCGCTGGTTAACATGCACATTGTGTCCTGGGGCACAAGAGAATCCAACAAGTAATGCACAGATCATTAGTGGAAGTATCAGTGGGACTTCCCGGCTTTCATTATCGATTCATCTTTATTATTATTATTATTTCATTTTTAATCTATGTTGATTTTAAAAACAGACAGCAAATACCCCAATTTAGGAATCTAATGATCAATTGATCTTAAGCAATCTATTAGCTTACTTACTGACTTCTGATATCAGCACTGCTAGTATTAGTTGTAGTGGCAAAGAAAGGGGAAGAGTGGTAATGATAGAAGCAAAAAAACGCAGTGGAGTATAATTTCCTGTGAATAGTACACACAGCAATAATGGTGACAGTGTTACTGTAATCAATTTAATATTATCAAGTTTAGCCGATTTTAAGTATGGTCTCTATGGTCAACGTGAACACACATTTGTGTGTAGTAAGCCACAATTATTATCATTATCTTATAGAGCAGAGTAATTCTCACATGAACTGATTAATTCATCATGTAGACATGTGTCTGAGTATCTACATGCAAATAATATATAACATTTTATAACTGTAATAATGCAATTAACCAACTTCTAATCGTGTAGCATATATAAGCTAATATGAAGAAAACATGAAAACCATGACTAAATTGAGGAAATATGAGTTCATAATGTCAGAAACACTGAGTTCTGAGTTAAAAATAACATTGAAATGTACAAGAAATAAAATATCTACAAAATATCAAAGTTATGATAAACTGACTAAAATCCTCAAAAAACTATGTAGATGTTATGATGACTATAAAATGGTATGTTTATTGTCACATAGGTTTTAAGATGCACAGATCAAACAATTCATCCACCCACTCATTTTCTGCTGCTTATTCGATTCTGGTCAAAGTGGAAACAGGGTGTTGCAAACCAACTATTCACTTATTTAACAGACAGGCAGAGGAAGCAGGGAAATCATTTATTTCTTTTTGTGCTAATCTGCTTCCACAATAATCATCTACAATGTTTGGTCTGTATTTCGGTGTGTGTGTTTTCTCTGACTGTCCTTCCTTCCTTCTGTCTGTCAGGGGAGAAGGAGAAGTAAAGAAGAACCATAATATTCTCTGTAATAAAAACTGTAGACTTTGCTGCTGGGACATGAAGTTACAGGTACTGTTACCAAACAGTCTCCGATGAGCCTTCCAGTGGATAAGTAGGTAGATGTTAAATTAAATTAAATCCTTTTGCTTTACAGATAACACAGGAAACAGAGAATCCAATGCTTCAACAGATCACAGGCCAGGCCGCACAGCAAGTCTCTCCCCTTCAAATCACCAACCAGGAAATAACTTACCAGCCAGCTGCAAACTTTGAGCTTCATGCCAGACTTAACACAACCACAGAAGAAGCTATACAAGGAGCTAAAGAAATGCCTACGGACAAACCAGATGGGAGAGTATCAAAAGGCAATGACACTATTTCCAGTATCAGGTATTTATTTTTCTTTTCTTTCTGCTCTTTTGTTTATTATCTATCTACGTGGTCACTAAATACATTAGTCAACCTGACAGAAACCTGTACTGCTATTAAGTCAATCAGCTTCTTGATCAATTGGTCAAACTGTGATTCATGGTAACACAACTCACCTACATACTGCCTACATTATACATAGTACAGTACACTTCAGTTCCCAAACAGAGGACACATGGCTGTTCCTCATTTTGAAAATATAAGGTTTAGAATTAAATTATTCTTTGTCCTTGCAGAAGGACAAAAACACATATATACTGGATATTGTATAATCCACACTGCCTGAAATTCACAAAAATGTGTATGTGCATGTGTGCAGTTGTGACAGCGATGGAAAAAGGAGCATATCACTGAGTACATTCGAAGAAGATGATGACGATGATGATGATGATGTAATGAGTATCGACATAGAGGAAACAGAGGAGCTTCTTGTCAGTGGTGAGAAGATCTTTAAATATATATTTGTCCTAAATACTATTTACTTCTGCAATTCATACAATCCGTGAGGTAGAAGACAATATGCATAGAATGACATTCTGCTGTGTGTGTGTGTATGTAGACTGGGTGCAGCCAGTGAAAGAAGAGTTCTTGAAGAAGCTGACTTATGCCAATATGAGAAAAAATCTACAAGAACAAATACGGTAAATAATTAACATTACAAAAAGAAATTTAACTTTTTGTAACTTCTTATTCACCAGGGGTTTATCACAACATCCAGAAAGCTGTCACATTTGCACAAAACAAACAGATAATATCACTGAAAACAAATTGATTAAATAGTTTATAATCGTTTCTGTATTGTACATCTGTCTGTACATGTTGTTACTGATGTTAAAATATGGGCTTTGGACAAGCTCATTATTCCCTACACGTGTGTGTGTGTGTGTGTGTGTGGGTGTTACTTGCAGGTATGTGTACAGGCATAAATTATAAGAAATTTTATGTATGTGTATGTTATTCATTATGCGCATTTGTGTACTTGTTGTGTCTTGTGTCGATCTAAAGATAGTTACACTGCTGCATCGGGTAAAACTGTATAACTGCAATTGTACAATTACAGCTATCTGTTCTTGTGCTTTTCTTCTCCTCAGATACACGCTCCGCAACAAAAAGGAGGATGAATTGTGTGAAGAGTTAGTTTTAATGTTAACAGATACTCTTTATGGAACGCTAAATGGAGTGGGGCCGGAGGATATTCTCACAAGCAGTCAGCTGGAAGAGTTACAATATGCCCTGGTAGAGCAGGTGGTTGCAATGTATTAATAATATGTTATTTTGAAAAAAGAATATGTGATGAGTTAGGCAGCAATAGCTTAGCTATTTAGTTTCCTTTTCTTTAAAGGAAGCTTTATATTTTAGTAGGGTAGTGGGGGATCCATTTGGCAGAAATGGAATTTAACATTCATTACTTTGTTTTCATTAGTGTATAATTACCTTGAACTGAGAATCATTGTGTTTTCATTAGCCATGAGCCCTTCATATCTACCTAGGGAGCCGGTTCTCCTCCATGGAGACCACCATGTTTCTACAGTAGCCCAGAACAGACAATCTGAACACTGGCTCTGGAGAGATCCTTCTATGTTTTTAGATCACATGAAGGCCACCATAAGTTTGTCTACATGCCTGGAAAGGGAGGGGTGAGGGGAGGAGTATTCGGTCGGGTGCAATCTGCAGTCGCACAGCTAGATACCATTAAATCCTACATGCTGGTCTTTTAACATCTATTTTGCAATATTTATTTGGCTTTTGTAAATCAAGTTTCTCTCATAAGGTCTGCATTTTAGAGAATTTACTATTTTATTATATCACATATTACTGCCACTTTTTCTGAGGCTTATAAATTTATGAAAACCAATATTAAGATCTACTGCAGAAGAGAAATGACTGAATCACTGAGTAACTGACTCTATCTTCCAGGCTCGGCGTGTCCTTAAGACCAGTAATTTGATGAAACTAGAGAAGAGAGTAAACAGAGCCATCGAGAAAACACTCACCGCCCCGCAGGTGCAAAAACTAGATGAGGTAAGATGCTGATTCAGCCTCTTGGTCTGTAAGAAATAACAGTAAGGTTACAACAGCTAGCAGGGATGGGTCAGGATCAGGCTCAGCTATAAAGTTGAAAACCTTTTTCTGTAAAGATAAACAAATAGTAACTTAAAAGGGTCATCAAGAGAAAATATTACCACAACAATACTTCATCTAAGAGGTTAAGGTGTCAGGTCTCACAATGTTGTAGACGTAAATTTTTATGGCATTCCTAGATTTACTTTTAAATTATAGGTTAATTAAGGTATATCAATTCAAAAACTCCAAATCAACCATCCTGAAATCTTATTTAATTTTTACATTTGTGACGGCCTCAGGCAGATGAAAATTAACATTTGTAAATTGGAGCTATTAAGTTGAATAAGTAATTTATATTCAAGTAATCCCTAATTTAAATAAATGCTAAAAATTATTTGTGTGCATGAATCTGTGTGTGTGTGTTTAGGGTGAGCAAGACTTCTGGATCAAATTAATTGAGCGCTACTTGAAGCCTATCGTTGACACTAAAACACATCAGGAGGAGGTCACCAGAGAACTGAAGTCACTGCGTAACAAGGTCAGATTTACTGAAACTGTATTTCTTTCACTGCACATGTTTACTGATTATCAATTTGTATTGGTATCAATGTCTGCTATAGAAAGAGAGAAGCCAAACACAAGTCAAACCGAAATTTGCTCTTTTTTTCTTTTATTGGTCTTCTGATTGGTGTGTCTTTGACTTTGACCACTGTCAAGACACTTGCCCTCGCTATTCTGGGGGTTCCTTAAGTTCACATTTAATAATAACATCAGAAAAGCTGCAAAAAGTTATTTCCAACAAGCCAGAGCTCAAAATTCACCTCTAAATATTTGTTTCACATGCTGGGAGGGCAAGAAAAAAACATTTTCTGGATAAAAAGAGCCAGATCTGTCCAAATGATTAATGCTTTCTACAAAAGATGGTGAATATTCTCCAAAAAGTCTATGTTTTTCTTTCCTATATAGCTCTCTTTTTTCAAATATATGAACCTATTAAAGATATACAATTGGAACCAAAAAAAATAGATTTTTAAAGACATATGTAAATATGTAAATATGTAAATATCAATATCAGAGTTTTTAAAAGAAAAATCAGATAGCAGTTCATTACAATATCCAATAATCTTGTTTCATAAATAAATAGCATAAACATTCATGATCAAATTTTTGGTTATCTACTAATTGTAACCAAGATATGTAGAGAGTTTGACATTTTACATTTAAGAAATAATTTGTCCGTGTTGTCTGATGGTCAGACTATGGAATGATAACACTGTTTCTCAGATATTGCGAACATATATTTTGCATATTCTAATGCGGTTTCTTCTTACATAGTGGTTGACATATATGCTGATACCAAAAGTCTGTTATTATCATCCAATAATAATAAAACTGACCCTCTGATTTGTCGATTGTGCTCATATTAGAATTTCAATCAACTAACTTTTTTTCAGTTGATATATTATTCAGAAAGCTTCCCCTGACTGGGTTGTTTGGAATCAGAACAATAATAAGCAATGGGGAAATTACTGGGAAATTTTAGATCTTTGTGGGATGTTTATCTCAGTTAAAATATCTGTCCATTTTGAATGAACACTCACACTTTTCACTACTACTGACCATTCTCTTGCAAGTAATTAAACATGTTATTGGTAGTTTAGTATGAAGAGTTAAGAAAAAGAATTAAACTCTCCCTCATCCACACAGGCCGTCTTCCTGTATTTCATCATCAACGTGCTGTGGGTGGTAGCCACCTTCTTCCTGCAGGCCATTGGAAATGATGTCATCAGCATCAAGATCCCTAAATACTTCCCAAATGGAACTCTATCTGGCGAACACCTCAAGGTCAGGGCAGACGGAGAGCCAGTGCTAAATGCATTTGTTGCAGAGATAGAATTAGATACAGGAGGATTCTGACATATTTTTGAACTTCTGTCAGTGCTGCTGCGACTCCTGCTAAAAGTTAGCACCATTACTGTCATTTTATATTGACCAGGTGGAGCCTCTCAGTTTGATGTTCCTGTTGTCTTTTGCTGTTCTCCTCCTTGTCCAATTCCTGGCCATGTTATATCACAGGTATACACACGTGTGCATGCGTGCGCGCGTGCGTGCGCACACACACGCACACACACACGTTTGTTCCAAACACTCACTGAATTTTATCACCTCACATTGTTTTTACTTTTTTGCAAGTATAAAATTAGAGTTGTATTCGACAGAGTCCTTGCTCAAAGACTGACCTTGCTTCCTAACTTTCAGATACTGAAGGTTTGATTCAGTGACAAAGAATATCCTCAGTTTATAAACTGGTAGTGAATATTTTCCCCCACCATGAGCAGGGTAATTTTGATTGATAAATTCCTGCCTTTATGGAAAATAATAATGATATCCCCTGTTGTTATCAGAACTGTTGTGCATTTATTTCCATATTTTCTAATATTTTTTTATCTCGGTGCCTCTGTTTGCAGGATCTACACTCTGATCCATGTGGTTTCCTATCGCAGCACAGAGAAAGACTACAAAGAGAAGGATGATGTAAGTAACAACAGCCAAACACACACATATGCAAATAAAACTGGAGGGAATTTGTTTTGTAGAGAATTGCTGATGGATTTGTTATCATGAAAACAAAGAGGAAAGCATAACTATATAAAAACCTAAACTTCACTATCAAATACCGGTGCTAAGGGAAGCAGGCAGTAGACAGAGGGAGCTGTGAGGTGAGCAGGGAAGGTGGCAGTCCTGGAAGCCAGGGAATGGGTAGATGAGTGGGCAGACAGGAAGGGTCTGGACAGGCAGAGGGAAGCAGGTGCAGATGAAGAGGGAGCCATATGGAGAGCAGGGAAAGCAGCCATCTTGGGAAGCCAGAGAAGGAGTAAATGAGTAGGCAGACAGGTAGGGTTTTGAGGGCTGGTGGCTGAGAAGGCAAGCAGATGGTTTGGAGCAAGGCCCTCTGGTAAGCTGGCAAACCAGCCGGCAAGTAGTGGTCCTGATCACAAGGAGGCAAATGCTAACACAGGGGGAAAAAAAACTCTGATCCTAGAACTTAGAATGTGTTTTCTAAGCAGCCTTAGGATAATCTACTGAACTGGAGAAAACAACGATCTGGCAAAATATGGCTGTAGGATCGGGGAATATATACTGCTGAGTTGATGAGTTGATGTATTCCAGGTGTGGGGGCTGAGCGAGAGAGAGGGAGAAGCATCACACCCCAGATACAGATACAGACACACACACACACACACACGGGGCTAAGACAGGAAGCACAGGGAAGAGGGACACACTAAAAAAAAAAAAATAACAAGGGAAAAACTGGAGTCAGGCCCAGACCATGAAACAAAAGGGGATTGTCTGGGACTTGTGGGAAATTGACACAAAAGAAGCCAAAAATAGCTGGTACTAAATTCTAGCCAGTATCGGAAAGGATTCCCACACTGTATGGTATATCTTAAATGTATTTTTAATAAAGTCAATTGTGCAAAAGAGGTTTAATGGCATTTAATCATTAGCTAAAATGGAGAAAGTAAAAAAATGGATATATAATAAGATGTGGGCATGAATCCAAAACTAAATCACTAATGGAGGGCAAAAGAAAAATTTTGCCCTATTAAAAACTGCAAAAAATAAAAGGGCTACATTTCAAATCTAAAATATTATACTCATACACATGAACCAAATTCTTGAGAATTTTCAGCCACCGGCCATTAAGATGACAAAATTGTTTGTATAGTGATGATGTTGACAAGCATGTATGATATAGATACATAATTTTCATGTTTTGTCCATCAGTTTAACATAAACACTCATATAGGACTGAACTGCCTAGGTTCTTACCTAGTTGCAAACAAAATACAGATCTTGACCAGCACTGGAATACTGAAATTCTTTTTCAGTTTTAATTTTCATGAAATAATAAATTGGTTAGTTCTGGCAGGGCGCCACTAATAAAATTAAATGAGCCGCAGGATCCTCAACAACATGTAACAGCTGGCTCCATATCCATGCATATCCATAAAGAAAATTTCTCATTATACAGCACAACTCAAAGGAAAAGGAGGGATGATAAAAAATCCAAATAGCAAGTACCAGACTTCTGCATAGGATGGCTAAAAATTCACAAATCAGACTGCCAACAGCTGTTTCGACCAGTAAAATTTCAAAAAATAAATGAAAATTTTTGGTTTCTTAATTTGTTCCAAGTCCCAGCAGCCTCTGTCCAATGTGTTGTGAGTTTGAACAAACTACAGCAACCTTGACTATGGTATTACAAAACAGCTGAACCCAGACATTACAAGCAATATAACCGCGTCACGGACTGCATATACAGCAATAAAGTTATCGGTTTACATCCAGCCACAGCTGGTGATCTGCCATAAGGATGCGTCTGACTCACCTACAGGTATAAGAGGAGGATTTCTGTCCTTCACGTTGGCAACACAACTGCATATTGTGACAGAAATAAAACTCATATGTCAACCTCCTTGCAATTTTCCCCACTGTACTTCTTGTCTTACATATTTTAGAGTCAAAGTATTTGCTATCATATGCTTTGAATTCATCCTCTCTCTTTAACCGGATGCAGGTCCGGTTTTCGAGATCCTCAGCCCTCCATCAGCTCCTCCTCTCAGTCTGTAATTTTAGCAAATGTTAGCTAAACGGTCCCACAAAAGCATTTAGCTATTATTAGTGCTAGTGAAAATCTGTCTAATGAAACTCAATTTATATCATTTGAATGACCTAGCTAATTTTCTAGGGTTTAATTGTAGTTGAATAAAGCAGCTTCCCTCCACAATTTTTGGCTGGACTGCAACAGCGCGGCCAGCCCTATTAACATGAATGCCCATGACTGATTGAGCGGCAGATAAAGATACACCATCGGTCAGCAGAATGCTGCATGCCAGAGTAATAAAATTAAACCTCTGGTTGGCTTGTCAAGTGTATTGTGGCCATAAAGACTTTCCGTTGCGTCATTAGAGGAACATTTACAAGCAGCGCTGCCAACTTAGTGCCTTCGTCACTAGATGTACCCACTTTTAGGCCCCTTTTTCAGCAACTTTACTTCACAAAAGCACCTAGTGACAAATCTAACAAATTTTGGGCAAGCCGTCTCTGTGGACGAGTCACCAGTATTGCCCTGCAGGTGTAAGGTCAGGTTATGTGTGTAATCAGGCTTTATTTGTATGGTGATTTTGTCAGATGACATCGTAGTTATAAAATCGTCTTAGCAGTGCAGAATAGCAGCTTAGAAGTGACTGTTGATTAACATTTAGTCTTAATGGGCCACATTTCAGTCACAATCACCTACTTGTTCCATCGTCTGCCAACAGTAAAGGAAAAAAACGTAAAAGAACAGCGCCTTTTGGGAATTTGGCTGATTAATAGACTGTATATGTGATCACAGACAGGAAAGATACGAGAGATACACGTTTCAACAGTGCATTCCAGGTGAAAACAATAAATACTGAACACTGTTACAATCCTTGTAATCAGGGACATTTCAGCTATCTTGGTTTGAACAGCTGTAACTTCATAAAAGATTACAACTGTGTTATAAACCGGGTATAGATGTTGCATTAGCATTTTAAAAAGCAAGGTTTTGGCTTTGTGTGTGTGCTTCTGTCGTATAGGAGGAGGAGGATGATGATGGCTTGATTCTGGAGAACCGCAGTGCCAATGGACTTTACGTTACTTCTGATGACCTGTAGTCACTGACGACCAACTGTGACCAGTAACAACAAACAACCAGCACATCCTGGCATCAGCTGATGAGGCAAAATAAGCTTTGCCTGACAAATGAAAATGGAGTTTTAGGATTTGAGGTTTGGTTTTTATACAGAAAGATCTCAAGTGGGAGTATCTTTAAGGAAGTGTTTTAATATTTTTGCTTGTAGGAAGTCTATTTATTCTATAAGTACTGTTTAATACATTGAGTCTAAAGGCTAATTACATGATCTGAAGTCAAGGGTCTAAAAATAGAGGGTGTTTTCAGGTTGTACATTCTATCGCAAGACAATTTAGCTGTGTTGAAACCAAAACAATACGGCAACTTATCCAATTATCAGAAAGTTAACTTTACATCCCATTCAGACCCATCATGAGAAAAAATGTTTTTTCCTTTGAATGGATATTTTCTTTTTTAATTCTTTCTAATTGTGAAGACTAGAAATTTGTTTGACTTTTATAACCTATTTTTACCCACTTCTGACAATGTTGATTAAAAATACCAATTTATATTTCTATAAAAATTACTTCCAAAAGAAGTGCCGAGTTTTCTATGTAATGCAGAGATATGTAGACCAAAAAAGCGCAGCATTTTTCCTGGTGTATGTGGGGCGTTAGGAATTTAACAACAGTTGACTGCTGTTCACAGACATACTGTACCACAGTGGCATGGAGGCATTTGCTTTGGCTTAACTATGGGTGTAGTGACTTAGTGTGACTTATTGCTCCAAAACTATGCCCTGAGTCAAAATTGTGTGTTCCATGCAGTAGTTTATCCTCAGAGTTAAAGCAGTCTCATCTTAATGTCATAAAATCTTGCATATTACATCAAAAATAGTTAGTGATCCCTTCATGCACTTATGACCGTATCCCCTTTAAGGCTAGCTAAATGTATAAGGTTCCTTTAAACAGTATTATTGAAATTTATACCTGAAAATGTACATGTATATATGCTCATTTCATGCCCTCTTAGAAAGAATAAACACAACCCAAGTTGTCTTTTTTTTTATAATTAAGTAATTTCATTCAAATGAATGGAAGCAGTAGAAACAGTTATTAAATAGAGGCAATTGCAGAGCAATCATCCAATATATTTTGGGGAGAGATTTCAGCTGAGGGTAAGGCAGCAACCGCACACTGAGCACAACTGTCAAGGTTAAAATCCATTTAAACCATTGTTTTCTGTGAAGGAGCAGAGACACTGTGCCTGAACACATGACACAGTGTTTGTTGTAGAGGGCACCTTCACTGTACTGCACACTGTTATCTTGAAGTAGCATGTTGAAAAGTTGTTATGTCAGGATAGTGTGCCATCTACTGTGGACAGAGGCTCTAGTCCAATTGCTACCACTGTTCCCCAAACACCTAGACCAAAAAAAAGTAACACTTTACCTAAAACTCAATGGATGACATGTCCAAACTTTCAATTCATGTCAAGACATAAGGCAAAACTTGCACTAAGTCAAGACATGGCATTGATTCACATACTAATTTATGTAGTGAAAACTTAAGAACATTTCATTTCATGACTTTCATCTAATGTGTCAATGAAAAGAAACAACATATCAGGCACTACAAATGGCTGCCAGTGGTATCGCGTTGATATACAGTACAGAGAGATTCTGCTCTTAAAACCTTTAGCTATGGCTACTTGGAAATAATTCTTATTCTGAAGAAACCATGCAGTATTTTCTTTACTTGATATTTGAAAATCTGTAATTTAATGTAATGTGTGTATTAAATTTTGAACACTTGACAGCTTACAACTCAGGTTGTATCGAGATTTTTTTTTTTTTTAACCAGCCACACATCAAGCCCTCTCACTGACAGCCAATAAAAACCACTGTCAGCCCAGATGAATAATAGTCACCATTATTAGTCCAAACATTGGTGCTTCAGTAATCAAAAGCTTGGTTGAAGCTGCGTTTGTGTCCTCCTCTGTTGTTGCTATAGCCACCACTGCCGCCACGAAACCCTTTACCACGGCCACCAAAATTTCGTCCCCTTCCACCTCTGAACCCTCCTCTGTCACCACGGTTACCGCTGCCAAAGCCTCTGTCACCACGGTTATTGAACTGCTTCTCCTCCAGCTCTGGAAGCTCTGTGGCTACAGTCAGTTGCCAACGGCGACCATCCTTCCAGTTCTCCTGTTTAAGGAGAAAGTGGGGTGAAAAGGATATCACCTTCAACAAGAAACACTGTCAAAATATTTATACTTCTATTTAGATTATTGATTTTTAGTAATTCAATCTTTAAGACTCTACAAACAGTCCACCACACATCTTGAACAGATGGGAGTTTTCAGTGTAGTCCTCACCTGAATCTCCTTAACTCTGTCAGCTGGGACGTCAAAACAAACTCCCTGTTAGAAACACAGTGAGGGTGAGATAATGAGTGTTTCTGTCCCACTCTGTCTTTCAGAGGAGTTGGTCTGTGTACCTGCTGTGCTCTCAGAATAAGAGCCACGACAGGTATGGTCAAACCTACAAAAAGTTATGTTTCTTGCTAACAGATGTTTTTCTGTTTATTCGCTGTGGATAATTAGCTGTTTATTAAGTGACTGGAGTAGCTCGATTCATATTCAAACTGAAAAATACTGTTTTAAAGAATGAATCGAACACGGTCGTTTCCTTAATTTGCATTTTAATTTGCCAACTCTTCTCATCATTTTGTGTTACTCTGGGGGATGGGGGAGTGGGGCTGGGAAAGTCACTATTACTTTCAGCACTCAGTCGCTACAATCTGGGCCAAATTTATTGTAGCCTACATCCCTGCTCTTACTTCAAAACTGTACACACAATGAAATATACTTTTCCTAGTACAAATATTACACAAAACCAGCCAAAATTATCTTTTCCTCAGATGTCATACATCAGCTATACTATAATACAAAACAGTCTAAAAATGGGAAAAAAAAGTATAATGTGTGTATTTTAATAACAACTATATAAAAACCCCAGCAGCACATCATATATGTTTATGTTTATACATACTGTTTTGCCTTTGAGGAAGGTCATTCTGTGAATGTTGTTCTCGATCTCTTCTCCAAGCTGTTCTTTGATGGTTTTCCAGGCGTAACCTAGATTATGCATCTCCTGAGAACACACCAACTGTATAGTGGTATAACCCTGGAAATATAAAACAGAATAATAAATCAGGTGGAATTATGGCTATACGTCACCTATAAGCACAACAAATTCCCAGAGGATTCTAAACTGAGGGTAAGCACTACATCTTTAAGTGTGACACAGGGATAATATGTCTGATGTGTACGTGTATCCAAGGGTTATTCCTTTTTTGGACCATTGTTATTCATTTATTTGTCTTAACCCTACAGGTAGCAGTGTGGCATGCCTTCAGTGTTGTTATTAACACTGCTGCCCTACAAGAGCAGACATAAAGCTATCTGGTTTAAAAAAAAAACAAAAAAAAAACTGTGAGGGTGAGCAGTAGTTGCTGTTATATAGCTGAGTGTCCAGATATCACCATACTTTATGTATGTGCATGCATATAACTTACAGCATCTGAGTTGAGCAGTGACCGCTGCTCCAGACTTGTGGCTCCAGAAATATGGGCCAATGCTGCAGCTAGTGCCTCAACTGCTCCCCTCTCCTCAATCAACTTCTCAGCTGATGCTCTGAAGTACCCAATAGCTGTAACTGGAACAGAGTCCAGAAACCTGGACACAATGAAGAAGTAAAATCATATCTGTCACTTAATAGCTTGCAGTCAGGGAATTTGTTTCACACTAAGCAATATCATATTTGAGGAGATTTCAATAGGACAAAGGCTTTGCACTGGCACAACAGGCAGAATAACCCACCTGACAGCATCCTTGCTTGATGACTTGATAATATCATTGGCCGTGGGAACCCCAACCCGCCTGAATGTGATACCCTGGATGGGCACAAAATTAAAAGGTATTTAGTTTGATAGTCAGTACAGAAAGATCCGATGTGGAGTCATGCTGGTTGTATAGAATTTCAAAATGTGGTTTCCTGGTCTATAAAATGTTCAGTTTTCATACACTAGTCTTAACCACGGGGGGAAATTGTCTGTCAGTCTAGTTATCCATCCAATGCCATATAACCTCCTTCAACTATGGTTTCTGCGATAAAACATTCGTCCCTCTACTTTTATGGCTTCCACTGTTTTTGATTCAGTCCTTCCTTCTCTCTAAAATTTTTGCTACTCAAACAACTAAACTTGTCACCCCTTTAGGCCCCTCAGTCTTCTCTTTCAACTGAACTGGACACATACCGCTTTGTTTTCTACATAGCGCAGCTGGTCCTCCTCTTTCCTCTGATAGAAACAGATGCAGACTCCAGTCCTGCCTGCTCGGCCCGTACGTCCAGAACGATGGATGTATGACTCCACATCCTGACAACAACCACAGAGGCAGCAAAATGTTAAGAGAAAGTAAAGTTAACAAGCCTGTATGATTTCTAATTTACACAGATCTGTTAATAAGGCGTGCAGTTAACATTGATCCAGTAGGTGTTAATTTCTTCATTTTTAATCGATAAACCAGTGCATTTAAGTGTACTGCAGCTGTTTTCATTTTCAATTCAACACAGTCTGAAGTGTGAAAATGCTCATTTTTAAATGTACTGTCTTATGTGGACAGAATCTGCACTGAAAGATCAGAACATAGTTGTATATCTAAAATATGACTGCTACATTGTAAGGAAACAGCACATCCAACAAGGGCAAAGATATACTTGAGTTTGTAAATTCTTGGTGATTACTGGCAATACATCACACCTTGGGTGGAGAACATTGGACCACCAGGTCAACTTCAGGGATATCTAATCCACGGGCTGCAACGTTGGTGGCAACTAGAACCTCAAAGGTCCCATTCCTGAAACCCTTCAGCGTCATCTCTCTCTGTTTCTGAGGAATATCACCATGGAGGGACTGGGCACTCTAAAAACATACAGACAAAATAAAATGAGAAATGAATGACAGATTTGCTAACTTTTCCATAGCCATTTCTTTCCATTTCTAAAAGATATTGCTGTTGGGGAATTGACACATCACTGAGCAACAAAAATTAGAAAACAAAAACAGACAACATAACAGACCTGGTTAACAAATAAATGTCAAAAACCCCAAATCTTACTAAAATGTTGGTTTTTGGGTTTGTTTTTTTTTTTCTTTTTAATGGAGTCACGTGATTTAAGAAATATCAGTTGATCATTTTACAAATTAAAAAGGTGATATGTATTGGTTATTAATTAAGCGCAAAGTGTACATTCATGCGTAGGTGTGTGTAGGTATGCATCTTGACCTGTTTGATGGATGCATTCATGGAAAGTTCGTTGGCCTCTTTCTTTGTCTCACAGAACACGATGGTTCTTCCATGGCTGCCACTGTAAACCTGGATCACATCACCTATCACGGCAGCACGCTGCGACCAGTGGCATGCTATGGCCAGATGCTACAGAAGACACAACAGACAGAGGCGCAAAAAGATAAACACAATGTATGTGGGGGGGGGGGGGGCAAGAGATCAGAAGGCATTTTCATTAATCCTGCTGACAGAATTTAACTTGTACTTCATCCTAATTCCCCTGGTGTTGTTAATAACAAACAGAGCAATTTTGCTGCAAATGAACTTGCTGTGCTTTCCTGATGGAGATATATGTGAGCTTATTTTACAGTCTCGATTACTTTAACTGTTCCTGCTTATTGGCATATTTGAGAAATCTAGGCCCAAGAAATATAAATGGTGTAATGCTTGTTCAGTTGAATCCATCATACACCTAAATCCCCTTTTACCTCTTGCGGCTCTTTCTCACACACACAAACACATACATACTTACTTCCACTGTTGTTGCAGCTTTTTGTGTTTTCTTGCCAATCAGGTCAACATGTTTGCATTCTGGTCTCATGTATCTCTTGGCCACATCATAGACCCAGGAGGGGCAGGTGGCCGAAAACAACAGAGTCTGTGGGTTGGAGTCACAGTCTAAAGAGGAAAACACACACACACACACACAAAGAAACACACCCTGTTGTGTTACATCCATAGCTCTTATCAGTTTAACTATTACTTCCATGATTTGACAAACATAATCATACTAACTTCAGTATTTCATCTACTATGCCACAAAAACCACAACCCAAAATGGTTAGGCCCCGTCTTATACACACAAAAATATGAATGCGCACAGAAGACAACAAAACACATATGTGCTTCATCTAAAAAATCTGCAGAAACCGTTATGCCACTTTTTTTTAACATTTCAAACCTTTATTTACAAACCAGCACAAACGTTTACTCTACCTTTCTTATATGATGAAGCCAAAATTTCTTCAACCTGTTCTGCAAATCCCATATCCAACATTTGGTCTACTTCATCCAGGACAACGTGTTTCAGTTTTGAAAGGTCGAGTTTATGGTTCTGGATGTGGTCTTTGATACGACCAGGGGTTCCAACCAAAATGTCAATGCCATTACGAATAGCATCAACTACATAGGAGAAGAGGAGTGAAGAGTTACTACTTACATTGATGTATAAATTCTGCTGTGAAAAAATGTTGTCAAAACAGCGGACAAATACCAAATTAAAAACAATAGAGAAAAATATTACTTTATAATAATGAACATTAAGAAGCCTTCAATATAGTTAAATAATCCTACTGATTACTGACTAATGATTTGACCTATTTCAAAAGCCACTCTACTAAAGATAACTGTGTTTTTAAATAAAGCTTACTCTGTGGGTTGTATGAGCTGCCTCCATAAAAACAGGTGATAGCCAGTCTCTTGGAGACGTCTTTGAAGTCCTTAGCGACCTGGATAGCTAACTCTCTGGTTGGAGCCAACACCAAGACCTAAAGACAGAAAAGAGACTCAGTCATACGTGAACATACTCAGAGAGCAGCCAATCCTGGGACTCTGACCAGTATTAGTTTTCAGAAATTGGTGTGTATGTGTGTGCACCTTTGGAGCGCGGCCTCTAGTCAGGTCCAGTGAACTGTTCTGGAGCTTCTCCACCAAAGGAATGGCAAAGGAGAAAGTCTTTCCTGTTCCTGTTCGGGCTTGGGCAATTACATCTTCTCCATCATACACAGAATTAAATGTCTTCACCTGAATGTCAAACAGGTAAGAGACTCCCCGAGCTGAGAAAGTGATAGGAAGTGAGGAGGAGAAGAAAGCGGAATGACAGGACAGGGAGAAAGAAAGACGATAAATGTAATTTGTTATTTAGCACATCTCCAAAGCCCATTGATAATATTCCAGCATTCATTTTCAACAGTGAGTAATTGTGTCTACTGGGAATTAATGCATCAATTTCATTCCATAGCGGTAATCAACAAATTTCAAATTCAAATGTTCTTTATTTAAATAAACACACCGCGTATCCGATCACCTCTCAAAAGCTGCCAGAAAATGTAAATTTCTAATTAACATGTATGCAATGAAAAAGCAAATTTTCACACCTAATGAATATGTTGTAAAATGAAGTTCATTGACAAAGTTAAAGCACACAGTCTACTTAGTTTTGTGCAGTGCAAAGCAACAGACATGGCATATTTTGGACATGTACCAGTACAGCTCTGGCTCAAGTTACAGTGGTAAAAACTATAATTATGGTGTAAATTTGATGTTTACCTTTCAGTTTCCCAATGGTGACCTGGGATATCCGAAAGTTGGAGAAGGCCCCTTCCTTCTGCTCAGGTGTCTCCTCCTAAATAAAATTAACAGAGTCCATCTATTATGAGTATCCCTTAAAGAAAACCCAGGAATGTCAAGGCAAAGACTGAAGAGTCTAGGTTAATGTAATTTGAGCAAACAAGCAAATTCAATTAAATACAATCATCTAAGTTTACATAATCAGCAATACTTTTAGAAACTTGCTGAGCTGCGAAATTAGCTGTTTTGACGTTATCTTGTAAATTCTTTTGTTAGTTAATTCATGAATATTAGAATTATGTTTACAAATAAGCGGAGTCACACTCAGTATCAACACAAACTGTCACCTTTCCTGTGAGGAAAAACAATACCCAACCAGTCAATGAGTCATACCGTTTCTTTTTCGCTGTCGCTGGCTGACTCCTCACTTGACTGTGACGGTGTCTGAACGGGTGTCTGAACAGGTGTGTTTGGGGTGGAATGTCCATTGGTTTCTACCTCTGCCATTTCTTTCTTTTGCTTCTTCTTTTTTTTCTAAACCCAAAGATAAAGGTAGAGACAGAGTATGAGTACCTACCAGAGCACAGCCAGAGAAAATATGTTTTCATATTAACAAAATGCTGATCACCTCTACAACCTTTTCATCATTTAACAGGAAAGATCATCATATGTCCCACAACAAAAATATGGAAAGAGAATTTAAATTATTGTAGAGTACTACTGCTACTATAATTATTTGTACAAGGTTTTTGGCCTGCCTGTGTATAACAACCACCCCTGCCTTCTCTCTCAACATAAGTTCACTGTGAGAGTGTGTTTCTGTGATTGCCTTGTCAACTCGCGCACCATGTGATATCTCTCCCAAGGCCATGGCTTAGTGAGGTACTTTTCCCTCCTATTCCTGCTCTGCTTGTGATTTGGGACTTTTAAATTATGCATTGTAATGCCCCCCTCCCCGTTCCATTCCAACTATGCTTGAAGCAGGGAGGGCCCCGAGACTGTTTATGTAAATTTAACTTCAAATAAGTAAATAGTGAAGTTGTCCATTTCATTACTCTTTATCAATTTCACAAATATACAAATGTCAATTAGATGTTAATCTGCATGAGAAATAAAGGAGAAGAAAAATATTCTGTTATAATAATCATCCACTATTAGGAGTCGATTTGACCTGGACAGGCATCAAATGTAAGCCGTTATCATTGTACTACATATTTGTACTACCACAGCACTGACCTCTGTGTCTCCTCCAGTGTTCTTCTTAGTCTTTTGCTTTGGTGTTTCACCATTACTGTTGCCATTCATGTCTGTTGCCTCGTCTAAGTGGCCATTCACTTGTTCTGATGCCAGGTTGTCTTTCTTCTTCTTCTTCTTAGGTGCTGGAGGTTCACAGCTTTGGTCCTCCTGCTCTTCCTGGTCTTCAAGCTGCTTCTTCTTCAACTTCTTGCCCTCCTTGGTCTTCTTCTAACAGCAACAATAAAGGCAAATAGATTTCAGTGAAACCCAATACTGTGAAGCTACTCAAAGTCTGAAAAAAGCCCACTTACAAATGGTCTTTTCTATTTAAAATATAAGTTTCAAACATTTAATATTAGTGTATTTTTTCAGTTTTGATTAGATCTTTATATTAGCCTTAAAGAAATGTCAAAAAATATAAATACTGTATTCAAGATAAAGTTGACAATATGTATGTCCATTTTAGGTAAATTGTTTTTGATTGGCCAGTTGTTCATCCATTAAGGTAAAAATTATCATCAATAATAATTAATAATCAACATCTGCATTAGTGATCAGTTAATCAAACCTCTTTAGTGTCTTTGGACTGTTTCACCAGCTTATTTCGGCTTTGGAAAAGGCTGAAAATGACGTTTTTCATAACTTTTAATACTTTGTAGAGCACGAAGCTATTCCAAAGTGAATCGTTTTCGTAATTGTTACGAGGAAGCCGTTTCTTACGCTTGACTCACAGCTGGCCACCCCAGCTGTGCAACACGACATCAAGTCGCGCCGACAGCGGCGCGGAGACAAACACGTGCGGACCGTCTTGATACAGACGTCATTTAAATAACACGTGGGCCGGCCACGTAACTTTACGGCTAAGCTAAGTGGCTAAGAAGCCGAACGCTACCGAAACCTGCGGTGGACACTGACTTTATTTCACACCGCAACTGATTCGTGGCGCGGTCGAACACGTCGGGTTTTGACGGCGTTTCGACCGTAGCCTGGCTGCACTAAAAGAAAAAGCCCACATTACGAGGGTCCGGTCGCGGTTAGCTGAGCCGTTAGCCGAGGTTTTCAGGTTAGCACGTTCAGCCACATGTTGTCAAACACGGAGCAGCCGGCGGACGACGCCGCTCCGCCCGCGCCGACTTTATCGCCCTTTCCCGGGCGACGAGGCCCCGTCGTACACACCTTGGGGCTCTTGGCCTCGCCGGCGGTGTCCACGACCTCCTCCATGGTTTGGTCCTCGTTGTCAAAGATGATTTTTGACGGCATTTCTCTCCCCGGATGAAACCCCTCGGCGAAGACACGCAGGCAGACCCACGGGCGCGCGGACGGAAAAGGGCGCGCGCCGCGCGGCGAGGCGGCGTTAACGCGCGGGGAGGGCGTGGGCGGAGCGAGCACCTGAACGCATCACCGAGCTCCGCGCGGAGGAGCTATTTTATCACCAAACCCGTTATTTTCTGTGCGCAATAAATCGGACAGACGTGCGAATGAAATTTCACCAAAAGGCCACAAAAATATTCTTATTTTGCAAAACGGGAAAAAAAATACTCTATAGCAGAAATCACACCGCGCTTGAAAACACACTGCGGCCAACATGGGAGCGGTAATGATAATAACCGCCCGGCAGGGGGCGCACCGCGCCCTGTTCCGAGGCTTGGTCCTCCTGGTGAGTTCACGGTGTTTGTCTGCTGATACACTGAATAAAGCGCGTCCACACGCTGCCTCTGCCTTCGTATCACAAAAGGCAGTGTTGTGATATTGGTTACAACCTGTCAGAGAATCCACAGTAATGTATTTAGGTAATGTACAGTATAATGGGATATATAGTCATGATAGTTCCTCCTTAAAATGCAAATCCCCCGCCTGTACTCTCTGAACTAAGTTATACAAGAGTAAATTTAAAATAGAAATTAACACGTGTTTATGAAAATTATGATGGCAGTACAAAAATACAAAATAGTGGAACTACAACAGAGGATCGGTTAATATACAATAAACACGGTGGACAGTTTTTCCAATGATATTACAGAGTGGCAGATTTGAGGCCAAAACATTTCTTACTGTTGCATTCAAAGTTATCCAACTCAGGTAAATAGTATGTTTTCATGTTTAAAAAGTTGTAATCTAACCAGGCATGTCCCATTCATAAAAACCGAGATTGCCAATGCCATAACTATGGCATAAGTGAATTTTAAGTGAATTTTACCCTCTTCTGCAACAGAGTACAGCACACTGACAAATACAAATACATGGCCTGGAGTGAAATAAGCTGTGGATTTGACTCTAACTAGGACTAAATCAGTAAATCACAGACACATCAACCTGAGTTACGTTATCTGTGGGTTATCATATGAGCTATTAATATCAGAATCTGACAGGTACTGTAACTTTGAGGCTGTTGCCATTACCAAGTAAAAAAACTCAGATATCTGTATATTTGGACTAATTGGTGGTGGTTGGACAAATTCAGATTGGAGGTTGTATTAAATATATAATTAATATATATATATATATATATATCTATATATATATATATATATATATATATATATATATATATATATATATATATATACATTTTTTTTTTAACAAGGTTGTGGACATAACAATTTACAATAAATATGAAGAAGGCTCCAGTTAATATTAATCTATGTTTCTATGTTTCTGGGGTTGGACAAATTCAGATTGGAGGTTGTATTTAATATATAATTTCATATTATATATATATATATTTTTTTTTTAACAAGGTTGTGGACATAACAATTTACAATAAATATGAAGAGTAAATTACAGACTCCTAAAATATCAAAAATATTCATCAAATATTCACCAAAAGTCATCCATATCAGGGATCAAACAGGGACAATATGAATTAGTCAAAACATCTACAGCCAGATGTGCCTGCCTCCAAGGTATTTAAAGTTATGCAAATGCATCCAGAGAGACCAGCTCTCTGAGAGTCAGACAATTTTGCAGCTGATTCCAGGCAGAGTGAGCAGCACACTTAATTGTCCTTTTTAACAAGTCAGTACAGACAGTCAGTACAGACAAATCCAAAAGTATACAATGCATGTCCAGTTTAATATATATGGAATATATTCCATACAATACTACAGTGGCCTCAAGATAAAACCTTGTGTTGAATCAAAAAAGGAACATTTATTTTCTTATGGTAGGGTTGTTTCTGGATTGCCATTTATTTTCAGGTGTTACTGCTGATGTTGTAAAAACCCACGTGTATGCAGTAACGTTCTTATTTCTGGTTAGTTATCGTGTTTAGACTTGCACCTACTCTATAGATTCCACAAAATATCACATAGTTAAAAAAGAGTTTCCCAATAAACATTTAGTTCCCAATTTATGTTCTAGGTGAACATTAACTGCTCAACTCAGTGATACAGGGACATGTCTCCCAAGAATGTCATACCAACAGAAGATAAGTTCGCTAAGCTTGGGCTCTATAAACAAGTCAGTACAGACAGTCAGTACAGACAAAACCCAAAGTATACAATGCATGTCCAGTTTAATGAATTGAAATAATCATATTTTTCAGTTCCTGAAAATATACAATTTTTGGAGATACAAGGTTTGTATAGTACGCATGACATGGCACAGGTGTGGACGGGGGAACATATAAATGGAAATTAGTGGAAACGGTTGTATATACGCAGTGAATCAGACGCAGTGACAAACACACACCCCCTCACAGAGATCAAGGTCCTGTCATAGTCATTAGTTTTTAAGCACTTTGGAAAAGTTTTGAGCTGTCATAAAATCTTTACTGTTTTAGTATGAGAGACAAACAGCTAAGTGGCAGGTGACACCTATGATGAGCCTTGGGCCAACAGGTAATTTAAAGTTAACGTATTTCTGTCAGCCAGCAACAAAGAGAAGATCCCTCACTGGCCTCCCACCCACAACATGACAGATTGTGTCTATTGTGATGCATGGGTCAGGTAGACAGCACCACTAACAAGAATCAGACATTTTTTACTCAAGAAGTTGATATAAGCATTTGGTGATAATGTACTTAGGTAGTCAAGGGACACCCAAAAAATAGTGCAATTTGCATTACAAATCGTGACAATTCAGTCATTACTCATGTTAGAGATATTAGGATTCAAAGGATACCTCTGGTTCTACTGCATCAATGTATATCTATTTGAAATGTTAAATCTGTGAAGCCCTTTTTTACTATGTTAAAAAAAACCTTAATATAAAGGAGGGGTGCTGGAAAACCCTGTGTGCAAGATGTAGAGAAAGGGCAGGGAGTCAGGCAGATCAAAGTTCGAGAGATTTTCACTGTTCTTGGCACACTGACCAAAAAGATCGAACTCATTCTGTAGTTTTGAAAACCGTGTAATGTAACCAATGCATTTCAACCCTTCAGACAACAATTTACATGTAAATGGTATATTTGAATAGGGTGAGAATGAATCCAGTGCTCCATCCCACCACCATATATTCCTGTAATAAAGTAATAAAGGAGGCTTTTCCACCCAAACACCCTACAGGATTCTTGTCTGTTTAAATTTTTTACGTAATCAAACTGTTTAATTATAAGGTTCAGGATGTAGATAAAACAGCAGGAGTGCCTCGCAATGTGAAGCAAAACAAAAATACTACAGTGGCCTCAAGATAAAACCTTGTGTTGAATCAAAAAAGGAACATTTATTTTCTTATGGCAGGGTTGTTTCTGGATTGCCATTTATTTTCAGGTGTTACTGCTGATGTAGTAAAAACCCACGTGTATGCAGTAACGTCCTTATTTCTGGTTAGTTATCGCGTTTAGACTTGCACCTACTCTATAGATTCCACAAAATATCACATAGTTAAAAAAGAGTTTCCCAATAAACATTTAGTTCCCAATTTATGTTCTAGGTGAACATTAACTGCTCAACTCAGTGATAAAGGGACATGTCTACCAAGAATGTCATACCAATAGAAGATAAGTTCGCTAAGCTTGGGCTCTATAAATGCCTTACTGTAGTGACTTATAGCTAACTATATTTTCATATATCATTGCAGTCAGACCAATTTGTAGTAATGCAGAGGATTTTTTTTTCTCTGAATTTTTAAGTTTTTTATTAAACAATAAGAAATCTGATTTTGCAGTTGATCCAAGCTCAGATGAAATTTTGACCCATGTATCACTTACGCTGGTATATTGTCTCGCCATGCCTTTAACATCAAGCACAGAAACTTGATGTAACTGACCTGCTTCAAAATCCAAGTGTTTTCAAATTGCAATATCTCTTCCTTGCAGTCCGGGCTTAGAAAATCAGTGATACACATGGACCATCACTTTGACCTCCCTGGTTTAAACAGCGCAGAGGAAAAGGACCCACAACACAAGGTGCATCACCGCTGTGATATATCCGCTTCACACCGGCAACATTAAGCACCACTTGAGCAAAGTGTCTCCTACGTGTCAAACAATTTGTACCAAATTCTGCAGACTCAAAAGCAAGCCTCAAACTCAAGGCAGGTGGATAAAAAAGGCAGGGGTCAGTAATGAGGAAGTAATCAGTTGAAGCAAACAAAACCAAAGAGGATGAAAGCAGCCGGTTAAACACCATATAAATTTGGTGAAATGAAGGCAGGTTAGAGTAAGTCATTTGACAGCAGGAAGGAAAAGCCTATGGCCATACAGCACGGTAACCACGCAGCAAAACACAAGTAGAAAGGGAAATGGCCAGGTCGTGAGCACGGTCGAAGTTTCTTCAGCAGTTTGACCTTTTCTCATCATTTTTAATACAATCCATGTTATAAATATGTGCATAAATGCACCACTCACATGCTCCCATGTACACACAAATAAACAAAAATATTTTCTGTTTTTCTTTTAATGTGAGTCAATGATCCCTTCTCTTTCCTTAGTGTTATGTAACGCTAATTGTCCCCTAGTTATGAATACATGTTTTGTTATTGCAGTTTGTCTAATAGAAAACCAGTGAAAACCTTACTGGGGATTTTTCTGTTCCCCATAATATAAAATGTAATTGCAAGCATACATTTCATCCAACACAGAAGTGTCAGCGCCAAAATTACACTCAAGTACCATAAATTCCATTCAGCTGCTCCCTGCCTTTCCTGTGGAAGCAAGTCATTGTCAAGATCATAATTTTGTAAGCTTTTCAAATATTTTGAAAACATTCAAAGCAGAATAACAAAAAAGAATATTAGTGTTATTGCAGGTCCGTTACACCATACGTATTTTCACTAACTTATTCTGTGAGGAAATATGTGGCCTGTTGTTTTTTACAAAGTTTTTTTTCTCCTTATCTACTTTACTTCAAATGTGACTGTGTTCAACTGAATGAGGATGACTCCCCCAACCCTGAGGTTTTCCTTGTATTTAAAGCACTCATTACTCTTATGGCTTTTAGTTCAGGCTTCAGGTAAAAAACTTTCATGTAGTTTCACGGTAGCGATATCAGTCCAACACTGACCGCAGCTCCCTCCCTCTCCTTATCTCTAAGACCCTCCTGGATTTTACTTCATGCTCATGAATTCTTCCGCATGTGCAGCGGTAGGCTGCGGAAATCCTTGATGCACAGGTTGTGTAACGTTATATTGACACAGAGCCTCCAGCCAATGTGCTTAGTTTATTTTAATTTGTTACATTTTGTTTTCAGTTCAGTACTATTTCAGTTGCAGATACAGTCTCACTGAACAATCACCTATAAGTTATCCAGAGATTTAATATGTTGCCCTACACTTCCAGGAACCATATTTTATTAAGTTTTTCCTTTCTTCTCGTCTTTTTAGGGTAAGTCTTTTACCTGTAATAATAAGAATTGTACTCTTTTTAACCACGCGACAAATTCAGTAGTACATTCTTCAACAAGTGCATGCTATCACGAAGCACAGTAACCTAAATTTTAATTTCAATTATCATCAGTAATTTATGGTACCTGTTTACTGTTACTGATATTCAGTTAAGTCACCTGGCTGCAAATCAAGTTTCACCCAAAGGACAATGAAAATTGAACTGAATTAACTTTAATTTAACTGTATATTTGGCTAGCTTAGTAGTAGCTATCTACATTAATTGATTTGTATTCCAAGTGTCCTAAAATCTATTTCATACTATATGGAGCCCCAAGGCTAACAAAAAGCAAGTCAAAAATAGAGTCAAAATATAAACAAATAATGCTATCGGGAATAAGATTAAATAATTAAAAAGAAATGTTTTGTAGTATATAAGTATTTGGAAAATTTGAAATGTGGCAAGGGAAACGGAAAAATATTGAATGGGCAAAATACACAATAATGCTATGTCACCTAAGTACTAAAATAAACAAAGGAGTTGAAAATAAAAGCAATTGAAATATAACTAAAATAAATTAGATTTGAGCTTATTGGTGGTAAAGGTGAAAAAACATCTTTTTGCATTTTTCTTTTCCTTGGGGGTTAAAGGAAAAGCTTTATTTTTACGCTTTCTTTTTTTTTACACTTTCTTTTTTTTACACTTCTTTTTTTTTTTAACTACTTAAACTTTTTTAACTAAAACTTTTTTCACACATTTGTAGATTGTCTCTGTGAGACATGTTCACACCTACTTGAAAATATTCTTTGGGTTTGGGTGCAGGTCAAACCTGGGTAGAGCATGCAAGAGGCAGGATCAAAAAATCATTAGCAATCAATTCTCCAGATAATGACCTGCTCTATTCACACATTGGTTCATTATGACATTACACAGACTTTGCACAAGAGAGCCAGCAGGGTATAAGCCTGTTCAATGTCTAGTTCAACTGTTTAAAACATTAACATTCACAAACCATCTCCATCTGCAATGTGTGGAAAAGTTCAGGCTTGCAGTGTATGTGTGAAAGCAACTAATGTTATTTCTTGATGTATTCAGTCATATTTTTCACTCGTCTGATAACCTTTTATTATACAGTTTGTCAGTTCTGGGACTCCAAAACAGTACTTCTCTAACACTAGAAAATTGTAGAAGTCTTTACTGAACACAAATTATTTTAGATGTATATTGGTTAAAAAAAAAAAGAAGAAGAAGAGAAAAAAGAAAAAAAAACTGCATTTCTTTGTGCACTAACCCTAACATCTCTGGTTAATTCATATCTGTCTGTCTTCACAGAGCCTTCTATGTCTACTCAGGATATACCATCTCATCCTTCAGGCAAGGTTTCTTTAAGACAGAGAGGATGCATCAATTCAAATGCACATAGCAGAGCATGAAACTAACCTTCCACTAAAGGAGTTGACCCCTCTGAAGTGATGACTCAAGAAAGGGTTTAAACAGAATTGCACAAAACAAACAGTCACTACTCCCTTCTGACGCTGACACTGGCACTTTCTGACCTTTTTAAATTATTTTGTTATCAATTTCATTAATCCTATTGTTTCTGCAATTTTAGCAAATATTGTCTATTTCCCTTTTAAGATTTTGCCAGGAAAAGGATGTAGAGATGAAAGGTTGCACTGGCAGGTGGAGGATTGGAGACCTAAAAATGCAAACTGGGTGAGGATTCACTTTCTTTCGACTAACTGCCTATTTAAAAATGGTGTGGTGGTGGCAATTTCATTTCATATTCAAATATTGAAATGATACCAGTTACTTGCCAAACAGCTGGTGGTTACTCATCATTACAGTTTTATGGCAGAGAAAGGTGACTACATAACACTCTGACTTTAAGCTTCATCTTTAAGCAACTGCAGTCCAATTCAATTCAATTCAATGCAATGCAGTTTTATTTATATAGTGCTATATCATTACAAAGGTTATCTCAGGACACTTTTCATATAGAGCAGGTCTAGAACATACTTAGTTAGGAAAGGGCATTTTTGAGATATCAGTGTGCACAGGGAGAGAGGAGGACCCTGGACACTGCCACAAAGCTGAGAGCTTTCTGCTCTCACAGCATATTAAATATCACTGGGTAATAATTTTAAATAATACATAATTTTAAAAGGCACGTTACTTTTCATGAGTTCAGAAACGCAGCCCAAAGCACCATGAAATTTAAAATGTATAACTCTGGTATCTGGTTCTCAGTTATTTTTTGTCATTATATTGTCTGAATCTATTGTATTTATCATTGTATTTTATTTTTTTACTTTACATATTTTCTCTGCTATTGTCTTTTGGTGCTGTATTTACCCATGTCTGCCTGTGGACACATTAGTTTCCGTTTTTAGAATAAGAAAAGTTTTATTTGATCTTCCATTTCCTTTTCCAGATTGAGATATGCTCAGCCAAACACACAAAAAGGGTAAGCTATGGAAAACAGATATTACATTGTCTTGCTATATAAAATTTAAAGGCTTTTTGTGTAATTATTTAGTTTCAATGTACATATATGAAGTCACTTTTCTTGAAGCCCAACAATGTTCATGTAATTGTAGAGGAGTTACCTTTATTTATATTTGTGTGCATAAATGAGCAAATCGGGTCCCCTGTGGACAATAAGACAACTGAACATGTCACCACAAGCTGTGTGAAATTATAATGGGATTCTTTTTTTCAAATATATACACACTGTGCATATGAAAATATATTGCTTCAACGCAAAGATCAAGATTTGAATCCACAATTTCTTTGTTCTCCCAGACGCACTGATGTGAACTCAGTGACCAACTGGAATGCTCCTCTGGTTTGGGAGGGAACCTTTGATCCAGTGGTTATCGATGCCATCTATAAGAAAATGGACCCAAGAGTCGCTGTTGTGGTGTTTGCTGTTGGCAAGTAGGTGCACAGCATATTCTCACAGGATATTATGGGAGTGAGGTCTGACATGACCATGAAATTGAAACATGGCATAAAATTGAAATCTAAAATCTTGTGCACCTGAAAGTGTTAAGCTACTTCACATAAATCCTACTTATCTTTATTATTGTATTATTCGTTTTGTTTTGCCTTTTTTAATCCTATGCTAATGGATTATGCTTCTTGCCTGCCTCAGATACACTCGTTTCCTGAAGGGCTTCCTGGAGTCTGGTGAAAAGTACTTTCTTGTTGACTTCAGGGTCACTTACTACATCTTTACAGATAATGAACAAGATGTTCCCAAAGTGAGTTGTTGTTTATTGATATGAATAAAAGTAGTTTGGTGCTTGGCACTGCTAAATGAAGGACTACATACAATTTAACAGGGAGTACTACAAAATAACATTTCTAGTCTTGTGGTACTGCAGTGAGCACTGACGTGTTCATTTTGCTTTCTGTGTTTCAGGAGGGAAGGTCAGTCTAGCTCTGTAACTACCATAAACAGTGGCCCATTGTACATTAACATGTATGACCTGTGTAAAGTAACTAGTGTAAAATATTTCCATAATGCATTTCAAGAATAACAATACTTTTCACATCAGATATTTACAGGAAAAGTTGTAAACTGAAAAGTTATAAATAAAAGGTTTTTAATACCATAAACTACAGGGAAATTGCATGTTTTAAAGATCAGTTATAGGTTTAAACCAGCAGATTTTTTGCAGTTTTTGTGTAATGTATGAATTTCAGTCCAGAATTTCTGAACTCTTCAAAGTGTGCTCAATATTTTTTGAACTTTTGCAGTATTTCTGTGCATATTTTTTTTGTGCACATTTTTTTGCCTCAACATTTTGTACCTGCCAAAATTACATAAAGCTAATGTGGCAAGCAACACATTAAACTTTTTTCCTTATTAGCTCAATTGTTTAATGTTAATTTACTGTGATTAAATGTTGCTAGAAGATGACAATTAGAATTAATTTGCTTAATCTCGTTTTTTATTTGACTGGTCAGATTGAACTGGGTAAGGGCCGGAAGATCTCAGTTGTCACTATCCCAAGTGCCAGCCGTTGGCAAGATGTAGTGCTTGGCCGGATGAAATGGGCCACCATCACTATTGACAACCAGGTAAGAAGTAAAATGCGCAAAATAGGCCATACATACCATAAAACCTAATGACATTCTCAGTATCTGGTTTTGGGCTCAATTGTTCCTTGACCCAAACACAGATAGACAATAAGGGGAAAATGAAAAGTCAGTTTATTGTAGGATAAGGGGAATGGTAACAGTTGTGGTGATGGGAAGAGGACAGGCAGGCAGCTGAGTGAAGAACGCAGCTAGTAGGGAGGAAGATTGTTACACATCAGGTGCGCAAAGTTGCATTTTGCCACTTGCTTTTTGAGGACTTATAGAACAAACTTAGACACACAAAGATAATAACATAAGAGACAAACTTGGGTAAAAAAAAGAGTTTTCTGAAATATGAAATTTCCACTGTACTCCCCCCTTTTAGTATTTCATGCTAAGTCAGCCATAATGGAACAGAGGGAAAATTATCACAGTATCTCAGTATTCCTTCACAACATTCTCCAGTTCCTTGTAGCTATCTTTGATGGGGCCCTATTCCTGCATCCATTGGGCTCCCAAAAATAAGTTCAAGTGGGCTGAGCCTGTTTCTGCTCCTTATTCTGTCTGCTCCCATGAGGGAGGACTAGAGAGAGAGCCTTGGTAGGTGAGCCTGATTTCTATACAAACACTTAGTTTATTTGTTTTTGAGGCTCCCACCCTTTGCATACTGCCCTGCCTTTATCCAGGTGGTAGGTCCAGTGGTGTTTCAAACCAATTCAAGTATCATGTATGTACTCAACTCTTTAAAGTTATGCTGACAAAATGGGTGTTGTTATCCATATACTATCCCTGCAATTCCTTACCTTGGTCTTATATCTTTTATCAGTACTCTTGTCATGCCACTTGCAAATGTCCTGGATAGTGGGAAGGCTTCAACCCATTTTAAAAATTGTAAATGTAAAAAAATGTAAACAATGGCCAAACAATACTTCTTTCCCTCACTCAGTGTTATTCAATATTATAATGATATAAGTGAGCAAATGGTTAAGAGGGCTATACAGATGCACACAGTTGCACATTTTATTGTGCACAGACTACACATTTTTCAAAAACATTTTTAGAGTAATTTGACAGGCCCTTTGTGAACCAGTATCTGTATATTTCTGTCAACACCCCCCCCCCGACACATGATCCTTTGCATATGTAAATTTAGCAATAAAAGGAAACAGATATTTGGACAAGCAAGGTTTTACCAATGTGGCCAAACCAAATATTACATCATAATGGTTTTTCATCAGGTGTGGCTCTGGTTTACATTCTTTATAGATCAGCTGTGGGTGTACATGGTATTGAGTCAGCTATTTGTGAGAGCTGGAAAGAAGAGATGGTTAGGTTGCTTTGTCTGCCTTTGCATCCCCTGTGGAGAGTGGCTCAGAGTTACCAGTGTGAGCATCACATCTGCCAACTGCAGGATGCATGGGATGCAACATCACCTCAACTCAGTCAGCCACAGCATTATGGTGGGCTATAGGTTTACCTGTGGATGTTAGTAACTGTCTTTATTTCCATAGGATATCAAAATCTTGCTGTTGAGCTTTCTTTAAGTCAATAAAAGTCTTCTCTGCTTTCTTAGTCCAGTTCAATGTGTTAATATAACTTTGGGTGACGTCACAGTTTGGGACTAACCGTGGCGGATTTCACCCAATGGGAGCCGTGGATTTTGGGGGAACCCCGCTGGTCCGCTGACGCTGCGTGTGTCGCTCATCTGGTCGGTTACTCAGCTGAGACTGCGTGTTGGGGGGTTGCTCAGCTGAGTTCTTTGTCTAGCTCAGGTAGCAACACGTGGTCTTCAGCTTAGTTTCAGGTTTAGGTGTGAATGTAGGCCTTCTTTGTCTAAAGTCTCTTGGTGAGGCACAACAACTACTATTCGTGCTTCTAACAGAGAGTTAAAAACGGGGGCAGTATTCAGATTTTGGTTTTATGTCAATTAAAGCTCCAACTTTCATTAGGCGTCCATATTTGCTTTGGGCCTAGAGACCTCGGGGATACCTGTTAACTCTGGAGAATCAAATGTGAATATTCTTTGTGCAATTTGTATGGCTCCAATGACCATGTTTTATGATTGCAAGGGCGCATGTTGTTTTGCAGTAAATGTCATGTTACATGGTGCTTTGTATGTTTGTGTGTATTAATGTCTTTTAAATGTTAATTGAAATACACTTGAGGTGCACCTCTTGATTGGCATGCTTCCCTGCAACGCTTATTCTACAGACCCATCTCTTTCCGCTGTAGGCTGCAGCTCTCTTGGCTATTGAGATGTGCAGAGCAGAACCACACATAGTAAATCGGTTTCAGCAGATTTTCTGGCAGTTGTATCAGTAGTGCATTCATCTATCATCCAGTATAACCATTTAGTGAACCACTTTTTTCTTGAACTGTCTATCTGGCCCTGAGGATGTCTGCACCTCCCCTTCTCTCATGTGTGTTTATGCTCGCTGAAGCCGCTCTCTACTCACAGCTATTGGATCTGTGACAATTAATTGCCACTCATACACATATAACAAGGAGTGTGGATCATATTTCACCAACGGACTAGGAAATCTCTCACAGTCTCGTCTGTTTGTTGTTTACTGGCTGTGATTTCTTGAGGTCAATATAGGGTAGAAATATGGTCCTGATTCTGTCCGTTCTACAGGAAGTCTGTAGGTCTGATTATTATCTGCCCAATCATACCTAACATCCTCAACTGGGAAATTCCCCTCCAAATAGCTCCATTTCAGCCCATCTGACTCGACAGCACCCATTTCAGTTCTCTGTTGCTTGGTCTACTATCCCACCAATTGACTCAGGAGCCACCCATACTCCTGGTCTCCCACTTCCTCCATATTAGAGTCCTCAGCTCCTCACAAATGATAGACATTGTTGAGGGCAACCCCAGCACCATATGAAACCTTTATCACTGGCGGGTGGAATCCTCCTCTGCTGTCATGGGTGGATGGACTGGTAGGGTTAAGATTAGGCACCTTGAGGCTTGAGGGTAACACCCGGCCCCCCAGCACATTGAGCAGATTCGGGGGTTGATGGCATGTGGGGTGAGAGTTGCATCAGCACAGGCACTGCTCCCCCCAGGACTGTGTTGAACAGTGACAGAGTGGAGTGCTGCCTCCAGGTCCTAGTTGGCCCGCTCCATGAAAATAAAATATGCTCTGATACTTATTCGTTAAATAGTTTAGTCCTGTCTCCTTTTATCTAATTGAGTCTCTCCATACTGTATATAGCCCTACATCTCATCTGTCCTTTTTTCAGATCCGTAATGAAGCAGATTATCTTTTCATGATGGACATCGACAGTGTCTTCCACAACCGCTTTGGAGCCGAGTCTCTCAGCCAGCTATCTGCAGTGCTTCATCGTGGATACTACAAGGTTTTACTCTTTCTTCTACAATATTTATCTTAATGTAATGGAATTCATGACTTATTTTAGGTCCATAATAATATACTGGGATTGTTTTTTATTGTCTGTTTTCATTAAGTATTAATTGCCCTCACAAATATCAGCTATGGTCTCTCATCATTTCAAATCTATAGATTTCCCCCTTTTTTTTCTTTTCTCTCAGAATACAAACAGAGATCATTTCCCGTATGAACGTCGACCCGAGTCCAAAGCGTATATTCCTGCTGATGAGGGCGATTACTATTATACTGCTGCTGTCTGGGGTGGATACCTGGAGGAAATGTACAAGCTAGTCAAGTAACCAAAACCTAATTATCTCTTAAGTTACCTTCATATTATTTCTAAGTAAAAGACAATGTTAAATAGAGAGAGATAGTGGTGACAGGGAAGAGCAAAAGCCGTCATTATGATGGATATTTAGATACTTGAATGGTAAAAACCTCAAAATCCTGTATGTTTTAAAAACCCAAGGTCGGTATTCAGTGTCTTTCTTACATTTTGTCACATTGGTGGCCATTATGCAAGAATCTTACAGGTTTTTGAGATTAATGCAACAACAAATGTATCCAGTTTCCTGTTTCTTTCAATACTATCTTCATCATATAAATCTAAAAAATAGAATCTAAATCAAGCAACAGTGTTTTGTCTCCGAATTCTCCCTCTTTTATCTTATCAGGTACTGTTACGAGCAGTCGCAGGAGGATGCCAAAATTAAGATTGAAGCTGTGTGGCAGGAAGAGAGTCACCTAAACAAGTACTGTCACAACTTCATTCTTTCATAATCAAGCTTTCCTTACATTTTTTTTGTTTTACTGACATTGTTGTTTTCCAGTCAATTTTGTCAGTGTTTTTTTTCCTTATTGTTCCAAACATTTTCAATGTAAAGTTTGAAGAGAACTCAACAAGTTGCTGATAATCACACCATCAGTTTCTATTTCAGGTCTTTTTTATATCTGCTAGTTTTTATCACATTTTTCTGTTCTTACAGTATTTGCTTGGACTGTATTGACTTTCTTATCCTGTGGAAGAGGATAATTCACATCTTATCTACAGTATTTCTTAGACACAAACACTGAAACAGAATACTCATTGCATATCTACCTTTCTCTCTGTCATGCAGGTACCTGTTGCACAACAAACCAACCAAGGTGCTGTCTCCAGAGTACCTGTGGTCGGACTACGATAAGATACCAGCAGACATTAAAGTGGTCAGGATTTCCCAGGTGGTTAAGAATTATGAAGAGGTGCGGCCCAATGGTGGACACTGATGTTGAATAAATTCAAAATTCAAGACATAGAACCTTGTTAGTATAAAATTGCCTTCATGATCTTGCTTTTTAAAGATGTAGAAGTAAATGCTCAATATTTCCCCCTGGGGTTGTTTTAGTGCACCTGCATTATTTGAATTATTATTTACATTACTTTAACTTTTTTTTTTAATTAATTTTCTTTCATTATTTCTAAAGCATTGTATTTTGTATACTGTATTATTCATTAATGACTAGAAATGTCAGATACTGTTTCTATGTTTGGTTACAAAAAACTGAAAATGAAGAGTAAAGTTCACTTATGTATGCATTTTTGTACATGTACATTTATCTGTCTGTGCCTTTTTGCTAACAGTTTCAGAGTGACTTTTAACATGCAGTGGATTTTCCTGAATTACCCTCCAAGATCAGAACTAGATTATATTCATTCCCCCAAACCAAAGAAATTTGTTTAAACAAATCATCCTTCTAATGACCTAAGCATAATCTTGGAATAGTGGTATCTGTTTTGTGAATCTGAATTCCTAATTTTTTTGTTGTTGTTGTTTTTGTTGTTGTTTTTCTTATGTTGATTTCTCCAAGCACAGCACAACTTCCATGTCAATGAATGGATACAGATAAAAAAAACTTCTATATTTAAAAAAAAAAAGCCCATAAATGTCATGAATGTATTGAGCTTCATACTAAATTGCATTATTGCTCTAATACGTTTATTTGTGACACGACACACACAGTAGGACACCTCAATACAGATATTTGAACAACACAAAAGGTGAGAAATTTGAATATTTTACATTTACTAAATTTTACTAATTTTTCTAAATTTAAATTTGAAATTTAAAATGAACATTAGTGTAAGATTTCAGTGGACTTTATGGAGTCCACATGCTTGTGAGAAGTTCATACTGTGTTGTGCTTTTTTTTTTTTCTTTAACCTGGATAAACTAACCTGGTGTCACGATGCATCATGGACACCTTTCCTAGCACCTTTCCTAGCACCTTTCCTAGCACCTTGTCGCCACATCCTCGGAGGCGGCGCCTCGATCAGCGCAGCTTCACCGCGACAGTGTCGTAAAGCGCCACTGTTGTGGTCGTAAATCTGACTGGTCGTCCTCTGAGCGGAGTCTCCAGTCGCCCTTCAGCGCAGACACATCGCCTCTATCGGCTAAACACGCACCATCCCAGCGTTAAATCATGGCAGGGACAATTGCACGGAAAGCTATTGACCACCTGAAGAGCAAAGAGTTCAGAGATTATCTGACGAGGTTTGTATTCGGAGCTGCTCGATATCTCTATTAGCACGGATGCTAATGTACCTTAGCTTGTTGGCTGTTGAGTGACTAGGTTATGCACTTTGATAAAGTTAGATAATGTTTGACAGTCAGTTGAATTTACGCGCAAATAAAACCCCGTTAATGTTCTCAACAATCTCCATAAATCCCTTGTACATTATACACTTTCACCATTAGCTTTCAAGGACGCTTGTGCTTTTTTTCCTGTGTCTCACGGAGTGAACTTGTTACTCCAGTTTTTGAGGTCTGTTGGCTATGCAGAAAAGTAATGTGTGGATAAATTCTTTGGTTGGCTTATAACAAAACTACATAGGAGGTGTATGCTGTCAGTCGCTCTTGAAACATCCAAAAAATAAATAAATAAGCAGCAGTCCTTGAAAGTGGTTCGTAACTTTACTTAATACGTCTCTAACAACGCTGTTGAACTGGATTTGAAGTTGTGGCCGTGGTCAAATCTGACAGAACAGACATATATGAGCAGAGGGCACTGTTATTACTGCCTTTCTACATGTCGTCAAGACGTGTCCCTGGTGGTATGTGTACTTGCTGCAGAATAGGGCAAAGGCTAAAGTATGTCACAGTGTTGCAAGTGGCCTTCTTTGTTTACATTTACTTTGTTTACACCAAGATAGACAGATAGTTGTTATTATAATAATTTCTATAATTTTTTGAAGAGCTTTGTTTGGAAAGTTTTGAAGATGCAGTTTGTAAGTCAAAACAAATGCACTATAGGTTTTTAATTTTGGTGAAAAAATGCACTTTTTTGGTGGTTGTTTTTGTTGTCCTATAGCAAATACAGCAGTCAATGAGACTTCCAGCTTGTATTATATATATCGTCACTGTAAGTGTAGTTTAACATTTTTATCCACAGCCCATGATGTTACCTCTTTTATTATAACCTAATTATATGATGTGGATACAGAGCAAGACTAAGCAGGTGATTTTACTCACTGCAGCACAGGGGACTTTTAATTTATACTAGTTCTCTTGTCATTTTTGAATTGCCGGAAACACATGACCTGTTTTAGGTGGCATTAGCTCTTGTGTGACCTTGCTCACATCAGTACGACTAATCTTTGTTTTTGTTCTTCTCTCTTCTATGTGGCACTATGTGGCACATTAACCAGCACGGTAAGCATTCATCCTTTAATCCCTTAATTATCATATTATCCTGTCCTGCTCTACAACTAGTTCGAGAGAAATGTCCTTTAATATAATTTTAAACTTTGTTTATTTGAGCAGCATTTCTGGGGTCCTGTAGCAAATTGGGGTCTTCCTATAGCCGCCATCACAGACATGAAGAAGAGCCCTGAGATTATCAGTGGCAGGATGACCTTTGGTAAGAAATACAGACACATATACTGATAAAAATCCACAAATGCAAGGCACACACAGTACCCCCATCCTTGTCTAGATCACATTATCAGGGATAGGGTTGTAATTTGTGTTTCACCTCAAGGTAACTTGGGAATAAGAGATTTCTTTAAAGTAAACGCCAGATGCAGTTGTTTTTGTCACTGTGGACATTCCCTCTGACACCTGTTTCTTAACCACATTTCGAATGAGAGTACTTTCACACTGACCTAAAATAGGTCTTGAAGGAACAGGAACCCTGAAAGAAGAGTTTGAACTGAACGCATTATGTGGAACTGTGTTTGAATTGGGATCTGCTTTAAGATTTCAAAGCTTAATATTCATATATATGGCCCCAATAATCTGAGACTTTTGGACTTGCTTATGATTTTTTTATTTTCTTGAGGCTAATAAGGCTAAACTGTTGATGTTACCTGATTGAACAGTGGTAAGAAGTGTCAACAATTTATCCTTAGTTTAAAATACTGGTTAATAAAGGTAATAATTATTGTGTTTGTTCCTCCATCCTCTCAGCGCTGTCCTGCTATTCACTGCTGTTCATGAGGTTCGCCTACAAGGTGCAGCCACGCAACTGGCTACTGTTTGCATGCCATTTGACCAATGAGACAGCACAGCTAATCCAGGGGAGTCGTCTCATCAAATACAAGTAAGTCATATTATAGACCTCTTTTTGTTTGTCATTGTGAATAGGAGATATAAAGTATAATGAAACAGTTGCATTAGACTAAATTATTTGATAATTTTATCATCCATACCTGCCCAACAATCAATGCTTTATGTCATAGTCTACAGTCTTAAATCAGTCACCTGCAGAAAAATGCCATCCTGTTGGTTAGTATGCCGTCTGGATTCCCTGAAAGTCATTGATGTTAATAAAGTCATCAGTCATCCTATCCATCTTCCACTCACAACTTAATAAATAATTGTTAGAATTGCTTCACAGTTGGCTCAGCAGGCTAGTATTTATACCTTACTTTGTCGGGAAGTTTGTGCGTTCAAAACAGGTTTATGTTATGTCCTTTTCTTTTACTTGCATGTTCCCTGTCATTTGTAATAACTATTGTCTAAATACAATGTATCTCTCAGTTATTTTCAACCTGGTCCTTATTTTTCCATCATGACTTTTGACTTGGTTCAGTATTTCAGCAATGACTCAACATAAGAGTTGTGAGAAAATCATTGATTTTAAGGGAGATAAGGCCCAGACTGAAAATATTTGATATTATTCTATATATTTAGGTAATAGGATTAAAATAGGTCTGTATGCACTCTGACTGATTCTGTTTTATTTCAGCATGGAGAAGAAGATGGGATCTTAGTGTCAGGGTGAAGAACATGGAAAACTTTGCAGAGTGTCACCATGCTCCTACCACAGCCACCTAAACCTGGACATCAAAACATTTTATCTAATCATTGAACCTTGTGGCACTTACACCATGATATTTTATCATAATTGATCAACCTCATGAAGTTTTAGTCACTTTTAACTATGCAGACAGAAAAAAACAGATGCTTTCCTCCAAGATGTAAGGTTGCCCCAATTTATTTTTAGATTTTTGCAACATTCAACATGACACAAAACTATAGTGTAGGTGAATGTACACTCAGCTAACCAGCCTGACAGTTAGATGCTTTGCACACTAAATACACTTGCCATTAAAAACTTTAAGACTGGGGCAAACAATTATTATTTATCAATCACCTCATTTCAGGTTCTCAGCATTAACATTTTAATCAAGTTCTTAAAGTTCTTGAAATATTCACAATATTTCAAAGAGAACATAGCCTGAAATCAGTCTGTGCAAATATGTCCACACCATTGCAGATTTTCATTGGCTAAGAATATGGACTTTCATTCATTAACCTTTACTTAAACACAGAGACAAACAGAGGTAAGCTTTTTGTGTTCTATTCCCCAAGCAAGGTATTGTGTAATACATTGAAAACAGAGTGTGTATAAGGGTCTAATTTGATATAATTTAAAACAGTATAATAAATAATAATCAATCAAGCAAACATTTAAACTATACCAATAAATATGTATGTCTTTTTATGTGGTGAGCCTGCCCACACTGTAAATCTGTATAATTAGGCTGGGACTGTATAGGATGTAATCCTGCATGACTGGAGAAAGCTGCTTCTGTCAGTACTGACCAAACTGTGTTGTTATTATGTCATTCACATTAATTTATTGTCATAGTACACTTCACATGTTTTTCCCTGATTAATGTTTTGATTCTCTGGGTTTGTTTAAATAAAATGAATACAACCAATTTTTTTCAACTTCTTATTTGTCTTGAAGTCCTGCTCCATGGCAGGGGTCAGGTAATATTTTCAATGTCAGACATTTCACCATGGTGATGTCAAGGAGGAAGCTGTTCTGTATTTACACTCAACATGTTGCTCTGCAACTTGATGCCCTTTTTGAATTAGCACTTAACATTAAACACATCTTTTCAACAAAGAAAGTACAAATCAATTCAAAACTAATATGAAAGCTTCTGAGAGCTTGATGAATTTTGTTAAACATTTATTTATAATTCCACCATTTTCTGCACACTTGACAATGTCAAAACCAGTGCTGGCAATAGGATTCTAATGTCTTACTAAAGTAAAAAAAAAAAATTGATATTGCACGTAAAAAGACACTCAATTAAGTGAAAGTCGTGCATTCAGTTTTACTTAAAGCACATATCAGTGTAATAAATGCAATGGAGGTATCTAAAAGTTCTACTAATGAGGGATAAACCTTTTCGTGGTGTTACATATTCTTACTGATGCATCAACTGGATAAGCAAGGTTTTAATGTAATGTGGAGCTAAATGTGGCTGGTGATGTAAACCTACAATATTTTCCTCTGAAACGTTGTGGAGTAGCGAGTATAAAGTGGCATAGACTTAAAAAAAAAATACTCGGATGCAAGTACCACGAAACTGTACAGTACTAGTAATTTGTAAAGCAATTCAGTACTTTCCACACATTTGGTCACCGATGGTTCCTGATACCTTGGAGAAGCGCAGATTCCAGTGAGTGATAGTTAAATGGATAATTTTACTCTCGCATTTTCCCATCAACACATTATTAAACCTGATATTTGGCGGAAGTTTTATTTACGAGGAGACACACCGATGGGAACAGCGTTGAAAACACCGACGGATATAACGGGTTATCTCCATCAGATGGCGGTAACGCAACAAAAGGGACCCGGAGGCGGCGGCTCGACGACGGTGAAGAAGAAGCCCGACATGGCGTCAGTCAGCAGCGGCGACTGGAGGGCGATCTGCGACAAATTCACCAACGCCCAAAGCCTGGCGGAGGTGGAATCCAAGAAAGACCCCGAAAACGACCCGTTCAGATCCAAATACAAGGCCAGGGAGCTGCTCAGGGAGATATACTGCTCGCTGAAATGTTTCGACGCCGGCGAGGGGGACGAGGACAGCGGCGGAGAGAGCGGCGAGCAGCGGCCGGAGGAGCCGCCGGCGGACGGGCAGGCGGAGGACGGGTTCGCCCGGGGCTTCGGCGGCGACTCGCCGGCCGGGCTGCGGGCCGCCAAGCTCGGGGCGGTGGACTACTACCTGGGCGTCAACCACGTCGACACGGAGGAGCTGTCGGCCGGACAGGAGCATCTGATGAGCTGCCTGAAGCTGCTGGAGAGATGCGGGGTGTCGTCCGAGAACGTGTCGCTGTTTATCCATGTCAGGGTAACGTTAACTTTACGTTAGAAAGACTACAACATATGAATGTCGATAAAAGATGATCAGCCGTCTCAGCCTGATTGACTAGTCGGTGCATGCACCACGAGTCCGTTTTGCATAAATAAATGACGAATAATCGCAATATGTACAAAGGCCAAGATGAAGCGAACATGTAAAAATAACAGAGTGGATGAGGCTTTAGTGCAGGACACAGAGGATGAGAGGATCCTGGGGACATCGCTGACTTGTGTTGGCTTTCTGTGTTGTCAGAACCAGCTGGGCATCCTTTGGGCAGGCCGGGATGAGACGGAGACAGCTCAGGGCTTCCTGGAAAAAGCAGAGTCCATCTACAAACGTTACATGAAGGAGGTAAACCTGACTCCATGTGTGGCTGCTAAACTGCAGCTGCTGGTAGGCTGAGAGACCGGTCTCCGGCCCGGGAGAGACCGCAGGGGACAAAACCCCTCATTTCACACACCAGTGTTCATGATTAACCCGCCTTGCCAACAACAGGTTTGGTGTAAGATAACCATTGTTTACATGTGTGTCAGGAGCCAAAGCAGAGCATTTTTTTTTGTGACCCTGTGTTTGATTAAGAAGTCCTGCACTTCTCATTTACATTGCATTCAGAAGACAAATAGACTGTGAAGCCAACAGCAGGAGGACAAGACTGTAGAGCCAACATGGCAGTGAGTGGAAATGACACTGGCCGGATCCTCTTCGTTAGCAGCCACGGTTGTCGTGTTTTCTTGTTTTTTTTCAGGACGGGAGTCCTCCCACTGACATGACAGAGTACTTTACTACTGAGGAGAACCTGCTGACACATCAGGAGAGGACCAAGAGGTAACGTCTGACCTCCAACGCTCCCACACAGACATGCACACACATCCAAATTCACAGATTTCTAACCCGTTTATAGGAATGTTATTCTTACTTTACTTTGCCTTCTCCATAAACTGCTTCTTCCCTTTCTCTTCTTTTACTCCCTTCCATCTCTTCTGTTATACCTACCAGGTTTGAGTTGGCCTACACCCATACCATGTACTACCTCGCTCAAGTCTATCAAAACCTTGGTGAGTCTTGTTTGAGTCCAATTTGTATAACAATATATAAATTTTCAGTGTAGTTTATGTAAAATGTACTTCATATTTAAACTGATATAGAAACTCCAAATACTCTTTATCAGTCTGAATCCATGAACATCCACTTTTTTTCTAACAAGTCATTTGAAGTTACATCATATCCACTGACAATGGTATTTTGTCTTCCAGGTCAAACTGAGCGTGCTGCCACCTATTGTCACAGTACCCTGCAGAGACAGTTGAAGTTAAATCAGTTCAGTCCAATGGAGTGGGCACTGAACGCTGCCACACTATCACAGTATTATATCACTAAGGTAGGGCTTAGATTGTTTTATAGAGATCAAAAACAGTTCATTTAAATCACCTCAAATCTAGAGGGACTTGGGGCGTGTTACCACCCAGAACGTTTTCATCTATTTTGCCTTGCATCTTACAGTGTAGACCAGACCCTGAAAGTTTCAGTTTCCTTGTCATTCAAATTTGCAGATATGTCACATGCTATCAGATCATTTTGATTACATGGAAAGAGTTTTGGTTGTAACAGTCATTTATTTTGTAAAATCTGGTTTAGGTATTCACTAGCACTGTCAAAGTGGTTTGTTTTGAGTGTAATTAATTAGAGGTGTGTCTGTGTGTCTGTGTGTCTGTGTGTCTGTGTGTCTGTGTGTCTGTGTGTCTGTGTGTCTGTGTGTCTGTGTGTCTGTGCGTGGGATTTCTAGGGCCAATACATGGAAGGCAGACATTGCCTCTCAGCAGCTACTGTCATTTCAGGCTTGGCAGGAGAGGTTCCTTCCGAGGCTGCAGCACAGGAAAGTAAGTATCTATCTTCATTTTGAATCAATATACAGATCACAATAAGTAGACAGATTAGCTTCTTTCCAATATCCAGTTCCTCTAATCCACTACAATTAGTCAAACAGGACATAACACAACTGTGAGCAAAGTATTGCTACAGTTGTTTGACCAATCCTACCTACCGGCCTCAGTTGTAACCTTCCCTCCTCTCCCTGACTCTTTCCCCCTCATTCCATCTCATTTCATTCAGATATACATATATTATCCCTTCCCTCTCTCCTAGCATATCTTAACATCTTTTTCTCCTTCTGTCTGACATAGGTGAGACAGAGAGTGAGCGTAGGGAACAGCTCAGACAAAAGAGAGCAGAGATTGCAAGATGTTGGATCAAATATTGTCTGAACCTCCTGCAGGATGCTAAGAAGCTGCTAGAGGTACTGCATGGTTGTACTTGTGTGTGCACATGTGTGTGTGCCTGTGGCAGTTTTTAAAATCATTAAACTCGTGACTTTGACTTGAGTCACATAACTTGCAGCCGAGTCTTATGAGCAGTTATAGCCACCATGACTGAACAGTAAGCACACCACCCAAAAAAAAATTCAACTTTATCAGGAGAAACCCTGAAGGAAAGAAGTTGCACAAAAAAATTTTGCCCCTAAGATTATGTCCTAAAATTAAAGAAGGATTAAGGATCAAGGATTATCACTGTAACAGTCCTTTATATGCACATTCAATCATGTAGGTTACCTGTATATATTACCATGTTTGTGTGCATCTGAGCTTTGATGAACATAATTGTTTTGAGCATGTCTTAAAATGTGCTTGTACCCATGTTTTGTTTTTTTTTTTTTATTTTACCAGGACAACATTGGGGAGCTGGATACTGATCGTCAAGAAGAGTTGAAGAGAGCCAGAAGACGTGAGGAGGAGGAGGAAGAGAAGGGCAGGAAGAGCGCTCTCCTGTTTGGTTCTGAGGACACCTTTGACTCTATCGCTAGCCTGGAAGAGAAGGTCTCTATACTGCTTAATCACTACTGCTACCGCGGTTAGCAATTCTATTGTTAAAACAGTTAAGGAACATGAGGTACTTGTTGTCAAAAATCGCCCCTATCTGTATGACAATAGCAGCAAAAATATTTCCCCTTTATTGATAATGCATTCTAACAGTTCTAACATGTTTTTAATGTCATCTTTATGTAATAAAAGGTTTTGATGTGATGGCAATCCATAGATCAAAAGCACAATCAACTGAGCACAAATCTAGCTATGAATGATGACTCAAGATCTTTGTATCACCAGAGGGTGCCATTGTGCAAATAAGTACCAACCCTTTATAATGGATGAGCTCAAAGAGCTCAAATTTTTTGCTTATGTTTTCTAGGTGTCCTGTTTGTCCCCATTGGACTTCACTGAGGCCAGAGCTGTATTTCTAGTAGGACAGAATTACGTCACACAGGTATATACAATACACACAAACACACGCACGCACTATCTGAGATTAGTTGTGAGGGCACTCATTGACATAATGCATTCCCTAGTCGCTTACCCTAACTTTAACCTAAACCTTCCCCAAAATCCTCCCTTCCCCACACAGACAGACAGATAGAGACACAAATCATCAACATGCCGAGAAGTTACATGATACCATCCAAGCATATAAGCGATCAATAAAAGTAATAATGAAAATGAATTTAGTAACATGCTGCAAGAAAAATGAGGTCGCACAAAAAACAGAGCTGTAAAGCCCTTTGAGATACTGTATGAGATACTAGGCTATACAAAAAAACTTGACTGGACTTGACGCATAAGTGAATCTAGCAAAGTATTCATAGCTGGAGCTGATTTCAACAACACCACACTGCACCGGTGCCACTCAGCAGTTCTCTTCAACCACATTGTTGTTTTAAGGATTCTTCTCAAGAAGCAAATCTACACTAGGATGTCATAAATGTGATGTGTCCTTTCATTTTAAAAGAGAAACTAAAAAAAGATTTAACCTTAAAGTAAGTAATACACAGACAACTGCAGCAGAGACAACCTTAGAGAGTCTAAATTTAATCAATTCAATATAATGCAATTTGATTCAATGTGGGGTCATTTATCCTCATTCTTCATCCACACACGATTACATTTTTCGAAATGCCCCAAATGCTGAACATACAATGCACAGTTTCAGCTCTTAAATTTGGTGGTGAACCTGAAACATTTGGGTGTCATTAGGTCCAGTGGTTACAATGCGAGATTGATCGAGCAGGATCATCCTTGAAACTTTTATAGAAAGCTGTTTTGTATTTTTTTTTTCTGGTATTCTTTAACCCCCCTTGGCTGTAGTTGATCTCTATTTGTGACTCTGCCTCTATCCTTTAATTCTAACTTTCAGGCAAAGGAGTACTTTCAAATGGATGGATATGTGACAGACCACATAGAGATCTTGCAGGATCACAGTGCTCTGTTCAGGGCTCTGGCTTTCTTTGAAGAGGATCTGGAGCGACGGTGCAAAATGCACAAACGAAGGGTTGACATGCTAGAGCCAATCTGCAATGGTACCGAGCTGCTTTTGACCTTGAGTTGCAATATTATTTCTTACTTTGAAGAAAGTTTTGTCTCTTTGAATATTTTTCATGAGCCATGATTCAGTAGATAAAGATAAAATAAAATAACCATCCAAGTAAAGTGATACAGTAATTGATCTCCACCCCCCACGATTTTTCTATAGATTTGAACTCCCAGTATTACCTGCTGATCCGCAGACAGTTGATGTTTGAGTTGGCAGAGACCTACAATGAAATGATGGACCAGAAACTGTCACTGGCCAACAGACAAGCAGATTCACAGTCACTAGACAACCACACCATTAAGAAATTCAACCATCTCTGCTCTGCCTCTGCTAAGTGAGTGTACATTTACCTGTGCAAGACCTACAGTATGTGTGTGTCTCTGTGTGTACAGTATGTGTGTGAATGTTTTTTAATCCTCTCCCTTCCAGGTACTTTGAAATGTTCCTAGACTCTTTGTGCTCTCCAGAGGGGAAGTTTCCAGAGCACCTGGAAGAGGAGGTGCTCAGACCGGCTCTGGTGGCCCGCTTTAGAGTAGCCCGATTACACTGCCGGCTGATCAGCTCTTCACTCCCTGTTCAGCTGGAAAACCTCAACAAATCTCTGGAAAACTACAAGTATGAAAATATATATCTGAATTTTTGCTGATACATCCAAACACCTAGGATGTCATATCGAAAGACTTGCCATCTACATTATTATAGGATGACAGTCATGAGGAGACCTTAATGCAGAAGCATAAGGAAAATCAAATGAAAGACAGATGTAATAGGTCAGCTAGAAAGGATCTTGTTGAAATCTGTTCAAATGAATAAAATAAGCGTTTACTGTACAGTCTAAATGCTGTCATCTGCTATGCTGTTCATCTGTGTAACCTGATGACTATCGCTCTCACTTGCCACCTTTTTTCTAGACACGTGGTTCAGTATTGTGAGGCCCACCCTGAGGCATCAGCCTCTGTGGAGACGGAGCTGGAGCTGAGTAAGGAGATGGTTGGCCTGCTCCCTCTCAAAATCAACCGCCTCAAAGCTAGGATGGCTGCAAACAACTGAAAGTCCATACTGTTCACTGACTGACTTGTTGGTCGATTGGTAGCGTCAAATCCATCCAGACGAGACAGTTAGTCCAAGTTTACCACATTGTAGCCAATGGACACTTCCAACAATTAGAGAAACTGGATGGCAGATCAACTGATTTTGTTGCTTACTGTGGTTTTATTAGTGATGGCCTGTTGTTTTTTGCAGTGGACATGCTGCCTTCACAAGACCTTTGAACACATTACACCCTAACGTGCTTTCTTATGTGTTGTAAAATGTGTGGTCAATTCAGATAACACAGAAAATATAGTCTGTTCAAAATCTATATGAAAATGTCTTTCCCTTTACTTACGAATAACATAGAATGGCAAATGATATCTTAATGTTTTCAACACTACTCTCTTATTGAAACGCACACCACTCTGGTTGACCCCCAACCAGAGGTGTGTAAAATTAATGAATCAATAGATGATGTGTAGGTTTATTGCTAAAATGTCAGAGGCCTTTTGAAATTAAAAAAAAGCTGCTTTTGCATCCTTATGTGTGACCTGTATATAACAGATTATTATTTTATTTTGTTTTATTTCATTTTATTTTCTCTTACTGTTCAGATGTTGTCTGTTACCCTACTCTGATTCATACTTGTTTTTTTATTATGTATGCATAATGGTTTCATTTAATGTGGCTTTATTTTCTGTACTTCTGTACTCTGCACACCAAAATTCTGTTTCTTCAGCCGCTTTGTCTCTGATAGTAAAGCAAATGTTAAAGCCTCCTGTATCCAGGGTTACTGTAGCCATGCTTATAACAAAAGACAGCCAGAGGTACATGTTGGTTTAAAATATCTTCCAGTTTTATGTACAGTAGATGGTATATGCAATGATATTAAACCACTGAAATAATACACACTTATATCATAGCGCCCCATATGTACTTTTTATGCCTCTGCAAGGACAACAGTCGTGGCCACATCAACAATTAGAATGTGGTTATCAAGGGGCAAGACCACTGTGACTTCTTGGCCATAGTTCAAGGATTCATACACTAATTATGACAAACTTTTACACAAATGTGTTAATAGAATAAAATGAGGAATTGATGAAATTTTATATTCAGAATGTCAAAAGTCAACATTGCTGTAACATCATGAAATTCTGCAAAAACACTTCTCTTCCCATTACTCAACACCATAACTCAGGAACAGAAGGGGAGACTGACCATATTTCACATTTGGTTGGGCACTGAATTGGTGACATTAATCTTTGGTGCCCACCTTGAAACTGTGGTGATAATAGAGATACTCTGCAGAGATATACAACCACAAGGCAGTAATTCTGTCTTATTTAAACTGAGAAGCTGGGTGTAAAATGTGTCCTCAGCTTTTTCTCTGATATATCTCCCTATAACAGAAGTACCCAGTGGATTTAATGACTGTGGGTCCCTGAAAAAAAGGCTAAAGTTAACTCAGGTTTGGCCCCTTATGAGTTTCAGAACCTTTTTCCACACTATTAAACTGCTTAATGCAGAGTAATGTTTAAAGCATTGCCTGTTAAAACTAAATTATGCCAATAAAGGATTGTGACTTTGGGATGTCCTATAAAAGTTGCAGCACCTTTTTGCCAATCTTCTTCTGCAGTTGCATGTTTTCATATTATTGCAACACCGTTACATACGGTTATCACATTGTGCAGCTGATTGGACCTACACGCACATACTGTATCTTATAGCTGCCAGAAATAAAGGCACATTTCGTATTAATAACAAAAAGAAAAGAAATTCGGTGGCTTTCCATGTGAGGTCTTTGGCTTCCAACTGTTGGATTAGAGTTGATTGAAAAAAAAAATCTGAATTCTCAGATAAAGTAACATGTTTTCGTAAGGAGAAGCATTTGCAACAGAGGTCAGATGTGTGGGTTCATGCAATTTCCAGCTAACCATGAGGTTATGTCACAGCTCTATTCTATGCAGCTTCTTCACCAAGTGTATTAGGGAATGTATGAAGCTGGTTGGACATGCTGGTCACTGGGTGGTAAAACAATGAATTGTCACATAGGGCTATTACAGTCTTGTCATGCAGTAATAATTTCTGTATGGACATAAGGACAGATGACAAATAAAAGGAAAAAAACTGGATATATGATGGTCCCATTAGAGGTGTGGCAGGACTTGCTCCCCAACACTGTCATCACACCACTTAAGGGAATATCTTTTACCCAAACAGTGTTCATTCCTCCAGTAAACAGATTCATATGGCAGTGGAGACAGTACAGCTTCAAACAGGAAGCAGAATTTTTGTAGTGTTCCCTGATCAGTACCTCACCATAATCCTGACTGAGCTCCACAGTCAGTTCCTTTGACCTCAAGGCTTAGATTACGCTCTGATATGCATGATCAGCTGTGAGACCTTACATAGACAGTTGTGTACCTCTCTAAATTGTCAAAACAGTTGAATTTACTATAGGTTGACCCCAATCAAATATTGGAGTAAACCTATCAAACCAATCAAAATAATTTCAGTGCATCAAAACCTGCACTCCCTGCTTAAATTTATGTTTCCTGTAATTTTCTGATTCTTATCAAAAAGTGCATTGACGTACCTGCTCAGCACAACATACTAAGAACTAGTGTGCTGTTAATGAGAATGAGACGGCTTCCTGAAAAAACCTGCACACAGAATACACATATTGATTCATGATCATTTTTGGATTACATTTACATCACATTTGTGTATCAAAGCCCCCCCCCCTTTGTTTAACAATTACCTGTTATCTGTGATAACCACATAAACCAATTAAAAATTATCAGTCACTGCTCCAGTTTCTGTGGAGCCCGGACAATTCTAGTTCCTTAGGTTCAATTTGCCCAGACTTGTGAAATGATCCTTTTGTTTTTTCACAAATGTTGACCTCTGTGTGCGTTTCTGAATGTGTGTTTCTGGGAGTGTGGAACTTGTTCTGTCTCCATTCCTATAAACTCTGGTTAGTCAGACAATAAGACTTGAGTCCCATATTAAGTAACAGACATGGGAATGGAAACCAAGCACACCATAAAATTAGTCTTTTTATTGGTCTAGTGACATACTGGCTGTTGTAGTATTTGCTTTAGATTTACAACAATTACTGTATATATCATAGAAAATATATCAGATACGTGTTATTGTATAGGCATTATAGCATTATCAGTTCATTGAGTATTGAGTTTTGTGGGAGAGAGGAGGAGCATTGACTGGAAACATACTATGTGAGCAATATTGTACACAAGTGGGTAAATGTGTCATAAGAATATGTCACTAACTGTCTGTGTGTGTGTGTGGTTTTGATTGTTTTTGTGATTATGGTTGTGCATGGAGGCAAGGATGAGCAGCTAGTGTGTCATTTCCTGGAGGAAAATGATAGCAACTGATGTTACCACTTCCTCCACAGCATCATACCAATGTGTCGGCTGAAATAAACAGTTCACTCTATATGGCTTGGTCTCTCTGGGTCTTGTATGATATAGACAAGAAATAGGCATCAAAAAGACACACAGAGACATAGAAGACGAGGGGGAGTTAGAGGAGCACATTTGACAGAGTGCTGACTGTAATACTTACACACAAACACACACACTCACACACACAGGTCAATGGGTCAGACTGTTATAGGTTAAAAAAGAACACCATATAACCCACATATGGCAAGAAATCAAATGCAAAAGAGCATTAGCGTAAGACAGGACACACAATGGAGAAATACATGTAACATGTATATATGTAACATTTATAAATGATGAGAATCTGTTTTTGACTGGCTTTCATTTACTGCTTTGATCGAAAAAAAAAACTATGCTAACTAGTGTTAGGTTTAGTTTGTGTATCATATAGAAAAGCTGAGCTGTGTAGTAATACTAGATCAATTTCTTTAAAAAGAGAGTTGCAGTGAGATGGTGTGATATGAGATTAAACTGATGATTTTAACACCATGTGACGATCACAAAACCACCAACATTATCGACTGAGTTCCTCTCATCACTACTAATAGATGAAACTGATGAAACACTAATCAACAGATGCACAGAATGCAAGTGCATCAATACAAAGACCAGTAAAACCAACAGAACTTTGTATCACATTAAATCTACTTTGGACAAAATGTGAGTAAACAGAGGGAGATGGGTATAACATTGCATTAAATTAAGTGTTACTGTCCAGCTTTAAAAAAAAATTAGTTTGAATATTTCAGTCAATATGAAAAGTGATATTTTCAATCAATGAAGTCTTTCATGGAGCAGATTAAGAATATATGTATCATTGCAATGTCAGTGGATTTATCTTCTAATGAGACTGCTGAGAGGGTCATTTAAATAAATGCAGAGGTTCAAGCAATCTTAAAGTTACCCTTTGCCACTCTGAAATTAAATGGCTTGTAGCAGTCCCTTTTTTGTTTCGCTGTCTATCCATTTTTGTTGTGATCACACAATTTACCCCCCCCACCCACCCACCCCTGTCCATGACATGCCATACCACTGGATACCAAAGCCCATCGTAAATACAGCAATAACAGGAAATATTGTTTAGTACTTAGAATAACCTGATTTTACTTGACCAGCTAAGAAATAATGCCCGACTGAGCAGGTGTTCTCTAGTATTCATTTCTTTAATAGAATAAAAGGAAGGAATATTGAAAACAATCAAAATCTTCTTAATCTGCAAGAAACCAACAGAGGACAGTTAACTGCTCATTAGTGACTGTCCTAATCCAAGGTTCCTTCCCTCGTGTTTGCTGTGAAACTATGACAAACGCCTCTTACAACAACTGATATGTAGCCCATACCTCCATTGTTAACATTTCCTTCAAATCAAATGTACACCACCCCACATTGTTTGCAACATGTGTTAAAACAACACACCTTTTTTATACAGTATGTCCTCCTCTTCCAGCTGCCAGGAGCATCCTGAGTATCGTCTGAGTCATCAAAAGAGCTCATCTTAAAAACATGCTTCGTCTGCCTGAGGCACCATGACATTCCAGATGTCAACACTTCAAATGTCTCAACGTGTGTTTACCAGCACAGTCTTACATCACAGAAAAAAACGCATACAGATACACACAACACTGGCAGTGGAGGAGGTTTTTAGTATTTTTACCACAGTGTATAATTATGGAAGTCATGCACCCAAAAATGTGTTTGAGTAAATGTTCATATGTATAATCAACAAAATGCACTTAAAGTTTCCAAACTAAATTACTCTTTAGTATCTATATATTATCTATCTTAGCATCTATATATTATTGCAATATTTATCCTTTCCAAGTGCAAACAGGATTTTAATTCAGTCAAGGGGGGGCAAAATTTTAACTGCTTTATACAATTTTTGTGATACTACAAAATTCATCATATTTTATAAGCTGACCATATATAATATATTGAAAATGTTTTTGCACATTACCTCATTGCTATAGCTGGTAAATAGATGCACATAAGCGAAGTACAAAGCACAGTGGTCCCCTCTGAAATGTAACGGAGCAAATGCAAATTTTTATTAAGTAGTACCTGAAAAATGTTTTGTAACTGTTCTTTATTACATTAAACTGCCAACCAACATCTGAGCTATAAATCTGCAGGGCATGTGTGGGAAAATAAAAGACGCAAATACACACGGTTGAAAACAGGTGTAGACACACGAAAGCATGCTCTGAAGTACAATATATCACACATACTGATACACAAGCAGCAAAAAGTGTGCACACTGTAAGCGAGGTCACTCAATAGTAGTGGCAGTGGAGTTCAGTGTGTAAGTATGTTGTCTATCACAGAGGAGTGGGACACTCCAACATCCCTTCTTTTAAGATGAAACCAAAACTAAAGGAAAGTAAAGGCTGAAAAACAATCCTCCCTCTCACTCTCGCTCTCTCTTTCGCTCATTCTCTAACACACACACACACACAGATACACACACACCCACACACACACACACACACACACACACACACACACAAACACGCACACACACACACCCACACACTTGAAGACAGCGTAAAATTGCATCTCGCAGCAGCTCAACGGAGCAAAACAGAACCAAACTCAACTGAATTCAACGAAGTCAGAAACTACAAAAGACAATATCTCTCCATCGCTGTCTTATCTTAATCAAAATAAACCAGCAGCCAATCGACACCAATCGCCCCCCCCCCGGGTCGCTTTTCACCAGAAACGCAGACTGAGTCCTGGCCGCTATCTTTCGGTATTTCCCCCGTCCCGGTGTGAGGGTTACGCAAACTCCCGGCCATCAGAAACCGAGAGGCAGGTCGACGCAGAAGTTTCCACCGAGGACGCTCGGCCGCCCTCTGCGCGTCTGGAGCGCAGGAAACCGTGACGCGCTCGGAGGGCTGAGCTCCGGCTGCGGCTCGGTCAGTCTGCTCCTACTCTTCACCGCGTAAAGAAGCTTCCTCACTGAGAGGAGACCCTTGGTAACTTCTCGGTGTTTTTGTTAAGAGACCGACACGTTTTGAGGATGAAACCGATCCTGCTCGCCGCCGTCTTCTGCCTCGCCTTGAATAGCGGGATGGGTGAGTCCTCGGTTTTATTATCATAAAATCCACTTTCTGACTCGTTGAACTTCTTCACTTCGTAGTGGGATTTTGTTTGGACTTTATTTTGACGACAGGTTGTAGAGGGGGACAGATAAAGGCATTTCGCGTCTCGGCAGCTCACTTTTATTCCTGGATCATCCTCAAAACGACAGAGCCCAACCGGGGCCCCCGGGGCCCCCGGGCTCCGTCAGGGCTCTTTGACCGAGGAGCGAAATTAGGAACCGATCCGCTTCTCTGGTAGTTGCCCCCCTGGTAAAGCATAATGTTATCACAGGAAGCAAATGACTCATTACAACTCATTTGTTAACGTGTGATGGCAGCTCCACTTCTTCCCCACCTGCTCAGCAGACAGTCACACAGCTCAAACACTGGGTTCCTATGAAGGGAGCTCAGGTGGAGGCACACGAGGGGAAAAACGTCGTAGAAACCCTGGACTAGTCCATATTAAAAATGAAAGAACAACTTCCCTGTGTGGCTTGCTGAAAATGTAAGTTAGTGTCCTTTGTTCAAAGAGGAAGGAAACCAAACGCGGAAATCTTATAATAAATGAAAAAATAGAAATCCTGTGATGCCGTCATCTTTTCATCTTTTCTTCTTTGAGTACGTCGATTTTGAGAATAGTAGCTAAATCAAGATTTTATCCAGTAGAATGAAGATTAAAAGTCAAATCATAACATGACACCTTATTTTCTTTTAGATGTCAAATAACACACCCGTAGAGGCCTACGGGCACATGATACCAAAGCCAGTAAAAATATTATCATCAGTGCATATCATGGCCACTTTTTTCTTTTTTTAACAGACATAGATAATTGAAACTAGTTGACACAGGATACCACTGTTCTTAATCAGCAAAAAATCCAAATGACACATGTATTAAAAGCTTATGTCACAGTTATTAATAGATTACTGTTCGCCTTGATATTAGTGTGACATGAGTGAGTATAACAGTCATGCATCAGCTTTTCAGGAGGAAAACGTTGTCATTTTTTTTGACATTTAAAAATATTTCATCAGCCGGGAACTTTTGTTTTTTTTTTTTTTTTTCATTTTCAAGTTTTAAACAATGCCAAGAGCTCAACGGGGTGAACAAAGCAGGAAACTGGGATTTTGGCAGAGGACTTGTAAAAATTCTATGTCAGCAGTTAAAATTCCATGATCAGATGATTAATATAAACTATGTGAACTTTGTCTTAAGAGCTGTAGAAGGGCAGTTAACACAGTAATGCTATCTCGCTCGCCGTTGCAATGAAATACTTGATAGCTGTCAACTAGTTTCTTTATGCAGGATATTAGCGGAAATGAACTCTTAATTCTTTTAACATCAGATAATCTTCATCATCAGCTTGCTGTGATGTGATGAGAAACAGCTTCCGTTACTTCCAAATCTTAACACATTACTGAAGAGAATAAACCGCTCTGAAGCCCTGTTACTTTACCCTGTTGCAGAATAATGTTGCAATCTCCTGAAACTCTCTGAACATGGAACTACTAAAACCTAATTGTTGCACTGAACTGATCCAAATGAGCAACCAGACGTTTCCCAAGAACACCCCGACTAATGTGAATCATTGCATAAAATCAACATGAAAAAAAAAATAAACTGAACATCAGTGACACCTTCTCTCACTCTAGGAGCGCCAAGGACTGCTAAGTATATGTTTGTGAGATGTAAGCCTGAGGGTGGCCGGGCCAACTGTGTGACTCACCAAAGTCCAGAGGTGGTATTGAGTCCAGAAGTACCAGCCAAACTGCCTGCTTCAGCAGCACAGCATCTGTATGTACACTTGTGTTTTTGTGTATCTCTAAGAGACTGTAAAAGCTTGAGATGTGGTTGTTTCTTTGCTCAGAGAATTGGAGAGTGTTTTGGTAGCAGTGACTTCACGTCAATGTTAAAATTATATTATGTTATAGAAATGCTAATCCTGCATTGGGTCTTTTACCTTGGTTAACACAACACCAGCAACACAACCTCGTTGTGGGTGTGTCTCTGTGTATATCCTTCTGCTGTGTGTTTGAGAGAGAATGTGTAAGTGTGAGGTAGGTGGCCAAGAAAAGCCAAAATAGAAGACAACATGGAGGGATAAAGAAAGACAGAGGGGACAACAGAGAGAACAGGCAGGGAAGGTAGAGCTGGAATAAGAAAGATCCTAGGAATTTGTGGTCTATTTCACATTTTCCCAGAGCACAGAACTAGGATTATATCAAATTTAAAGCAGTAGATGTCGATCTGTGGCCAGATTTATTTCACTTCCCAGTAGTTTGAAATTACTATGAGAAATGTTGGTTGTTTCTCTGCTTAAAGGATGACATTATCCACATTATTTCAGTTTTATTCAGATTATTTTATGGTTATATTATTTGAACCTTATCCAGATTATTTTAAGGTTGAGTTTTGAATGGTGTTTTGGAGAAATAAGAGGTGTGATATGCTAAAAAAAATGTTAATACTTACATCTTTTTTTGTATATAAGGGGCCATAAAGAGCAGAATATCTTACTCAATTTGGCCTTTTCCTCTTGACGCTAGTGTGTTTTTCAAATTCCTGCCACTTACAAGCATTTCACCTGATGATGGCAATAACATTTCATGTGTTTCTTCAATTTCTATAAAAAAAAAATGTCAAAGCATCAGTTATGCCAGCCTATGCTCGCATGTTGTTAAGTTAGACCAATTTTTTATTGTTTATTTTTCAGTGTTTTCTTTAGTATCTTGCTTGCAGAGCATAACCCACTCACAAGTGAGATGACATATACACACCCCACATCCCTTTTAGCCTTTGGTGTGAAGAGTCACACCATCATTTTTTTTTTCTCCACATAATGAAGTACCTCACAGTTTCAGCTACTGTGAAAGAAACAAAATCCATCCGACGCCATTTTGGGAAGAAGTGTTGTGAAGGATTTCTATTTTCAACAGTTTGAACCTAAGAGGAATTCAAAGCATCCCCTTCGGTCTCTCACTCCAGATTGTTCTATTTAGTTTAACTTGGTCAAACTTCACAACAGTGACCTTCTGGGATTAATGAGCCAGTAAGGAACTGTGCATGTGTGTGTGTGTGTGTGTGTGTGTGAGTGCGTGTGTGTGTGTGTGTGTGTGTGTGTGTGTGTGTGTGTGTGTGTGTGTGAGTGTGTGTGTGTGTGTGTGTGTGTGTGTGTGTGTGTGTGTGTGTGTGTGTGTGTGTGTAGCACAAATGGTACATGTAAAAGAATTTTTAATGTGTGTGACTGCTGCTGAGTCTTTATCACAATCTTGTTCTTATTTATCAATTTCCTCTTTTATAGCTCCTCTTAACCATCACTGATCTTATTCGTTAATGACTGTATATTTAAAAAAACAAAGAAATTCCAAAAAAAACAAGTTTACCCTAGATCATATTTCTACCCAGCCTCAGTTTGTCTGTGACATTGTTGTAATCACACAGTGTGTTTTGACTGGGTTTAATAAGCTCTAGCTTTATATACTCTCCACATGAATAAGTAGAGAGGCACTTAGTAGAATGCCATCCCTTTAACTAGATCCTCACCAAATTTGAATGGATTTGTCCCTGGTCCATGCCCTGTCCTTCCGCCAAGTCCAGTGCAAATCAGTTTAGTATTTTTTGTGTAACCCTGGGGAAAAATAAACAAAAAAAACCAACAAACATTGGTGAAAAAATGGCCTCCTTGGCAAACGTAACGACTCAGTTAACTCTTAAAAAAACACTTATATTACAAGATCGCACAGAGAAACCCTGAAAAGAAAAATTGGATGACAGAGGTGTTTGCTTTGGCATCAGTAAGCAAAAGCACATATAATTAATACTACTTGTATTAACCACTCTGATCATAACAATCATAATTTTATCTCATTTGATAAAAAAAGATTGTATAAGAAGTCCAGCTGAAAATTAGTTGACATATTTGTTTGAATAAACAATACTATAAAATAATAGGGATTACACAGCCGGCAGAGACATAGGAAAAGAGTCAAAAAACAGGACTGTTGACCAAGTGTAAGGAATAGTTTGAGACAGAGTGAATGAAAAGTGGATAGCTTTGAAATGAGCCTTTTTCTGGCCTACATGCCCTTGAACTTGTTTAAAAACACCAGGGGCTCAGCAGCAGTTTTGCAGCTCGATTTTAACAGGAAGTGAGAGGGAAGTGTTGGGAGGAAGTGGGCTGTGACGCCTGCTGGGTGCTGCTTCTGGTCTATTGTTTTGTATTTTCCACACTGGTCTGATAGTCATGTTTTAGAAGTATCAGATCACATGTAAAAAAGGACACAGTGACCAAATAATTAAAAAGGAGACTTTAATTTCTTACTTGACTCATTTATTTCAACAGCAATTAAAAGAAAGTCTGTCTACAAAGCAGAATTTTATGAATGACTCACTTGGTCAGTTCAAGTCAGGTTACATTAATGCTGTTTCTGTATGTCATGAATTCCAGTTTTATTCTAAAACCATCAGCAGTAGCGAGTCATGAGGCTGAGTGTTGAGTATTGACGTTTCACCCTTAAAATTGTTTAAAGGCCCTCTACTTGTTGAAGTTAGGCTGAGCTATGTTGGAATAAAAAGTTAATGAACAAATAAACATATTAAAGGTTTAATAAAATGCTAAATGGAGGCTTAGACAGATGTCAATCAAGCTCAGTCCATACACGCACACACAGTCATGGTCTCTTCCAATAAAAGGAAGTCAAAAGGATGCAGTATGTAGGAGGACCCTGGTTGTCTAGAGCCTTTATGCTAGTGAAATCATCTTCCTAATTGTGTCCTCATTGGAAACAGCCCAAAAGCTCAATAGAGTAAGTATGCCTCTGTCCTTTTTTTGGAGTGACAGGTTCAACATGAATAGGATCATTAGCCAGAAAAACATTAATAAAGCAATACCCATTCTATACCCTTAAAGTCAACCTCCACCCACAAATATATTTTGAATATCCATTTGCTTTTTGGCTTTCATATTCATCTGCCTACCTTAAAGAGATTAAGACACATAGAGGAAGTTGGCAAGTTAAACAAGTGTGATTTGGAAACTTTTTTACCTCCTCCACACATACACTGAGGATGGATTTTACAGTCAAGTAGGAGATATATTGCATCTTGAAGTTATACTTTTGAAATAAAGAAATACTTGCATACTCATAGGTTATTGGTTTTAAATGAGGGTAAATGAATACATGTGCATTTAAATTTGTTAGTGCAAGTAGTATAGTTGTAGTCAACTTCTTGTGGAAAAACCATACAACAGACAGATTGTTATTTAAAGTATTTTAATATGTCTTAAAACTTGTCTGTTGGGGATTTTTAAAGCTGAAATCTAAAACTTTCCACAAGGTCAAATGCCACAAAGTTGATGCAGTGTCTTGTGTTAAGTTTGTGAAGTTGTGTCTCTTCCTTGTGTTTTATGCAGTGATAATGTCATTGACAATGAGGTGACATTAAAATGATTAGCATTTTTTGAAGCAATGATGTTAGATAGCCTCGCCAGAAAGACAGCTAATATCTTACTCTCATTCTGTTTCCAGAGATGCAGAGCCTGTGGAGGATGAAAGTCCACAGATGAAGAAGGAGGAGGAGGAAGAGATGAAAGAGGACAAAATGCCGATGATTGGTGAAGAGGGGGAGTCACCTGAGTATATTCTGCCTGAAGAGGGTTCTGGTGGTTATGAGGGCTCTGCAGTTGAAGGTCCATTTGTGCAGGACCGGGCCTTTGAAGCTGCTGAAAGTGAGACAGGCTCTGGGGAATCCTGGATAGAGAAGGACATGGACCCATTTAAAGGTAATTTTAGTTTTTCACTTCCTGCTTCATGTCTAGGTCCCCTCTTTTTACTGCTTAATGTAATGTGATGTGTCCTTGTTTTTCAATTGCAGGTGGGGATAGGAGGGGCATGAGGCGATTGTTCCGCAGCAGGTCTCTGGATGGTGAGGCAAAACCAGCAGAGCATGAGCTGAGAGATGACCACCTTCTGCAGCTGTAGACTGAACACCCCCCCCCATACACACACACACACATTAACAAGGCTAGCATCAGTTTCATTTCCACCCTGACCATTCAATTAGTGAAACAAATATTTCATCACCACCTGGTGGTGGCAAAAATTGGTCACTCACTATATATTTTGTTTTGTCAGTGCTATTGTACTGAGAAAATTATTCTCTTCAACAACTGTAAACAATGTAAAAGTATCTACCATTTAGTTCAGGTTGACATTGACCTGTAGTTGTGCTTTCTTTTGATAAAGATGTGAAAGTCGGCACATGCTTTTTAATATAAATATTTAAATATGCTTGCAAATAATAGTAATATCAAATAAAACCTCTGTCCATACATTGATAACCCTGCAGATGGGGTTGCAGCCATTTTTGGAGCTAAAAGGCATTTTTTCCCTTAAGACACACAAAAACAAAGACTTATATTTATATTATTTGATCCCATACGTCTCAAATATTTTGACACTTTACACTTACCCAGGAGGGTTGTGCGGCCAACCTGGGGAACTTGAGAATCTAGGAAACCCAAACCCCTCAGGGATTGGTTACATGCAATCTTAACCACTGTGAGCTGGAACATATGGAAAATATGTATCATGCACATGCATGCATTTCACCATGTTCTTTTTTGTCAAATTTGCATTTGAACTACTTCTTTTAATAAAGGATTTATAACAACAGTATTCAGCAGCATTTACCGTTTATTGTGTCCCAAGTACTCTGTTATCTGCTCTGCTAACTGTTAACTGTGCCTCTTCAGTAAGCTGTGAAATATTGTGACTAAGGTTTGGATAAACAAGGGTTTAATGAGTGGATCCTTCTGCTCCAGCCTTAAATTTCATACTCGCTAAAAACATTAGAAATTGTGTGTTGATGCTCTTTGAACAGCAGCAACATATAGCAAATACAATTTAAGTACAATAGGTATTGTCTCTGTTCCTGGTTTTAAACAATTTTGCAAATACAATACACTTTGTGCACCAAAGAGAATAGTTAGTGGAAAGTTCAGAGGTTTTTTGAATAGCATGACCAAATCGTGTGCCTGACCAATATATTGGCAGGACAGTATTATTCCATTATTAGCTCATCACAGATAGGCCTATGTTGTATCTGCATATATACAGTATATATAGTACAAACAGTATACTGGCCAGTAAGTAGGAAGAAATATCTGAGGAAATTTATGACACAAGTTTGTCCACAGGAGACAGAGACAGATATGCCTCACTTTTCAAACGTAAAATTTTTAATAACCAGATTGTTGAACTGTTTATGGTAAGTATTTATGGTAGATAAGAATAAGAACAATATTAAAATGCCAAACAACATATCACTGTATCGTGTTCTCAGATGTTAACACCGTCGTCAGCCTCGGCGATTTAGTTACTGTCACGTCCTAATAAAACTACTGAATCAGTTCTGACCGAAGCAAATCGCGATCGCAATATAACGAAATCATCTAACAAACAAAGCAATTAGGTGAAGTGGCCGATGGCTGCCCCCCGTTATGAATACAACACGGGTAATACGTTTTACGGTCGTTTTTAACGAGGGCGACGGGCCTGCGCCGGTGCGGTGCCGGTGCTGCGGGGGGCGTCGTCCCGCCCAGCGCCGCGCACATGACCCGGTCACGTTGCGGTAAAACCTCGCCGCTGCCTCCCGGTTCGGACAGACAGGCTACACGGAGCGAGGCTAGCTGCTAGCTGTTAGCTTGAACTGCCCGCACGGCCGCGATGGTGAGTGTTAAAACGAGCACCGGCCCACACCGGGGTCACAACATGGCTCTTTATTCTTTAAAAAAAAACCCGACGCCAGCGTGGGTGTCGCGGTTCCGACCGACGGCGGGTGTTTTCACGTTTAAAGCGGACGGGAGAGCTAGCCGGGTCGGACGAGTTAGCATCGGTAAGGCTGCGGAGGCCGTGCCCGCTCCCTCACGCTTGTCTAGCCTCGGCGGCGGCTCGGCGGCTCGGCGGCGGCGGCGGCCGCGGTGCGTAACGGCGGTGGGTAAACTAGCTCAGTGACGGAGGCGGCTCGTTCGCGTCAGCGCCCATTGCGAGACTCGATGTCGGAGTTTTAGCTCGAGTTAACGTGAGGTTAACGCTGATTTGCAGAAGTAACATCTGAATTTACATAACGGGGTTACGTCCAAAGCTGATGCCAGTTGGGGACGATCGTCGCGTTTTGATTTTTTTTTTTTAACTAGCGATCAAACTGCGCTGACTAAGTCGCAGCGTTATTGCGTTGTGTAACTCTTTAAGCTGTTTTGGGGGGTTTCTGCTAAAAGCCCATTGTAGATGCTCCTTGTCATGGGATTGATGACTGAAAGCATCTCACTTGTGGCCAACTGGTGACCAGTCCCTCCAGGAATCTTCACCATTGAGCTAGTTCCTCCGGATTTGCTGCCACTGCATGTTGAAGCATGTGTTAATGACTTTGTGTCAAGTCAGAGGAAAAATTGTAGCTGTTGAGCTGTGGTGCGTGATCGAGTTAGTGTTGGGGGGAGAAAAGCAGCTTTTACCTTTGTCCCTGAGTATGGACAGGGAGTAGGACAAGTGGAACTTGCATGGTTATAAGCTCAGACCACGATTGCATCCAGGGCACACCCATTAGTGCAATGCATGTGCCTACTGTTAACGAGAATCAGCTTCATTCTTGTTAGTTTGAAATTTCTATTCAGTAATTTGAAAACCGTGATGTAGTGTTTCAGCCACAGGGGATTTCGATCAAGGATTTTCCAGTCGTTTCTCTGAACCTGACAGATGTATTTGTGTTTAATTTGTGTTGTTCAGTTGTCAGATGTCCTCGACCTCTGATGATGTGTCACCTAAAACATTTCAAGCAAGTTTAACCTTATGAAATCTGAAGTTGGATATAAGGGATTGGCAGCTGTCTGTCTGCAAAAAAATGTACAGTTCAAGTTATTTGGGATAAATATAAAAAGTAACTTTTTCTTCCATCCACCCTTACGTCCTAATATACTGTAAATAAAGGCTTGTCATCTTATTATCCTGATAGCTCACCAACCAGTTAACTTCAAAAAAATTGGTATTTTACTTTCTTACCTTAAATACACTGTATGTTTACATGTGTAATACATTGTTGTCTGTGATGCACTTTGTTTTTTGTTTCAGAGTTTCCTAGGAGGTTTGTTTGGCCCTGTATGTGAGATAGATGTACTGCTGAATGATGCAGAGAACAGAAAGACAGCCGAGTTGAAGACAGAAAATGGGAAAGTGGAGAAACACTACCTGTTCTATGACGGAGAGTCTGTTTCTGGCAAGGTAATCTGAGTTTTCATTGTTTATCAAGCAGGGTGCAGACCTCCAAGAGGTTTAGGAAGGGGCCCCTACACACATTGAGAGTAAATGGTGTAACTTTATGTATTAGTTAATGGAACTCAGTCAGCAGATAATGGACTGCTCTATCCATTGTCGGATCCTCACTTTAACTGAGGGGAAATTATGATTGTTTTGATGTGTATGCAAGATTTTCAGATATGTTTTAGGATCTATTATTGTATCCGCTGATGCATCAGCTTTTTAAGTAATATTGGTGTCTACTCAATATTTCCATCACTTGTATTTTTTGCCTGATGGCCTGTTTGCCATCTCTTATCAACTGAAGAACTAAACTTGTTTGGACCAGCACTTGTACCAACATTTAACAAAAATGAGCATATATGTAGTACCAGCAGTAAGTAATGTATAGTAACGAGGGATAGTTCTTGTAAGAGTTATTCTTTGTGTTACATAAATAAAGGATATTATAGATCTTTTTTTTTTTTTTTTTTGCAAATTCAAAAAAATATTTGTAAATTGGTAATCATGTCAAAGTATCAATGTGATGACCTAGTTTAAACAAATTTTTCTCTCTCTAGGTGAATCTAAATGTGAAGCAGGGAGGAAAACGGCTTGAGCATCAGGGCATCCGCATTGAGTTTGTTGGACAGATAGGTGAGCATGATAATGGATTAACTCTCCATTCTCTCGATATTTCCTTGTCATTCACTTGAGATACGAAGAGATAACTATTAAATATAATCATGATAAACTAACTTAACCTTTTTTTTGCTTTGACGTTAGCTGATGGTGATAATGGATGTATTGTTTAACACTTAAAACCTATGCAACTGGCTCCATGAAAAATGTGAAATGTTAATTTAGTTCATTGGGCTTTGTAGCTGGAAAACTGCTGTTCAACAATAGGATTTTCTCACGTGATGAAAAGGTTTAACAGAGCATGTGGTCGTCATCATGTGCAGCCAGCACCATAGTAGACCATAGTAGAGCTAACCCCCCCCCTCCCCCAACTGTATTAACTGTGATGTGGGGGTGGGGTTGGGGGCTGAGTGTGGTGAACAAGCATTGAACAACTAATTTGTAAGTTTAAGTTTAGAAGTAAATTTCCTTTTCTCATAAATTTATACTATTTTGATATAGAACACCACCCAGACTGTAAACTCCACTCTGCTGTATTTCAGAGCTCTTCTCGGATAAGAGCAACACTCATGAATTTGTGGATTTGGTGAAAGAGTTGGCACTACCTGGAGAACTCACCCAGAACAGAAGCTACGACTTTGAGTTCATGCAGGTGGAGAAGCCCTATGAGTCCTACACTGGAGCAAACGTCAGGCTAAGGTACATTCATAGCACAGTTTAACATAAGGCAAACTGTGGCTTATTTTATATTATTTATCAAATAGGGTATTATATAAATATGTGACCATGAATCCAGGTGTTTTAGTCTGACTGTGTTTTGGATGGGCAGGGGCCTAAGGTATTGGGTCTCCAGTTTCAGTCCTCCAGCAGCAGACAGTGTGCGAGGGAGCCTTTCTATAGCCCATCCTGTTCTGTTGCCCCCTGAAGGGGAACAATAAGAAAAATTTCCACCAGGGACAGATAAATATATTGCTGTTAATGGTACTGATATCAGAAGTGCTTACTATATTAATATTACAGTATAATGATAACAATAATCAATTATTTGATTTACAGGAAATAAATTATACTTTTTTTTTCTAAATTGATCAGTTGTTTTTGTTTTTTGTCAAGTAAAAATACCAAACATTGGTGATTACAAGGTCACAAATGTGACTATTTTAAGAGTTTCAACCCTTTTTTTCAGTGTTTGTCAGAAAGCATTGACAATTTTCAAGTTTTCTGGCTATTTCACAGCTTTTTAAATCAGCCCACTTCTGACAAAACAGTTCACTTCTGACAATTTGAATCAACAGTATATTAAAAGTTGAACTAATCAGCTGTATGATATTCTGTTTTTTTGTGTTGGGTATCTGCAAATGGGAGGAAGAAATTATGAGACCTGCAAGTGTCTCCCACTCAATTTTCTTTTATTTTTTTTCATGCTGATTTTATATGTATGTCCTACACATTTATACCGTGGAGCATCATCTTTGGAGGGCAGCATGTCCTGCATTGCTTTGGTCTTAGTCTTAAAGCTTACAGTGTCTGTGTGTTCTTGCAGGTATTTCCTCAGGGTGACAATAGTTCGCCGTTTGTCTGACTTGGTGAAGGAATATGAGTTAATTGTCCACCAGTTAGCCACCTACCCAGATGTCAACAACTCAATCAAGATGGAGGTCGGCATAGAGGACTGTCTTCACATCGAGTTTGAATACAATAAATCCAAGTGAGATCAGTATTTCTTTGACTTCTCTATTGAAGTCTTTTTTGCCACAATAGAATACCTCAGGTTCAAATAAGTACTACACTTATCAGTTTGAGCAGCATCTCTTGATATGTCTCTTTAACAGATACCACCTTAAGGATGTAATTGTTGGGAAGATCTACTTCCTGCTGGTCAGGATCAAGATCCAACACATGGAGCTACAGCTAATCAAGAAAGAGATAACAGGCATTGGTAAGAATCCTGGTTTGCCACCCGTAAAGATAAACTAACCTAGATCTCAACACATGGATGGTAAGTGTGTGTGGAGCAGCAGTATCCATCTCTGCTAATTTTGTAGATCTTAACATTTGAGGTCTCTAAAGCTGTAAAATGCTGTGGTTTGTTTACTCTTTTCAATACTAGTTGGGTCACAGAAAGAGCAAAGAAACTTCAGTCAGTTTTGCTCCACTTAACCATATTTTTTTTACTCACTTTATAAAACTGTTTGTCCTCCTTTTAAGGTCCCAGTACTACCACTGAGACCGAGACGGTTGCAAAGTATGAGATCATGGATGGAGCTCCAGTTAAAGGAGAATCCATCCCAATTAGACTGTTCCTGGCCGGTAAGAGCTCTGATCTCTCACCAGCTAACCTCACATCATCGGGCCGTCACTTTCCCTGTTAACTTCTTATTTAAACATTTAAATAGGCTTAATTTAAGTTTTGAGTGACTGCTTATCACATCTTCTGTTTCCCTGCAGGATATGACTTGACACCCACCATGAGGGATGTCAACAAGAAATTCTCTGTGCGCTACTTCCTCAATCTGGTGCTGGTTGATGAAGAGGACAGAAGATACTTTAAACAACAGGTAACACACTCACACACACAGCAAAAGTATTCTACATCAGTAAGCCAATATATCTATGTTTCTCCAGCAAACTGAGAAACACATGAATAATTTTTGAGTATCGGCCAAGTTTGTATCGATATATTTTTGGTCTTGTTTACCAAATCTCTTATATTGCCTGATATATGATATTGCCTTTATAGAAATCAAAATATGGGTAATTTGGTTACTGTTGGTGTGTTAAGATGAAACAACCAACCATTAGATCACTTGTCACTCTAGGAGATCACTCTGTCAAACAGACTGTATGTCTTTATCCAGCTCTGTGTGTACCATATGTTTCTTCAGATGGAGATAATGTCTGTCTATGACAAGATGATTACAATGATGATTCAATTTCTAAGTCCAGTGGAGTGTTAAAATTTGGTGTACTGTTCCAGTCCAGTGTTTGGCTTAATATCAAACCAATGTGAAAATTTTTACACCAGCCCAACCCTAGTGCCAGTGTATGAGGACAAATACCACAAGGGCAGCTGTTGTTGCTTTCACACTGTTGTGCTGATCAACAGTTGATTGTGCTACTGTGGAAAGAAATGTGATGATGAAATGAAACAAATCATTTCTGCAACTATTTTATGAAGAAGGAAATGCATTTCACATGTAGAACACACAGTGTGTTTTAGTTAAGAAACACTCAAATTTTGTTCACAAGAAAAATCCTTCTCTGTGTGTTATTCAGGTGAGTTTTCCTCATCCCCTTTCAAGTACACACATATATTCCTGTATTCATTTGCATTTTTTTCCTTTACATATTTTCTCTTCTGCTGTATGCACCTATTTGTCTACCACAGATTCTTAATAGGGAACATTGTACTTTTCCCTGCATTTATTCCTGTTCCTCTGTGTGTAGGAGATTGTTTTGTGGAGAAAAGCCCCAGAGAAACTGAGGAAAAGAAACTTCCATCAGCGCTATGAGTCGCCTGAGTCACGAACCGCACCGGTTAATGTGGAGCAGCCAGAGATGTGAGGGCGATGCTATGAACTGAAAACACACACAGACACACCCCAACTCCTCACTGCTCAACAGCCAGAGGTGTGAGGGCTGCCCCACCATCTCCCTGGACTGAGAAATGGCTTTGTACATGAATACACATAACATACCTTCAGAATTCCCCCTTACCACTTCACAGCTTCAGATGTGAGCTGTCCTACCACTATCACTCTCTCCCGCAGGACAGAAATACACTCGCATACAGACACACAAGCCTGCTTAATGATAAATGTCAAGGCAGGAGTACAAATCAAACAGACCCAAGTGAGGAACAGTGAGGCAGCATATTTGGTTCTGGTGTCTCGGACTGAAAACACACATTCAAGCACACAAGTGAAGCCATAGTCTCAGTTGAATGCATAATAAAACAGGAGCAAAGATGGAAAAGAGGAGATGGCATGTCCACCATACACATGACCACCATACCATTCATCGCTCTCATCTGCAACAGGAGCTTCTTTAAGTTGCAGAACTTATCCTGGACATTCTCTGGCATCCTCTCTCCCAACCCCCAATAAAATGACGGTTTCTCGAATGTAGATGAGCTAGCCAGTAATCATCCAGCCAGAACATTGAAATCTGTAACTGGTTTTTAATGTTCTGGCTGATGGGTGTACAGGCAATACCTGAGTGTGAGCTATGATGGCGCCACTGGGCTCTTGTTCATCTATCTAGCTGTTACTAAGATTTTGTTACGTATGTTGCCACAGTCCATAGCCTGCTCTTTTCAAGTACAACGTCAGCCTAATTGGAAAATAAAGGGTTTAGTGCAACAAATGTCCATTTTAACACAAATTTAATCCTGTATTTATTATGCAAATGCATTTGGTTGGTAAAAGTGAAATTATAATCCACTCTTATATGTTATTTGTTTCAGCCCACCTTCCATTTCATACAAGAAAACGTTTTGATTCAAGATGGACAATCATTTAAGTGTTTTTTTTTTTTTCTTAAAATTATTTAAACAAATTAAAATCATCTAGAGCTGTAACTGATCATTATTTTCATCACTGATCCATTTAGTCTATAACTGGCAGAAAAAAAATGAAATTGGCCTTTCACAAATTTTTAGAGATTGAGTTAGATATCTACATGCCATTAGATGTCTACATGACATCTAATGGCTTGTTTTGTCTGACCCATCAGTCTAAAACCAACAAAATATTCAATTTACAACTGAATAATAATGAGGAATGAAGTAGTGCTCGCATTAGATAAGCTAGAACCAAAGAATGTTTGCAGTTTTTCCTTGAAAAATTATTTAAACAATTATTCAATCATCAGAATGGTTGCCAGATAATTTTCTGCTTGATTAAATCAACCAATCTTTGCAGGCCATCATACAGTCAAATTCTTTGCTATTTAAAGATTCTTGAGCTCAATACTACATTTCAGTCTTTTGTCAAGATAGATATTTGATGTTGTTTTCACTGAGGTCTGTCACTTTACTATGTCTTGCCTCCAAACTTCAAGATGTTTTTGACATGCTGCATTTTGTTTGGTCTTTAAGGTGCTTTTTATTGGTGTCTAATCTTGAAGAAAGGAAACCAGTGATTGTTTGTTTTCTAAATATATTTTAAGTCTCAGCTCACTAAAATTACAAAAAATGGTTATGTGGTTAGAAAAGGGGAATTAGATTTAAGTGCTGGTGTCAGCTCACTATCACGTAACAACATGAGTCGATGTTAGAAATAGATTGTTTCAATCTCTAAAAATTCAGAGCTTAGAGTTGAAAGTTGAACAGTTTCTGTGGGTACTTTTACCTGAAAAAAGTTTGGCCATCACCACACAAGTAGTGGTTTCTATTTACATTTTGAATGATTCAGTGGAACAATGAAAGGATGCCAGCCATGATCAGCAGACGGTAGATCCACTGTTCTGTCACTTTCACCTTATTTTTCATTAGGGTGCAGGGGTTTTTGTTTTGTTTTTTTGTTTGTTTGTTAGCCTGTTGGTTCCGTATATTTAGAATACTAATGAAATCAATATCTCATGTCTGCAGTTGTAAGCACTGGAAGGGATGCAGTATCAATATATACTGTAAAATCCAACAATGTTCCACTGTGATGCTCAGACCGGCAGTTTAGGTCCTGCTTTAAAGACACACTCATACACACACAGTTGCCAGTCCTGTGTGTAGGGACAATATGCCCTTAAACTCTGATCTGTGGCCAGTTTTGCACTTTTCCCTCCAATGCTTAACTTTGTATAAAGAGGCATGGAAGCTGAAATGAAACATCACTCAAGGACAACTTCACCTCAGCGATCTCCTGTGTCTGTAATGGAAATTATACTGTAATTTATACATCACTACTTATTTTAATTGGACTGACTAAGTACAATATTTCTTTGCTTTTTGTCTTGTTATTGTGCAATTCATATTGCTAGATTATATGTTTCATTTCTTAAATATCTGCACACTTAGATTTACAAATCATTTTTTCTTTGTTCTTTCGCATTAGTATTAACCTTGCATTTTGGTCTTCCTTTGTCCGGGCAGTGTATTTATTTGCAAGTAACACTTTGTTCCTCTCTGCCTATGAGATATATCGTCTGTCTTTCTGAACACTGTACAGGTAGAGTTTGTTTGGTGTACTTTAAATACCTTCCAAGGTAATGAAGAAACACTTAAATGCCAAAAAATCTCTGCCCCCGTCTTATCTGCTGCATGTTAATCTTTACACAATGTCTAATCGTGTGTGTGTGCGCGCGCATGCCCGCATGTGTGAGTGAGATTGTGTGTGTGTGTGTGTGTGTGTGTGTATATGTATATATGAATGTCTATATATATATATGTATATGTATATATGTTTATATGTATGTATGTATATATGTATATGTATATATGTATGTATGTATATATATATGTATGTATGTATGTATGTATATATATGTATATATATGTATATGTATGTATGTGTGTACATGTATATGTATGTATGTATGTATGTATTTATGTGTACATATATATATATATATATGTATACATGTATATGTATGTATATGTATGTATATGTATGTATTTGTGTACATATATATATATATATATATATATACATGTACATATGTATATGTATGTATGTGTGTACATATATATGTATATGTATGTATGTGTGTACATATATATATGTATATGTATGTATGTACGTGTGTATGTATATATATTATATATTATATAAATAAAATCTTGAATAGTGAATAAAGCAAATTTATACTGAATATCTTGTGAACAATACTCTATAAAAAAAAAATATGGTCAGAAGAGTTCAGTTCAATTCTTTATTTTCAGCAAGTATATCTCATATGTTGTACACCTAAACAAGAAAATAGTGTTATGTAAGTTTAATTCAATTCAATTTCAATTATATTTTATTTATGTAGTGCCAAATCATAACAGAGGTTATCTCAGGGCAATATTCATATAGAGCAGACCTAGACCATGCTCAATACAGTTATATTCACAGAGACCCAATGTTCCCCCATTGGCAAGCACTTAGCGACAGTGGTAAGGAAAAACTCCCTAAACGGGTAGAACCACTGAACAGAACCCAGCTCATGGCGGGCAGCCGTCTGCCTCAACCAGCTCATTCAGAAGCAGAGGCCGGAAATATCTATGCTTCATGAAGTCTGCAGGACTCATGTCCAGATGCTTAATTATAGACATGTCCTCTGTCACTGAAAAGCTGATTCCACTGCAGTGGCATATGTCTGTGTTCAGCTTTTTGATATTCTCTTCCAATGGAGGCCATCTGGGCAGAGACTATAAGAGGACAGATCAATTTACTTGACTAGACCATTGTGTGCTACAAATTACTCTTGAACACAGTTGATTGAGTCAGTCCACATAGTATTGTCACAACAAAAACTTTGAAATCCCCAGCTTCTTTCTGGCCTTCATGCCTGATGCAATTGGTGGTTTTAAAGGAGTCAACTAGGTGCATCAGAATTGTGTTCTGCAAGATGGGAGAAAGCCTTGAAAGCATTTAGATTATCATGTAAGAAGATAAAACCTAAATGAAGTATAAATAGACCTGATATTAATATTATTTTTAAAATGAATGTACATTTTCTCGGTGGCTATTCAAACATTTGTGTAGGGGGTTTAGGTTGTGTAGAATTTTTGGTTGTGAGATCAGTATTTCTGTAATTCTGGCCATGCAAATGCCAATAGAGAAATTTAAAAAAACAAACAAAATGTACCTCAACATTTGTCTTGATTAAACTTGAAAGGTGCATACGGAATCGCAGACAGTTTCTTAGACGTCATGTTTTCTTTTTTTGTTTTTGTTTTTTATTTACTGACTCAATTTTACCTAACATAAATAAGCTTAAGTCTCCATCCTGTAAGTTTTGTTGGGGTTTTTTTTAAGAGACAGAACAAGAGTTGATTCCACTGAATGCATGGCATCGGAAACCTTCACACAAAGGTGGTTTTTATTCGTTATGTTTATTCGTTCGTTCGTTTATTCGTTACTCGGGACATTTCTTTTTAACTATGACATTAAACGTAGTATAGTGCAGATCCTCGGGTTCAGCTATAGAGAGGGCCTTGTTTTGCCTATCTATAATTCTGCCAACTAAACATTATTCACCGTCTTTATGATTTATCTGAAGAACACTTGTTTGTAACTGAGCGGCTCAAATTACATTTTCATTACAGCTAATTTTACCAATAATCAAACTTTTTTTTTTAACTTTTATCACAGGCACATTTTTGGGCAGCTACATATGGACTGGTCCTTTCCCACGTTGTGTTAGCAGGAAGAGAAATGTGTTGACCGTCCTCTGCCGGAGCTGGTCAGTATAATCCACATAATAAAACCCGCTGCACAGCATGGAGCGACAGTAGCAAGGGATCCGTATGTAGCCCTCAGAAGGAGCTAACACCGCGGGTGTAACTATGTCGGCAAACCGGTGTATATCTGTGTTTTCTCGGCTGCAACGCCACATTAACAGCCGCACTCCCCGCATCACCGCGGGCAGTCGTCATGTGTCACCCAGGTCTGGTTTGTTGCATAAACAACATCAGGCCGCTTCTGCGATTTGCAGCAGGGATGTTTCATCTAACAGTTCTCCTCCAAAAGCCCCGGACACCTCTCTCTTCGTCCCGGTGTCTCTGAAGACCGACTCCTCGGTAGATGGGAGTGTAGGAGCGGAGCTGACCCAGCCGCTCGACAAAGGTCAGTAAATTCACTTTTAAGTAACCAAAAACACATATTTCACTTACGCTACTGCCGATGCCGTCAGGTCCCGCTCCATGGTCTGTAAGATGCAGTTAGAGTATTTGTGTGTGTGTTTGGTGCTTGTGTTGTCTCTGAACGAAAGTCAGTTTTTGTGTTTTCTCTAGTGCTAGTTTCTCTCTAATGCTAGTTTCTCTCTGCTCTTTACGTCTGTGATTCAGACGAACTCCTGAAAGTTTTGAACCGGTTTTATAAGAGGAAGGAGATGCAGAAGCTTGCAGCAGATCATGGCCTGGATGGTGAGTAAATACTCTCTCAGATCAGCTGCTGATCATTTAGCAGTTGTCTATACATTTTCTACGTAAACCTTATGTGTCATATTTGTCTACATTTAACTCAGTCACCAGTGAATGTCACTTAAATTTTGTTCTTTGCGAAAACCCCATGGTTTTAAAATTCTATATGATTACATATTGTCACATTACGAAAGGGAACCTTAATAATACACGATGTAAGTCTCCTTCAGTGATCTGTCTGGTATAATTAGACTCTTAGAGCTTAACATTGGTCTGTCTTGTAATTTTTTTTAAAGATCTTCATGTCCCAAAAGTTTTGTGTTTGTGAAATGAACATGTAAACCTTCTTTAAGCTGAGAAGAAATAAAAGTTGTCATCAACCAGGAACACTTATTCTGTTACCAGAGTTAACCTTCATGGCACAAGTAAAGACTAAGAAAGTTGAGATTTTTACAATTAAACGGAAAGTGAAAAGTTTTGAAAAAAGTTTATAATCAATCAAGTTTATACCTCGTTCTTACATCAGTTTTTACATGATGTTTCCCATCATGCCACTGAGGTCTCATCACCTCGTGCTGTAAGCCGCTCCTACCTTGATCATTGGAGATTATCATTGCTGACGCCAGAACAAATCGGAAATTTAACCAGCATGCATTGTACAGTGATCTCTGGTGCAGACCTCATATCCTTGTGTGTCATGTGTGTCGTGTGCGTGTGCATGTGTGTATTTGCGCACAGCTCGTCTGTTCCACCAGGCCTTCATCAGTTTCAGGAAGTATGCCCTTGAAGTGTCAACGCTCCCCGCCGATCTGCACATCATCTTCAGTGACATCTGCTGCGGAGGAGGTTTGTCAGTTTTTAATAAAGCCTCAAGATGTATGTGTCAGAAGTAACTAATTAAAGTTTTGACTTAAATAACTTTCAATTCTGCTTCTCCAAAGGTCACATAGATGATATCTACCCGTACTTCATGCGTCATGCAAAGCAAATCTTTCCCATGCTGGACTGTATGGATGACCTGAGGAAGATATCAGACCTCAGAGTCCCTGCCAACTGGTATGTATAGATACAGTACAGTATAAACCTAGAGCCAGGAATATAGGCACTTTTAGTACATCTCATACTGGTTTTAATTCTCTGGCACCAACAGTGGTTTACATTTTTACTTTCATTTAAATGGTTCTAGTTTTCACTCACTATCTGTGTGCATGTGTCATTACTTGCACTCGGGGTCATTGTATTTCTCTGTTCATGTGTCAATCAGGTATGCTGAGGCTCGTGCCATCCAGAGGAAGGTGGTTTTCCATGCTGGTCCCACTAACAGTGGTAAAACCTACCACGCCATCCAGCGCTACCTGGCTGCTAAGTCTGGAGTCTATTGTGGCCCCCTGAAACTACTCGCCCATGAGATCTTTGAGAAGAGCAACAATGCCGTGTGTATCCACTGATCACTGTCCACTCATTTTACACATCAGGGTCTTTTTACAGGTCTCAGGCAGCTCTGCTAGATATGTGCAGAAAAAAGTGCATGAAGCCTTTTGTGGCTCCAGAGGGAGCTGTGTGAAATCTGATAAACTGCCTTAATATAGGTTGACACCTAAATCTCTGACGAACTTTTGGTGGTGGACTTTCATTGTGGAAAATGTAGACACCAGGTTTTGACAAATGAAGAAAAAAAATCAATATCTGTCCCATGTGTTTGTGTGTTCATGTGTTCGTGTGTTCGTGTGTGTGTGTGTGTGTGTGTGTGTGTGTGTGTGTGTGTGTGTGTGTGTGTGTGTGTGTGTGTGTGTGTGTACACGTACTCCCAGGGTGTGCCATGTGACTTGATTACAGGAGAGGAACGGACTTTCGTTGACTTGGAGGGTCGAGCAGCTGGTCATGTGGCCTGCACCATTGAGATGTGCAGTGTCACCACTCCTTGTAAGTAGACAAAATACACAAACATTTTTGCTCAGTAGCAGATTGCATTAGCTCTTATCACAAACAGTTGTAATCTATTAAGACCTTGACTACTGGTCTGTTAGTCCTAGAAAGGTAAAGACTTTCTGTGTGATCTTTTAATCACACAAATATGAATGAAATTGTTCTTCCCTTTGAAAACAAGGTTTTTGAAGTTTTTGTGTTATGATCACTGATGCTCAGATGCATGATCTTTGTTACTGTCCTTGAAGAGATAAATTGGTATGTATAGACCAGTCATGTATTTATTTTTTTTTCACGTGATAAACCTTCATGTGGAGGGCTCATTGCCCAAAATATGGAACTTTTGAACAAACATCTGTTCTTTGTGATGTTTTTTTTTTTGTTGTTCGTTTGTTGGTGTGTTTTTTAATATCACCTAGATTTTTTACCGAATTTTTTCATTTATTTATTTATTTTGTCTGTAGATGAGGTGGCTGTAATTGATGAAATTCAGATGATCAGAGACCCTTCCAGAGGCTGGGCCTGGACCAGAGCACTGCTGGGTTTGTAACACACACTAAAAACATACAATTAGAAACACACAGAAGACCTTTTGCACTGTCTTCTAATAAAAGTCATTCTCAATATTTACAGTAGTATCAGTAATCTTATGTTATGGCACAATGATTAGACATTTTTATGTACACGGTCACGTCCTAAAAACCTAATGTGCACTGCTTGTTTGCTTCATGTGATTTGAATAATGATGTTTCCAGCCTCAGCAGCTGATGTTTTCTTCGTATTTCTTTAGGTCTCTGTGCAGATGAGATCCATGTGTGTGGAGAACCTGCAGCCATAGACTTTATCAGAGAGCTGATGTACACCACTGGAGAGGAGGTGGAGGTGAGGCTGTAGCATGTAGTGCATTGAGACAAGAATGATTGATGTTGTCCAGCTTTTTTTTGGGGGGGAGGGGCACCACTCACTTCCCTTTTTTAACTTTCTCTGTCCCTTAATTCCTCTTAAGGTGCACACCTACCAGCGTTTAACTCCATTCTCAGTCTTGGATCAGGCTGTGGAGTCATTAGACAACCTTCGACCAGGAGATTGTATTGTCTGCTTCAGTAAAAATGACATTTACTCCATAAGCAGACAGATTGAGGCCAGAGGACTAGAATGTGCTGTCATTTATGGGAGCTTACCTCCAGGTGAGTGTGTACATGGTGTTTGAGAAGATTTAAGCTTGTCACATGGAATCAACTTGGTCCTTAGTCCTAATCACAACTAAGAGTTAGCCGGGTAGCATCTACATGTGAGGGTAATGTCTGGAAAATGACCAAGATCTTAGTGAGTTCATCTTGCAAAAACGATTGATGAATATCACAACAACAAAACCATTAGAAGCACAAAAACACATCATTCAAAAATGATTTACAAACCTTTATATCAGACTTTTGTGTGATATAAACTGTTGGAAATGAGCTCCAGACTCTGCTAATTACTGTTACTGTTACAGGCACCAAACTCTCACAGGCCAAGAAGTTCAATGACCCTGATGACCCATGCAAGATCTTGGTTGCTACAGATGCCATTGGGATGGGTCTTAACCTGTAAGAACCATCATACACACTGTAAAAAAAAAAAAAAAAATCTCTCATAAATGTTGATTACATGATCTCACTGATTTTGTTTTTCCCAAAAGAAGTGATGCTTGTGTTGTCAGTGTCTTGTGAAATCAAACCTTTATTCTCTTTGTCCTGTTCTATTGAGATTTTATCTCAACCCTCCATTTTGTATCCCTGATATTAATCTGAAATGTTCAATGGGAAACTTTAAGCACAAAGTTATTTTTTACACCTTTTACAAAGGTATACATATCTTTCTCAAATGCTTCTGTTACACCATGAGTAGTTGTAAAGGTCAGAAAATCTTTAATCCTACACATGGAGGATTTAATATGTTACAGTGGCAGTGTAATGGTCAAATTTTTATTAATAAATTGTATGTAGATCTGCTCCTCTCACATCCATCCATTCGTCTGATGTCTTCCACTTTCTCTTTCTAGGAGTATAAAACGTATCATCTTCAACAGTCTGGTAAAGCCTAATGTTAATGAGAAGGGAGAGAAACAGATGGAAACCATCAGCACATCACAGGCTCTGCAGATAGCCGGCCGCGCTGGGAGGTCGGTCTCATTTCTGCTTGTATTATCCTCAATCTGGATGGTTAAAGGCAGCAGAGAAGCTGCAACCCTCACAAACTAGTTTCTGTGAAGTTAGTTTTTCAAACCTGTCTCTCCTGCCCCCCTCCCCAAGGTTCTCCTCCAAGTTCAAAGAGGGAGAAGTTACAACCATGCACAGAGATGATCTGCCTGTCCTGAAGGAAATACTCAGCCACTTAGTAGACCCCATAGAGGTTATTATTCATACCCAGACACAGGCATATTCACACATTCGCACACACATCCATACACACTCACGCACATACATACGCATGCACATACACAAACATACACAAATTCACAAACAAAGCTGCACTGGATGTAATCTCTTCCCTTTTGTCTCAGACTGCAGGTCTCCATCCCACAGCAGAGCAGATAGAGATGTTTGCATATCACCTTCCTGATGCTACACTGTCCAACCTTGTCGTGAGTACAGCTGTCTTTTCATTTACCCTCCTGCTTTTCTTGATGTTGGAAACAGAAGTTTGTGAAAAACTAGGAAAAATAACCCTCAAGTTCCCCTTAATTAGCATTCTTCAAGAGTGTTAAGCTGCATTTCTGGGCTTTAAGAATACTCTGTCGGTCTCATGATTGACAAGAAAACACTGCCAATATTAATGGTTTTATTCAAATTACTTGGGTCATGTGTCCATTATAGGCTCCTCTTCTTATCCTTACAAACTTGGTGACTCCTCTCTTTTCATCTCTTTTTCTTAGGACATATTTGTCAGCCTCTCTCAGGTGGATGGTCTGTATTTTGTCTGCAACATTGATGACTTTAAATTTCTTGCTGATATGATTCAGCACATCCCACTCAACCTGAGGTCACGCTATGTCTTCTGTACTGCTCCCATCAACAAGAAGCAACCTTTTGTATGCACCTCCTTCCTGAAGGTAAATATGAGTTGAAGTAAACAAGGGAAAGAGGCATGGTCTTAAAGAGGTAAATGGAAAGGGACCAGGAAGGAAGGAAGGAAGGATGGGCTAATGAGCAGCAGCAACAGTGAGGTGGATAGTTAAAATAAAATAAATTACTAATAGTAACAGTTGTGACTGGATTTATTTGGTTCAGTGAAAGGCCAAACGAAACGTTAGGTCTTTAGATATCTCTCCGACACGCTCAGTTTTGTGCCGGTGAGTCAGCGTTGTTGTAAATAAATAGTCTAGGGATGGCTGAATATTTTCTATAGCCATTGTACTATAGACTTTATCAATTTAATATGCTATCACACTGATAAAACAAGATAAGCTCCAGAATAAAATTATTGTCCTCTAACCTTTGAGATTCAGGTGTATTTTCTGGATATTTTTGTATTTTATGTGTGCAAAGAAAACTCCTTTCTCAAGTCGGTGGTCGCAAAGTGTATGATGTAAATGCAAAGCAAAATATTTCATGTAATGATACATTAATAAATGGTAATAATTTTGATGTAGGTTTTTTTTCTGGATTTATGAGCTTGTGTTTCTCATTATTGCATTAATATTAATGGTTATATTATGATACTGTTCAATACAACATGTCATGATTTTTTTTTCCCGTTTGGTTGTTTTTGAAGCCTATATACTGTCCTGTTCTTACAGCTTTGTGCCTTTCTTTCTCCTTCAGTTTGCACGTCAGTTCAGCCGAGATGAACCCCTGACTTTTGACTGGATCTGTCGCCATGTCAGTTGGCCACTGTCTCAGCCCAAAAACATTAAAGACCTGGTTCACTTGGAAGCTGTACATGATGTGTTGGATCTTTACCTCTGGTTGAGGTAATATTATCAAACTCTTCTTTATAATATAACATGTTATTTTTACAGGCCACACTGTTAATGACTGTTTGCAAACCTAATCCTTGTTGATGTTGATGTCTGTCTGTCTGTAGCTATCGTTTCATGGACATGTTTCCAGACACTTCCATGGTTCGAGAAATCCAGCGGGAGCTTGATGATATCATCCAACAGGGTGTCCGAAATATCACCCGTCTCATCAGAGCCACTGACCCAAACATTACTAACCCACTACAGCCACAGAGCAGCAAACGTGGACAAACAAGTGGTAACAGTGGAACTGCTGATAGTAATTATATGACGGGCAGCAGAGGTCAAAAGGGACAGAGGGGCTTGGGAGAGACGATGGACAGTTCTCTGGCTGGGCGATTGGTAAGAGACGGGCTGTTGACTCCTGATTTGCTCCGACAGCTGCAGAGGGAGTGGTCCAAAGATCAAAAGCAGGATTTCGCCAATCAGAATTCACCCGATACAGAAAGAAATAATAATAACAAAGGAAAAAGGAAAAAGAAGAAGAAATGAGGAGTAAGACAGTTACGCATTGATGGTTGAACAAAGTCATTACTGTTCCCATGGAGATCAGTAACCGATTCAAGCCTTGCGTAATATTATGTAGTTATAATGAAATGACACATGGCAGTTAAGAGCTATCTTAACATTTTCTAACCCCGTTGGGGTCATTTAGCTTGAGTTGTGAAAATAAAAATGGTAAAATGTTATTTGAACAGAAGAGCATTGTTTTATGGCCATATGATCTTGGATCTACACCAGAATACTCTGATTATTTTTTTACTAAAAACTCACCTTGTTTTCTTTCAATCTATAAATTTACACTCTGTAACCAGTGATGGGAAAATGGAAAATGTTCAGGATCCTGTGAACTACTTGCTACCTTCCTGGTCCGTCGGAGGAATCGGGTACCTGGTGAGGTATTATATTTTCAGTGGGAATCACCTTCAGACACAGTTACCTTGGAAACTAATTTAAAAGATTTAAATCAGCCCAACAATGATCTTTGACAGACCCAACTTGGATTTTGCTTAAAAGAAGTAGTCCCATTGCCGTGGACTATTGTAGGACGTTGTCTCATCTCGATGTATTGTTGGGGTTACCATTGGCCCACAGTTCAAACTGACAAGAAACACTGTTTACCATGATGATGTTTCAGCAAAAGTCACTACATGATAAATGCTATTTTAGAAGCATTTTCTCGTGGCCTGGAATTAGTTTAAATGCACTGTGTGTGCATGTGTGTTACACAGGTCTTGAATTACTTTACATTTGCTTTTCTCAGCACATCCAGTGGACTCAAATGTAGGACTTCAGATCAGCATGACAGTGTATATCCAAATTATTTGGGTATAACTGAAGCATTCACTTTAAACCACTCTCTAATAAATTGCATTTTCTGTTAACGTACAGTTAACACATTGAATATATTGAATTGAGTGGAACCCTGGTTGAGTCCATAAACAGATGAGATGCTTTATTTTTTCTTTTCTATATTTATGGTGATGACATTAGTCAGTATAAATCTGTTGTTTTTAACTGTTTCAATTTAATGCTTATTGTTTTTTTTATGTGCCACACAGATTTTCATGTGTGATAATTTTTTTTCTGATGTAACTTACAATCGATTCATAATGGTCACATTATTGGACGGCAAAATTGAATCAAAACCTTCCCGTAAATTTTCAATGGAACATGAAGCAACAAAGATCTCCCAAGAGATTAAACCATATGTACCAATTAAATCCAAATTGTAAGTCTATCAATATCTACTAAAAAAGAAGACATCAAAATACATATAATATGGGGCACAATCTCAAGTCATGACTGACTGTGTTAATGGACATGGACGTGGCAGACAAACCTGCCTCTGCAGTTACCACTTCCTTTAATTGTTTGTTTTCATCTTCAAAATTCCTAAAATATACATCTTTTGGTATTACATATATATTCAGTCTCGACTTTTTTGTTTTAGTCTTTTATGATCAACTTCATTGTCTTTCAAAAAAATCATGGGGCCAAGCTAAGTCACTAAAAATTACAAAATATTAAAATAGTCACATCATTTTCATAACCTTTGCTGAGTAACTGGCATCAATTAATTGCTCACATTTTGGAGATCTCAGGACTTTGCAGAACTTCAGCAAAGGTTTACTACAGGTCACCAGAGACACTGCAATGACAAGAAAAAGAAAACTGGGTGGGACAGTGAGACAGAAAGAGGGGAGGAGGCTACGGTAGAAAGGGGTTTGGCTTATTGTTAATCATTGAGATAGTACAGAGGCTTGTCTCTGCTCAGTGGACTCTGTCAATATTAGAGTGTGACAAGTGGGAAAAAATAGACCATCTGCATCTTAATATGTGTACACACGGAACGCACATTGTATTGATTCATAGGAGTGCATGCACTTGTGTAATCCACTGATGTATTAAAATAACGGTTTTCATGGTATTGTGGATTGTATATCAAGATGTTTGCCATTCATCTTATTTCCTTCTACTTCTCCAAACTCCAGGAGGACCCCACAAAGAAGGTAAGAGGTTATTCTACAGTGTTAACTTTGTGTTACACAAAAAAGTGGTGTTCCAGCAGCAGTGATACTCAGCTTTAAAATGATAACTTTCAATACATAATTTACTAAAGATGAGGTGTTCTGAGACTGGCAAAGATTGCTGTAAAATACTGAAATAAGAATGTAAGAAAGTGCAGTTTATCATTACTGCTTGGTAACAACTGCTTAGGAGCAAACGGTCTATTGGGTTGAAAAATAATTTCCTGCTTCTAAAGTTATTGCTAATGAATTAGATTAGTCACATTTAGAATATAGTGTCGTAGTATCATATAGTATTTGCACTTTACCTCTGTCCACTGAGCATGTTAATATTTAATCTGCACTACATCATTTGCAAAATTACAATGCAATATCCTAATCCACCTGTCCTGTTTTAGTATCAAATAGCTGACTTTAAGTTGTTGCTACAATTGTAGCCTTGTTTTAGCTGACAAAATTATTGAAAAACATTTCAAATGCAAATCCTAAGTTCATCATCAAAGATTTTTTTTTTCACTTACAGTACACAATAAAATGTGAAACTTGTATAAAGCACTTGACACCCTGAGACTTTGCAAATGCTCACACAAATAATTTTACTTGATGTCAAAAGATAAGGCAGTAGCTAAAGCTGCACTTAGATGATCAATGTACCGTAATAAATTGTTACTGTGTCACTGTTTGTCTTTTCCTGAGAAATGATTAACATCCTCCCTCGGTGGTGTCTCTACTTCTCTTAGTGCAGAGGATATCAACACACACTCACAGGTGCAAAGTGTTGACACTCCCATTAGCAATGCAGCACAGACACTCACAGACACAAATACAGAGTGACACCCAGCTATGGTGCATGGCCAGAAGGACCTTGTCCCATGAACATGTTGCCACAGTGATAGTTTGGCTGAGCATACAAGGTGGAACTGAGTGTGAGAAAGCTTTTTGACACAAACCTTTCTGTCATTTATTAAGAAGATAAGCAGTTTCCTTTTTATTGCCTTTATTTTTCATCCACTTATCACAAACACCTAGTCCATAGTCTTCTATAGTCCCATATAAAAGTGACACTCCCTGGATTTAGTTATTGTTGATTATACTGAAGTACTTAATCTGAATTTAACAAATGATACAACAAATTTTTTGGCATCTTAAATGTATGCAACACGCAGACCCAAAGATTAAAGAAACCAATATTTTAGAATAAATAGATAACCCTCCCCATTGAGTCCAAATCTTTACAACTATGATCTGAATACACCCCAACTTTGAGGGTCAAATGAACTAGACAGAGTGAGTTTGACCGAGCCCAAAAATCTTTGTTTGGCTGCTCCAATTTGTTTATCACTCAGAGAGCAGAAGAACTGATGTTTCTCTTGAACAGCTCCTTCTCCCAAACACAAACTGGATCACAGATCAGATTCAGAATTAAGAAGTGTTATGAATTGTGGCAGTATTATGCAATCCCGGAATCCTGGAAATGCCCTGGTGGAAATTAAATCAGTATGCCTAATTTCTGTTGGTTTCTGTTTGCTCCATCTCTCCTATGATTTTTTTTTAGGTGGACAGGTTTCTGTACAAAATGCGTCTCAATGACGACCAGCTACGTGAGATCTCGGCTTGTTTCCAGGCTGAAATGAAGAAGGGGCTTTCGGCGGGAAGCAACGTTGCTGCAGCAGTGAAGATGCTGCCGACACATGTCTGCTCCACTCCTGATGGATCAGGTACCGACAAGGGGGTTTTCAAACTTTTTCAGGCTAATTTGTCAGTCAATGCACTCTGAAGTAATATATAATACATACATATATGCATACATACAGTACAATGCAGACAATACAATTTTGTCTCTCTCCTTCGCCCCGGCAGAAAAAGGACAGTTTCTGACATTGGATCTCGGAGGCTCACAGTTTAAGGTGCTCCAAGTTAAAGTGAGAGAGGGAATGGGGATTAGGAGGGGAGGAATGGAAATGGAGGAGAAGACTTACACAATACCTGAGGAGCTACTTGTGGGGAGAGGACCAGAGGTAAGAAGGTGGAGGGGACAGACTGGAAACATGGACAGTAAAAAGGCAGAGGAAAAGGGGAAAGTGGAATTCAAGGAGGAATAAAAAAGGAACATAGGAGGAGTGAGGGAGCAGAGTGGGAGGGGATGTAGGGGCATTTGCAGAGCGTCAAACAAAAGAGAAGGGGTTCAAAAAAAAATAAGAGGCTTTTTAAAAAAATTTTCCACCTTGTTCTTGACTTTCTTTATTTTCCCTCTCTGTCTGACTCACTGTGTGTAGTTGTTCGACCATGTCTCAGACTCTCTAAAGGACTTCATGCATGAGAAGAACATCAGCTTGGAGGAGAAACATCATTTGGCCTTCACTTTCTCTTTCCCCTGTGAACAGTCCACTCTAGATCAGGCAATGACACTCATTTGGTTTTTCATGAAATCTACCTTTATTATATTCTCATCTGTATGTTGACATGGCTCTGTCTTTTTAGATTAGCAATCCTAAAAACCTCCTAACCACCTCTCTCCTCTAGGGAAGATTGCTGAACTGGAGTAAGAACTACCGGGCTCGAGGCCTCCAGGGGAAGGATGTCATCCAGGCCCTCAGAGAAGCTATTGACAGAACTGGGGTATGAGCTACTTCTCATTCATGAGACAGGCCGTCTGAGGAACTGAGACATCACCATTGACAAATATTTTATTTTACACATTTAGCTGGTACTTTTTTTTTAAAAAAAGAGACTTTCAGTAATTCTGGTGACTACCATGACTTGGATACTACTCACAGCAGACATTAGAAAAACAGGTGAAACCAGGGCAAGAGACTGAAATCAGATGTAAACTGTGTTCAGAACTGTATGATGTTTTTCACTTGGTGTTTTGCTAAGAGTGATGCATTACTGTCACCTCAGAATAGACAGATGAAAATAAAGTATGCACTCATATGACTATACTGTAACTATGACCTTCTGCTTCACTCTGTACCTCACTCTGCAGGGAATGGATATAGAGGTGTTAGCTATGGTAAATGACACTGCAGCGACCATGATGACCTGTGGTTTTGATGACAAGTTCTGTGAAGTAGGACTCATCATTGGTAAGTACAATCACATTTCATATAATTCATGCTATCCACTGTAGCCTCTTGGGGAAATTAATTATTTACATTTTCTCTAAAGCTGTTGAAAAGAACAGTTTGAGGTACAAAATTGAGTGTTTACATTTTCTGATACCATATACTTATACACAACTACAATTGTGGGTGTAAAGTTGTACTTTTTACTACATTTATTTGACATCTTGAGATACTGTCTAGTTTTTGTTAAGTTTTCACATAAAGAAAAATATGATAATCTCATAGAGCACATTGTTAAGGATTAAACCAGTGATTTCCAACCTTTTGGCCAGTGACCTCTTGTATTGTATAGTTGGGGGCCCCTTGTCATATTTCAGATGTCTCCGAGTAGTTTAAAGCGATTTCTCCTCTAAATTTACCACGTTGTTTCATTGGAATAATTTCCTAAATGTAATGTACTGTTTGGGTAGTGGACAAAAAAACGAACACTTGATAATATAATTCAACACAATCTACCAAAACGAACTGTAGACTCAAAAGTTAAAAGGAAAAAAAAAGCTCTGAAAACTTTGTCTTTGTTATCAAAGTTAACATTTACTTGTAGTGTGAAATTAAATATTTTGGCACACTAAGATGATATAATCAACATTTGAAAGCTGTTGTGCACCTTTAGTTAAGTTTCTGCTCTCTAGTGGTTTACTGTGTTATTGCATGTATGTGTGTGTGTGTTTTGTGTGCATGGTCTCGTACTCTGCTTGAAAGACATTTTATTTTATGGGCAGATAATATTAGGTATCTTCTATAATTCAGTCATTAAATCTTAATTTGTGTTCAGGTACAGGCACCAATGCGTGCTACATGGAAGAGCTTCGTCACATCGAGTTGGTGGCGGGAGACGAGGGCAGGATGTGTGTGAACACTGAGTGGGGAGCATTTGGAGATGACGGGACTCTGAAGAATTTCACCACCGAGTTCGACAGGGAAGTCGATGCAGCCTCCAACAACCCTGGGAAACAACTGTAAGGAGAGCGGCTTTGTCTTTTTTGGTGATATGGCACGTAATGGGACAACATAAATGATACCATATCAACCATCAAGCCATCTATTTCTTTGTTGCCACACTTATTCCTAACTGCAGCTTTGAGAAGATGGTCAGTGGGATGTATCTGGGTGAGTTGGTGAGGCTGGTTGTGTTAAAGATGGCTAAACAAGGACAGCTGTTTGATGGACATGTCTCTGACGCCCTGAAGACTAAAGGCAAAATAACTACAGCACATGTGGCAGCCATGGAGGAGTAAGTTAAGTTTGTTTTTACGTTTCACATTTCCTGTCAGAAAGCAACAAGGTAATAATAATGTCAATCTTTTTCAGTTACAAAAATGGCCTGAAAAACACCAGAGACATTCTCATGGGCCTTGACTTGAGGCCTTCACATGATGACTGCAGTGCTGTTCAGCATGTCAGCACTATTGTGTCCTTCAGATCTTCAAATCTAGTGGCTGCAGGACTGGCTGCCATCTTGACTCAAATAAAGCAAAACCGGAATTTGAGGACATTAAAGATCACTGTAGGTGTGGATGGAACAGTGTACAAGACCCACCCACAGTAGGTTATTATGGATAGTCACACTCATATACTAGTGGCGCACATCAATAGGCCTGTTTCATGGAAGACATTTTGACATGTCATGCTAGTAAAAGCACTGGTATTGATTATAAAATGAACAATGGATGAATTCCATTTAGCTGCTTCAGTTTCTAAAGACGTTCATTTTAATGCTGTCATGTCTTAATGGGACACTTGAATAGAATGATGCAACTGTTATATTATTTATACCTGTGCTTTTCTCATTGTGATGAGTTAAAATGTCCGCTGTGAAAAACAAAGTTACTAACGAAATCAAAATCTTTAGTAAATTTGATTGATTTTACTTTTCATCTGAACAAACAAGTTTAGACAAATTTTCACATGCTATTCACAAACAAAGATCCCTGGGCTTAAATTGTGTTGCTGTTCTACAGCTGAGCCCCTGCAGCAGTGGGGATTTGGACTTCTTTTTTTTTTTACTTTATTAAGATTAAGTTCATGCTTGCCAGCGCTGTATGCTCTTATGTGGAAAATGGTTCTATCAGTCCTAATGTAACTGGAGATATGTTTTTGATATCAGCGATTTGTAGACATAAGTGACATATATTCAATCCAATAAATCTAATTTATAAGAAAAATCTTAACAAAATATACAGAAGCATGGAGATTCCGTATTTTGATTTATCCTCATTACTGGTCTCATTTTAAATACTGTAACTTGAATCATTATTCTGACTGGTCACACTGTTATGACATGATAAAATAAATTTAAAGGAATCTAAATTAAAATGTAATGATGGATTATTTGTTAAATCAACTTATCGTGTGCCAGACTTCTGCATTGGGAAATCACGATGGTAGTGATGTTGTTGCAGCTGCTACAGACTACCAATAGAGGTCACAAACGTTAAAGATTAGACTCCTTCCTCTCCAGGTATCCTAAACGTCTCCATAAAGTGGTGCGCCGGTTGCTTCCTGATTGCCATGTCAGATTCATCTTGTCAGACAGCGGCAGCAGCAAAGGAGCTGCCTTGGTAACAGCAGTTGCCCAACGTATGGCATCACAGAAGCGAAAGGTTAGGCTCCTGTGTGTATGTGTCCTCAGTTGTCTTATCCCCCCTCAATAAAACCATGTCTGACATACAGTATCTCTTATCTACACTCACTGTTCCAGGTGGATGAGTCACTGTCTCCCTTAAGACTGAGCCACGAGCAGCTCCAGGTGGTAAAGGCCAGGATGAGGGCAGGGCTGGAGGTAGGGCTGAAGAGAAAAGGCCCCTCTGCAATCAAGATGCTGCCTTCCTTTGTGTACCATAGACCTGATGGCACAGGTCAGAAAAGCACCAGTGTTTTTTCCTTAAAACTGAAATTACACCTCTGTTGTTTACGGAAACACACAAATACATACATATACCCGTGAACCAAATTACCTTTTTATGTCACAACAAATGTCTCTTTCAGCTTCAACAAGAGAGGTACCTTCTCGGTTGAAACAAATGGCCTCTTGCTTTTTTAACATGAGCGTCATTACAGCCCACATGAGTGAATGAATACATGTGAATTGACACTGAATCAGACAGTCAGCAAGCTAATATTTTTTGTCTTCTCAAGTGCATGGAAAATACCTTGCTCTGGATCTGGGAGGAACCAACTTCAGAGTAATGCTGGTGAACTTTAAAAAAGGTCTACCACAGAACTCAAGAGTCTACCACAAGATCTACACAATACCGCAGGAGATAATGCAGGGAACTAGAGAAGAGGTACGGCACTCAGATATACTGTTAGCATCTTCAAATAATATTGACAGAAAGAATATCAGTGGCAGGGTGACAGGTTGCATGAAAACAGGATTTGCTTTATTGAATTACTGATGAAAGTTTATGATTATTTTAAATACTGAGCAAAGAAGTACATGTCACATTGTCTAAAAATTCATTCTCACAGAACTGAGTCAAGTACAGAGTTGACAGTTTGTAATTAAAACATTTATTTCTCTCTCTCTCTCTCTCCCTCCCTCTCTAGTTGTTTGATTTTATTGCAGAGTCTATCAGTGACTTCCTGGACAACATGGGGCTTAAAGACGCTCCTCTTCCTGCAGGCTTCACCTTCTCTTACCCCTGCGAGCACAAAGCCCTTGACACGGTAGGTGTGGACATCAAGGGGTGTGTAGTTGGGCTAAAGTTCAGTTATGTTAGGTCGGTTTCTTACAGCCGCAGACACGGTTTTTCTCATTGGAATAACAATCAATTATAGAATCAGTAGCTTTCCAATATGCAGTAAAATACACAAGTAAACTGACTCCTAAAGAAGACACATAAGTTTTGCAACCCTCTCTAACCTTGTATGCTCTGTAGGGCACATTGGTGAGCTGGACCAAGGGCTTCAAGGCCACAGACTGTGAAGGAAATGATGTTGTTACCATGCTGCAGGAGGCCATCAAGAGACGCAATGTGAGTCAAAATACAAAAGAATAAGAGTTTTATAAATATGACCCTGGTTTTATCGGATGAGGTGAAGGAATACTGCTGCACGCTCTCCTGGTTGTAGCCATTTGTAAATGTAAAATTAGTAAGGTGAAAAGAACAGTTCAACATAAAATGAATGTAAATTATGAAGACAAGTCCAGTCTCTGGTGGGATCTGTTGCTAGGTTTGTACGTAAATTACATCGCAATAAATTTCCTTTGATGATGCATCATGTACAACTGGCTTGTCCTTAAAAAAAACAACAACAACTAACCATTAACATAAAAGCAGCTAAGAACACACGACCTGCAGTGATCTGGCCACGAAATGGCACCAATAAATAACGCATGTGTATGCGCTCCTGTATGTCTGTGCCCATACAGGACTTTGACTTGGACATAGCGGCCGTGGTCAACGACACGGTTGGGGCCATGGCGAGCTGCGCCTACGAGGACCCTCGGTGTGAGATCGGCCTGATCGCAGGTGTGTGAGAGACCTGAGCTGCGTTGTCGTTAGCGCCACCCGGACGGCGTCGCCTCCCGTTTTCGGCGCCGTGACAGAGACGGTGTAAACACCCGGCGGTGCTGATAAGCGGGCGGGCATCGCTACTTAGCCTGCTGAGCTAGTGGAAATGATGCCGGCCGAAGCCTCTTAAACCCAGGAGCTCCCTCCGCCGAGTGAATCGCCGTCGGGGGTCCACGCTCCGTTTCCACCTCTCTCCCTTTCGCCTTCTTTGCGCCCTCTCCGCGGAGCCCTTTCTCTTCTGCTCGGTGGTTTACGCGGCTGCTCCGGTCGTCGTAGCCGCCATTCCCGCTACCGGGGGAGAAAAAGAGCCTCTTCCGCTTCCTGGTTTGGTGACGCAGTGGCTGACGCACGTCCTTTGCGCCGAGCCTTTTTTTTCCCTCACGAGGACCCGTACCCTAAAGCAATTATAATTGCGCAATCGACGTTCACTCCGTAATGATAAGTTGAATCAAACAACTTTTCTGTTGCCATTTATTGAGTTGATATATGTAAAGGCATTTTTTTTCAGTCCCCACTTTTTCAGCACACTTGCTTGACACTCAGGTCTTTGCTTTCAGAGTAAAGCTAAAACGGAGATCAAGGTTAAAGTTAAGATTAGGGTTGTTTTTATGAAGGTAACTTTGGGATTTGGGTCAGAAAAAGATTCAACAATTAGGGTCCTGATAGTTACTGTTATGATAATGCATGTCCAACAGTTCACCAAAAACTTGTAGTGTATTTGAGTGTGTTGTAAATTTTGTCTTTAAACACAATTCCAGTGAGTTTTTACAACCAATATGTAATTTGAATTCCTTGCTTGGTAAAAAATGTAATGTTTTATTAGAGTTACAGAAATCAACCGTCCGATTCTCTTTCAAAGGAACTGGCACTAATGTTTGTTACATGGAGGAACTGAAGAACATTGAGAAGACTGGACAAAAGAAAAGTCAAATGGAAAAAGAAGAGGGGACGCCTAAAGGAGATGGGGGGGAGGTAGAAGAATTATTATAAAACACTCACAGTGTTCACTTTATCAGTGAGATGCGGTGACGTTAAATCAATTGGATGATAGCCTATATATTTAACCCCTCACTTGTATCTGCACTCAGCAGGCCAATGGAACCGAAGGAGATGCCGAGACACTAAAGATGTGTATAAACACAGAGTGGGGAGGTCTGGGTGATGATGGCTGTCTGGATGATATCATCACACCCTATGATGCTGAGGTGGACCAAAAGTCACTCAATCCTGGAAAACAAAGGTTAGAAACTGTATGCTCACATTTAGTATATATGCTTGTATATCTGTGTACACATCTCTTATATATGCATGCGTATTTGTGTCCTCATCTAGTATATGTGAGTGTCTGCATGTGTACATATTTATTATATACGCACAGATACAGGTGGTCTGGTCAACGGATTCATGAAATTCTTTGTCTCTGCTTGTGTGTTTAGGTTTGAAAAGCTGACCAGTGGGATGTATTTAGGTGAAGTTGTCCGACACGTATTACTGGATTTAACCAGAGGAGGTTTGCTGTTCAGAGGACACGTCACTGAGGCTCTAAAAAGACCTGGAATATTCCAAACCGAATACCTGTCACAAATAGAGAGGTAGGGGAAAGTTTGTGTGTGTGTGTGAGAGAGAAATATCTGAACACTACGACAAACACACACACACACACACACACACACACAAACACACGTTTGACTGTATGCACTTGAAAACTTCTGTCTGTGTTTTGCTGTCATGGCAGTAACTGTGTTGTCTCCCCCCAGTGACCGCCTGGCTCTGCTGCAGGTCAGATCTATTCTCCACCGGCTTGGGCTCGACAGCACTTGCAATGACAGCATCATTGTAAAAGAGGTAGAGGACAAAAAAATGATGAGCAAGGACTGGAGCCCAAACACCAACAGATGTCAGAAGTCATGTTTTTTAGCATTTGCTTTAGTTGAATTCTATGATTAACTATAAACAATGTCTCTACAGGACAAATATGGATATTTTAATCAGTTAGTGCTCCATTTTACCACACTATAACCATCACAAGGCCAGACTGCATCACAAGTCTAAAGTCTAAATCAATTAAGGCCAATTGAATACAGTATTTACTGGTCCAGTGGGCTTTCTATATAGCATTACTTATTAATTACGCTCCGTTCCATTAAACCTCCCTTGTTGAGTGTTGCCAGTTAAAGTCCTTAAAATAACCACACATAAAATGAAATTGAGCCTGATAGTTATAGTTATACCTGTGCGTTTCTTGTTATGCTATGTCAAAATATCAAAATATCAGCTCCTGTTGTCCTACGACAAGGAACATTTAGGTGATTTTGGCAAAACTTTGGAACATTGTTAAAAACTAATAAAACTAAGTGTTGTTGTTGCTAGACAGAAAAATTCTGCAACTTTTTTTGCGATTTCTTGAATTCAAATGCGTCCCAAATTTAAGAGAGAGATTAGAAGTTAAAGTATGACCCACTGCCATTCTCAAAAGATAATTTTCAGTGTTGCAACTTCAACCTGCTGTTAGGTAAGATTTTTTTCACTGTGAATGGATTTTATTGTCTTGCTTAACAAACTGTGGCATGAACAGGCTGTTAACACCTGCAATAGTGATAATGGTTTTCATTGTTAGGTATGTGGAGCAGTATCACGTCGTGCAGCTCAGCTGTGTGGGGCAGGATTGGCGGCCGTGGTCGATAAGATCAGAGAGAACCGAGGACTGGACCATCTCAACATCACTGTAGGGGTTGATGGGACACTCTACAAGCTACATCCACAGTAATTCATTTTTATTATTAGTTGTTGTAGTCAAAGTGTCAATTAATTCAGTTCAGTTCAAAGTGTTTATGACTGGATTCAACATCTCCTTTTATTCTTTTACTCTTTATTTAGTTTCCTTGAAATTTTATCTAAAAACTGAAAACTTTTCTTCTTCCGTTGCTTCTAGTTTCTCTAGAGTCCTCCAGGAGAACGCCAGAATTTTGGCTCCCCAGTGTAACATGACATTCCTCTCATCAGACGAGGGCAGTGGGAAGGGTGCTGCCCTCATCACAGCTGTGGCCAGATGCAAGGAGGAGATTTGAATCAACATGAATGAAAAAATAATTTTTTAATATACATTTTTTGTTTTATTTTCTGGGGTTTTTTTGGTTGTTTGTTTGTTTGCTTGTTGTTTTACTTTTGTCTTTTTTCTTGCGATTTGGAATGTCAGATTATGATCTGTGCATTGGTGTTCTTGTCACTGCTAACATCCTCTGTGGTCTTGGAGAACTTCAGACTGTTAGGTGTTATCTCAAAAACAAATGGATTCACCAACCAGGACTTTTGAGGTGACAGCAAGGAGCTTCACCTGGAGGATCTCAATCCCTAATAGGCTTCCCATCAGCAAACACAACTATTTATGCTACTGTGCAGAGACAGAAGAACTGCTGCCAGAGATTAAATCAGTTTCCCTAATAATGTTTAAAGAACCAGATTCTGATTAATGGACTACACACTCCAAAGTTCAGAATAAAAGCATGACTGGCATAGCAAATATATTTGGCACTAAACCAAAGCCTTTCACTTTCTAATTATTAACAGGTCAGCTGTGGTACAAGTGTCACACTGCAAGGCAACTGCAAGGCAACATGCTAATGTTAGCCATGCATTAATCACACCCCTTCCTCTGATATCAGGGCAGGAAATAATACAGGCCTCAGTTCTCAAAATGTGATCATACTTTACTTATGATGTGTTTCTGGTAAGATAAGAACTGAACGGTCTCTTCCCTTCTGCTGTAATATTCAAACATTATTCCTCTTCCTTTTCACTGAATGTCTTTGTTATCTTCCTGTATTTACTAATAATACTGTGTTTGATGTTTTTATTACTAAGCTTTTACACTGCAGTAGTTTGTACCAGTGATTTGATTAATAAGTTCTTCACTTCTTTGAATCAGATGACAATAGTTGAATGAATATGTACATTTTTTTAATTTGATGTCAGTCTATTTAGAAAATATAGCACATGTTGTATAAATGATAGACAAAGAGAAGGTGTGTGTGTGTGTGTGTGTGTGTGTGTGTGTGTGTGTGAGTCAGCAGTACTTCAGTATTGATGAAGGGCAGGAGGAGGATAGGAATGCCACTGACCACATTTCCCAACAATAAAAACAACTGATGCTCTGTTCAGTCATTCTGGACTGACTGTGTCCTTGTGATCGCCTGTGTGTCTGTCTGTTTCTCTGCTCTCTGTCTATCCATCCATGCCATTTTGGTCTTTCTGTCTGTGTGCTTTATCTGTCTGGCTGGATTCTTGCCTATCCGCCTATGTCTTTTATCTGTTGGTCTGCGTGGTACATGCTGAAATAACAGTACAGGCAGAAACATGAAGAACTTCAGTGAGAGACCTAAAAATGTTTTAGACAATCATACTGTGATATAATACTCTGTAGTATTCTCAAGAGTACGTCTTGGTGAATTTGTTCTTACATGTTTTTATTAATATTTTATGGCAAAAAGAGTGTTTGCAAATTGAATTATAATCTCAAAATACCGATCTGACAATACTGGAGAGGGAATGAGCAGTGCAATGATCAGTGTACTTATGCTAATCCATTCCTGACTGATTAGATGATTTGTCTAAGATGAAGGTAGGCTGGAGGAAAGCGGCAGGGTGCAAGGGAAAAAGGAAAAAATAAAGAATGAAAACAAAACCAAAGCATCAAAAAAGAAAGACCAAAGAAAGGAAACAAAATTAGAAAGGATTAAAGTTAGGAAGGAAGGAAATCTATTGAGAAAGGCTGCATGCTAACAGGCGTGAAACAGAAGCTAATCTGTCAGGGATTAACATGTTAGAATGCTACCAGATGAGGGCTACGTCACACACTTACACACAGACACACACACACACACACAGGCAGAACTGTAATCCCACACCGTCCTAGTGGTGACCTAGTAGTTTCACAGTTAAACCACACAAACACAGCTGGGCTGCTGAATCTGCAGCTACTGCAGCAAGGTTAAGTCACTGATAAAGAAACTGTTCTGGTTTCCTCTCACATTCCGTCACTGTCCTTCCTTTTTCCCCCTTGCCGCTCTTTCTTCTTTATTCTCTCATCCTGAGTTCAAATTTTTTTTTTACACCTTGACCGTATGTCTATTTTTCATGTTAATTTGAATAATCTCAAATAACCCTCACATCTTTCAGATTTTGCCTGACTTGAAATTCCTCAGGGAGCAAGGTGTGTGAGTGTTATTATAGATTCACTTTCTTTGTGAATGTGTGTGTGTTTGTTTCTGAGCTGGCATGAATTTGTGTGTGTGTGTGTGTGTCTATTTCTCCCCTGTGAAGCAACAATAAGACCTTTCACACAAACACAGAAATGGTTGCCAGTAGATGGGCAGAGTTGAGAAGCTGGTTCTTAAGGACCTACAAAGGGACAAGCACTGGCTCTTTCCTAGTGGGATCGTGCTCGGTCTTTTTCTTCTTTTTCTTTTTCTTTTTCTTTTTTTACAGTTTTTAAGGGAGCACTGGCTTTCACTTTTATTTAACATCCATTTACTATCTCCAAAACACAATGAATCGAAGCTTAAAGCCAGGATTTGAACTTCTGTGTGGAGCAGACAGTAGGAGAGTGAAACACTTCAATGCCCCAAAACATCACTTTGGTGACAACTGTTGGATACTGGCTCCTTTGGATCATGGGAAGACTTTATCAGTGAAGGTAACTGAATTATTATTTAGATAATATATAAATCTGGAGGACCTAATATTTGCTGGGACTAGGATTATCTATAAACGTGCAACTGCAGGTTCAGTGGCAAAGATGTGGGATTGGTTATGAAGCATTTATTGAAGAATGAAAAATGGAAAGAGACTCATGAGTCTTTAAAAGAATGCTACAAAGATATCCTGGAAATAGATGAATGAGTGAAGAGGGAGGAGAAGCCTGTATCTAAATGTGTACTATATAGTTAATTATACAGAAGTTATCAAATTCCTGTTTTGATGGTATTTAAGAGTATTTCACAGTAAAAAAATGTGCAAATGTTGTACAGGCAAATACTAGATAACACATGGGGACTAATATAATTAATACCTTGACTAAGAAAATGTACCAGTTAAAGGGTTAATAGTGGACTACATGTATTACCGTGACCAGAATGCTTCCTTTGAATTGTTCAACCTGAAAGAGGACTTTTGACATGAACCTTAGAGAGATGGTATTTGTCTTACTACTTTAGATAAGTGATCAGCTGTAGATCATATGGCGGCACAACAGTTTGTTTGTTTTCACTTCAGTTTAAATTTCATAAGAAGAAATGTGATAGTGCTCTGAGACACCAACAGTAAGGATCCCCGTATAGATCCGCTCGATGCCAGCCTTCAGCAGTCTCACACAGGGAAATCCAATCCAATCTGATGACTTCAGCCCCAGTAGACCTGCTTTCATTGAAGCCAAGATAGTTTTTGTTTTGTGTAAGCAGCAAAATTCTCACTACTCCTCACTGCTCACATGAATACAACAAGTCCAGGCAGGTTTGCAGGGGGGATTTCTTTGGGCTGCCCTAGAAAATAGAGGTAAAGGTGCTATAATGAGCAAACAGACATTGTAAAATTGGATGTGATGATTTTCTTTTTTTTTCTTTTTTTTACTGTATACAGGATGCCCTAGAAGCCATAGCATATTTAATTTCAGTCAGTACAGGTTGATTTGTGTACAAAGATTAATTCTAAGCTTAAAAAAGCTTTCTTAAAGAAAACCAATTAGCACCACTTTACGGTTTCCATTTAAGTCCTTATATTACTCAAACCTTACTTTTCCTTAAAGCTTTCTATTATGAACTTAGAAGCCAGAGATGGTTACAAAGCACTGTCTGTATACAGTGTCTAGGTTGACACTTTGGCTGGGCGAGGACTGAACCTGTCTACTCACTGTGCGATACTGCTGCCTTTTAGATAAGGTATGAAGGTGGAAATGACTTCAGCTCCACATTAAGTATACGAAGGAGTACAGTTCCTCTGTGTCTGTGGTTGTTCTCTCAAGAGTCCAGACAACAGGCAGTTGTTGTTGCTGCGATGATGATGATGATGATGTAATGCCTGTCTGAAAGGACAGTGGAGCCAGAAGATGCGACTGTCTGATGGCTTGACTCTCAGGATGGGTGAGTGAGCGAGAGAGTGGCTTTCTTCCTACTTAAATTATGGAGGATCAGCTGGAGTGGACATCAGGAGTGGGAGGTAGATGCTCTTCTGTCAGAATTCTTTGCATTTTTAAGAGTTATGAACCAAAATGAAGAGAAGTCAGACAGTTCTCACACTCATCTGTACTGCAAAAATAGTCTAATGACTTTCAGTCTTACAGAACCACACAGAACAAGTACTGTAGTGTCCCAGCCTGGAAGGCGAGGTCATGAATTTTTGATTATAACACCTGAAGTTTTTGCAATACATTTGAGAATAGTACAGAGACATATGACACTATGTTGCTTTAAAATGTGTATATTTTAAGAGGGTACTTGATGTTCAACATGAAACGCTACTATCAAAACACAGGCCTTTAACCACACATGACATAATATAACAGGGTCATCCACTGTCAACAAACAAAGGCACTATAGAGCACCATAGTTACATCTCATCTACAGTAAAAAAGGAAAAAATATGAAGTGAGTTATGTGACTGAGATACATACACACATAAAAGCAATTTTCATTTTTGATTTATCTGCAGACTATTTTCTTGTTTCGTTATTTTATCATTTCATGTCCGAAATTAAAACAAATGCACATTATGATCACTCAGGGCCAAAAATGATCTATTGAGATTGCATGTTTTGTCAGACCAACAGTCCAAAACACGATATTCACTTTATCATATTTGACAAAGAAAAGTATCAAATCATCATATTTCAGGACCTAAAACTAAAAGAATATTTGGTATTTTTGCAGGAAAAAGAGTGAGACGAGGAGTGAGATGATGTCAGCAACTGTTTAGTTGTCTAAACAGTTGCTGATTAATTTTGTGCCAATCAAGTAATTCATTAAACTAAGTGTTTCAACAGTAAAGCATATAAAAGTCTCACACAGATAATCACAGGAAAAATAACACGTTGATTCCCCGTCAGATTACAGGCAGTCACATCTACACATCGCACAATGACAATGGTCATTCAATTAAAAATAATGTCTATAATCAGCTATAAAAGATGTGGAGAACAGCCATAAAAAAATAACTATAAACTATAATAACACTTGGATACAGATCTGACAAAAGCCCCTACACTACAGGGGGCCCCCACCGCTGGAGGATCTTTGACCTCTTAGAGAGAAGGAGCTTGTGCTAACTTTACCAAAGCTCTGTATGCTAAACCTTTCCTTCAACCCTGCAATATTCCACGGGTTCAAAGAGGCAAATGATCGTGGGTGTCCCTCCTCTTCCTCTGAGTGTCCTTGACTCAAGAGCTTAATAGTACTTTGAGTAAAATCATGACCAAGTGACGCATTTTCTCAGCGACACATACTGAATGGAATTCAACTTTATAACTTCCTTGAAACAGTAAAACCCAAAGTCCCACCTCACTTTACTTCCCTCTCTCTTAATATATCCCTCCCCCATTCCCCTCCCCTCCTCTCCTCCTCCATAATTAGGCAGTCCCCCTCTTCCTCCTCCATCACTGAGTTTGCTTCCAAGGCGTCAGCAGACCAGCCAATCGCAGAAAAGAGGATGTGGCACTCAGCCCCCACCCAAACTACTCACACTCTCTAACCAATGAGCTCACATGTAGTGGGCAGGGCTCATGTTCTCACCCTCTGTGCCTCTTGCAGCTGAACTTGCTGCCTCACTCATGCTTCCTGGCTTTACTCACATGCTCAGAGGAAGAAGAGCTGTGGAGTCTTAGCTGCACATGAAGCAGCTCTGTCTATTTTAAACCACACCGGATTGGACTCAGGATATTTTTAAAATCTCTTGCAGCGTGTGACAGACTGTATGTACAAAGTAGAGCCAGAGCAGAGATTCTATATCTTTTTTCTACCTTTTTATTTTGGATTTTTCTCCAACTGACTGTAGGTGAACGTGTGTGTGAAAGAGATAGTGAAAGAGTGTGTGTGTGTGTGTGTGTGTTTGAGTGAGTCTGCATGTGTGTATGAGAGAGAAAGAGGACCAGGATGATTGCGGCCCAGCTACTAGCCTATTACTTCACTGAACTCAAGGATGACCAGGTTAAAAAGGTGAGTGCTCTGTTTTTTTTCTCCTCTACTTTTAATGTGTTCTGTGTGTGAGTGAGTGAGTGAGAGAGACTGATGTGAAGGAAACTCAGAAGCAGAGCTTAGAGAAGAGTGGTCAGAAGGAAGAGCAGAGCATGTGTTTTAGAGGTCATTGAGTTTACTCATTCTGTCAACATCAAAATGTTGCTGTAAAACTGTCCTGTACTGGAGAGAATGAAATTAGAAAGAGTTCAAGTGTAATATATGCCAAGAAATGCTTATTATGTCTCTTTCAGGAAGTGAATGAAGCATTCGTCATGTGGGTAGAGCAGTGTAAGAAATCCCTTAGATTTGTCTTTTTATAGTACAGTTTGAATCAGCCTGGCTCAGTGCGACGTGACCAACTGCACAGGAGTGTTTGTGCAGTAAGATGTGTAGAAGACACGACACAGGGGTGTGTGATTGGTGCCATGATGTAAGTTTTTGGAGGTGTGGCGAAGAGGAGAGTCAGATGTAAGGATGAGAAACCAGATGGACGGAGGACTGAGAACGTGGAGCTTAACATGACGGAGGAAAGTCATTTCAGGGGTCACTGACTCATTTAGGATCTTGTTGAAATGATACTTGCACTTTAATTTCCTTCTGTTGAGCTCAAAAGAGTAGTAATATGAGTTTGGGCTAAGAAACCTTGAATAAGTTCATAATTTTTCTGCCATCTATTAGCACCTCATTATTTGACATAATCATAATCTCGATGATAAGCCTAGGATAACAGTCTGTGATTTATCTACTTCCTTTTTTAACAAAAAAAGAAAACCAGTACCAAGAAGCATAGTAGCAGTCAACTAAAGAAGTAGCAACAATGCACATGACTTATTTCCATTGTCACCGTACTCTGCCCTTGCCCAACATCCAGATATTTTGTGCCTTTTTAAAAGCCTATTTCATGTAGCCTTAATGTCTGTTTAAGTTAAAAGAATGAAGCAAGAACTGGTATGAATACAAATGAGGAAAAAAATGTTGCCTAAACTGACACTTATTATTATTTGACTAAGTTTTAAAGCATGTTTGAATATGAAAAAGTTCAGCTTGACAGACAAGTAGAATGACATGAATGTGCCTTTCATTACTCCTCAGCTGAGCAGCCCCCACTGGACTTCTGGAATAAAACTGACTGGACCAGTTTTATTTTAGAGTTTGAGCCGAGCTTTCCCAGTCACTCAGACTTCACTACTTCCCAGAACCTCTTGGTCGACTGTGCCATAAAATCAAGTTGCCAGGCAGCAGACACAGTTAGCTGTATTTTGTGATCTAATGTCGTCCCAATAAACAAAACGGGGTCAGAGGAGGTTAAAATACTTCCAGACCCGGTGATGTCATAATATTTGCCTTTGGGAATGTGATCATCAGATTTTGCCTGAATTTGAAATTATTCCAAGGCAGTTTCTCAACATGTGCTTTTTAAATTCACACTTGATGCAGATGTTTCTCATGTATCAAACTCTGGTCTTCTTTCATGTACAAATGAAAAACTCTGTCACACTTCCTTCCTCCATTTTCAGCTCTTGTCCTTCATTGCTTTTTAAGTTCAATTATATCGTGCACTCTTGTCATAATTGTGCAAAGTCAAGATGAATATATATATATCAGCGGCAACAATCTGATATAATACACCGCATCTCCCTCCCTATTTACTCCTGCTCTCTTCCTCTCCCTGCCTCCCTAAAATAGGCCAGCTTTGAACCACGTGACCACAGGTGACAGGAGAGAAGGCTTACACACAATTACACTCGCACACAGTGCCAGGCTTGTGGCTATTGTCTAGCTTTTCAAGGGGCAGGGTTTTTCTCTAGGCTTCGACAACAACTTCAGCATTCAGCTGAGGATTTAAGCAGCCGAAAGGAAAAGTGCACAGACAGGTTTATCACTGCTTTGGTCTTAGACAGACTGGGTTGTATCTGCAGTTGTCAAAGAGCCTGAGTTAGCTGAGTCCCTCTCCACTCGATCCACTGCACTGTCCTTGACTGTACTCTTTGATACACTGCAGACTGTTAGCAGGCATCAAAAGCTGTGTGTGTGTGTGTGTGTGTGTGTGTGTGTGGTTGTGTGTGTGTGTGTGTGTGTGTGAGTGCGCGTTCATGTGTGGTTGTGCGTGCATGCATGCGTGGTTGTGTGTGCGTGCTAGTGCATAAAAAAGAAAAAGGGAAGGTGCAGGGGAGGGCAGTGTAAAGGATAAAGGACAGTATTTTTCCACATGGTGAGGCTGTGCATGCACAACATTGTGCATGCACAATGGAGTCAGGTTTCAGCGCTTCCCTGACCCACCTCACAGCCATGAGGAGAACAGGGCTTTGTTTGGAGGAGGAATGCAAACAGAAAGGACAGGGAGAAGGAGAGTGGGGAAGAAAAAAGGAGGGACGGAGAGGCAGAGCGTGCAGTCTCTCCCTGAAACTTACACTAAGCCCCAGGGGGTGTGAGAGAAAGTTATGTGTCAGAGGTATGTTTAGGGGAAAACATGGCCTTTAAAGACTCACGCATGCACACCACACCACATGCCTTCTGGCAACCCGCTGGCTAATGTCAGTTTGCTTGGTATTAGTGAAAAAACTAGAAACTCCTCTTCTGGTCAGAAAATCTAATAGTTAAACTAAGGAGGTGAAGTTAATTGTGATACTGAGGGTGAATCATGTTTGCTTAGTACAGTATTTTCTGTATTCATGTGATGTATAAAACTCACAGCAGAGATATTTATCTGAGATGTGTGAGATCAGCTGATGCCCTGCTATGATAAAATCCTTAGACATGGTTTCTAGGTGCAGAGTGCTGAGTCATAGTACAGCGATGGTTCCTTCCTGCAGCATGAACTGAATTTATTCTGTAGTTCAGGCGATTTCTCTTAGTTTGATGTGGAGAGATCTGGGCAATGCCTGCTTTTAATCCTCCCTTTTGTAACTGGGACCTTGCCGGTCAGCTAAGAACACATAGTTATTTAAGTAGACTGGCTAAGAATGCATTCTCATTCAATTAGCTGATTAGGAGCACATTCTTATTTTAACCAGGCTGTTTAAATTAGTATCCAAGTCATGTATGAATTGTTATACAATTTTGTGGTATTTGGCATCGCAATTTCCGTTATTGGTAATGATTAATCAGAAACCAGAACAGGAAGAGACTGGTGGTTGTTGAACTGCCAACACTTGAGTGGATCTGTTCGCATCAGCTCTCAGCTCACACAAGCTTAATTTCTTCAGACACATCTTTTTGAAGAAGGTTCAGCAGACTTGTGGGATTTTTATTTTTTTTTTATCCCAGTGTGGTACAAAGTAAACTCTATATCACAAAGCCTTGATTAACTTGATCAACCTGTTACATATACATTCAGCTAACTTACATCTTATTAATGCGACATGGAATGCAAAGTAATGATTTGAAAGATCTTCAAGGTTTGGACTTGCAAACATTCAGGCCATTGGACAGCTGAAGTTTGATAATGCAAGTTCTATTAATAAAAGTCACACTTATTTTGCATTTAACTCGTTCGATTAGTATTCGTATAGCGCTGAGATATGTTACTGTGTGCTATGTGATAGGTAGTCTGTCCGACTTAGGAAAAAATAGCTTTTATTTTCCTATATTGGAATTAATTTAGAGCATTGTTATCTTGAAAAAAGGGCTCTAGCTGTCATGTCAGCTTCTCAGACATTTCTGTTAATTGAGGCAAAGGCAAGGTGTAATTTTAAAACAAAACGTGTCAGTACAGGGCTGTGAAATGTTTTGAGAAATTTATCCCCATGGATTTTTACTTCATATCCATCCATAAAATTAAATGATTAATCATTTTCATATTTACAATCTGTATGGGTTTTTTGTTGCTTGAAACTGCAGATATTTGTGTTTCAGTAGTTCTTGCTCAAATGTGCTTTCATTTCCTCATCTTAGAGAGGTGATCTGGGTCAAAGACCAAATAACTCATATACAAATGTAACATCTTTGTATCCATTTTTAAGCAGTTTAAGCGTCTTACCTAAAGGATGTACTGTGTAACTGTAATAACAGTGTCGGGAGGGGAGGCCGTTATCAGGCAGCAACATGTCACTGCTGTTAAAATATCTCTACCAGCAGCAGATAGGTCCTCAGTATAAGATACAAAAAAAGGAGGGCTGTGGACCTGTTTTATGGTATTGTCCAGCAGTTTTAGAGAGTTAATGTATTTTGCCACGCTCGTGAAGGTGAGAGGTGACATTTTCTCAGCTGTGGGCTCGTGCCTGACATGAGCATGTGCTAATGAGCTTTTATCCCAGAGGTAGATTCCACTTGTAGACAGAATATAGGGAATGTAACACCTACAGAGTAGTTCACAGCTGGACGGTGCCGTTCTCAAGTGTATGACTCTCCGGCCATGATGGCTCACAACTTGTTTATATTATTAAAACTACTTGTTAACGACCATCTACTGTATGATGAAAGTAAGGCTGACCATTTACAGTCGTCAAAATCTCATTTTTCAACAAACTCTTTTCTCAGTTGCTTCTGGTACATAGTTGTAATATTCCATTTCACCCTGTATACATTTCTTTGGTTGTCTTTATCGTTACTTTTTGTGCATATACATCAGACAAAAATACAGTTTTGTCTACATTAAGTTACATATCAGCTTATCGTAGCACGTCAGAAACACTGGATTTGTCCTTTAGTGTCATTCATCATGTTTTCTCTACTATAAAGTCCTGCAAATTCCTGTGAGTACTCTCACACCCAAACTGGCATTGGCTATACAGGAAGTACATTTAATGTGTTACTCCCGAGAAAGGAAGTTACAGAATTCCCATCTGATGCCTGTTACAATGAGTAGTACTAGTAAGTTATTACACAGGGACATAATGAACGTCACAGTATTTACAAGAATTGTTTGTCTGTGAATACTGAATCATAGGAGTGTTTGTGTACAGTAGTCTAGTCAAGATAGTGTTTTGTGTTTCTCTCACACTTTCACACACACACACACACACACACACACACACACATATATATTACATACTCTGGGAGTTACATTATGTCATGAAACAGACTGGTTATATCCAGTTATGAGTCCTAGTGACGAATGGTAATGTTAACCCTGCTCAGCTTCAATGTCATTTTATAGAGCAGAGATTCAATGAACGTGACATTTAACCAGAGTTATGTGTGAGCAATGTTCTGCTCCTGATAAGTCACATTCTCAGATCATAATGCAGGTCTTTGCATCATCCCACTGTGTGATGCAACAGTAGATTTCACCAGGATTGTTTAACATCCTGTTCCTGATAGGCCACACAGCTCAGGCAGTTGTGTGCAGTATCTGCGACACTTTTCACACTCTTTTCACACAGCCAATAACACTGGTCAAGATACATGATTTCCACATCTGTTCTCTATCTGTGAATTTGCTACTATTCCTAACCAGAATAATTTGAGACTTTTCTCGTCTTCTACTTATTGATTCTAGGTATCTCTCCTCCTTAGCCTCATCACGGTCATACAAATTATAAAGTCACTAGGAAGGCTGTTCTGTGTATTATTGCCTTTGAAACAGAAATGAGAGAGTATGTTACTGATGATTTCATTGTACATTGTTTGTATAATATGACCACAGTGTGACAGGTAGCGTTCAGCCATCAGTATCTTTATGCAATAAAGCAATATACAAATGATCGTTATGTTATATTGCTGTGATTCATTTCCGGGTTGAGCAAGGCTGGGATCAATAAAGAAGTAGATCATCCTCATCCTCATGACTAAAAATTATGGGATGGGGAATTAGTCATACTCACTCCATCGTTATGCTTATAGAAAATAAGGGCTATATGATTAGCAAATCCAGTAAATCTGTTAATTTAGTTATAAACTGAAGGTGAACTAGCGGCAGTGTCGAAGGATAGTGTTGTGTATATGTGTGTGATATGTGGATGATTAATGCTTTGGGTTTGTCTGATGTTTCATTTCAGATCGATAAGTACCTGTACTCCATGCGTTTCTCCGATGAGACGTTACTGGACATCATGCAGCGGTTTCGGAGGGAGCTCGTCAAAGGACTGGGTCGGGACACTAACCCCACCGCTGCTCTAAAGATGCTGCCGACATTTGTGCGGTCCATCCCCGATGGCTCAGGTTAGTTTCTCTAACCCTCGTTGGAACCATGGTTCGATTATATGAAGCCAAAGGGATAACACGCTTTCTGTGATGAAATCAGTATGAAAACCAGTTTGACCATTTTATCCCTGTACGAATTAGTGTTCACAAAAGTCAGTCCTCACAATCAGCCATTTAACATTGTTATTCTCCCCAAAGCACACTTCAATAAGCCCAGTGATTGTTATTTTTTTTGTAATGGAAGCTAAATAAAATGCAGTACCATTCAGCTCTCTAGTCATAAGAGTATAATGCTTCAACATGTGCAATATTAAGCTCAGTCATACAGTCACCAGGACATTTTATTATAATGGAGAGACAATTAGAGAAGGTCAGCTTATTTATTTCATTATTACATTAGTAGCTGGGTCCTGTCTCAGCTTCCAGAAGACAAAGAAAAGCCGGCTGAAGGAAGTCGCTGACATCTACCAAGTGTGTCCTGTTGACCTGATCTACCTGTCTTTGGCATGTAGGAGGAGGGAAGATGTAACCGTAGTAATATATAGGGCAAACACATACACACTTGTACAAACAGCTCTGGTGCTGTGACGTAAGCCAAGGTACTTCTAGCTCTGTGTCAGCACTGATAACCACTACAGTGTGTGTGGTTAGATTAGATTACCCGCAGAAGCACCATAGCTAGTTGGTGATGATGAAAATTGAAGTTGTTCAACTGGTTTAAGAATGATACAACCCTGAAATCTGGTTGAGGCTTAATTGTGTCATGCAGAGAAATGTTTATCTTGTAGTGAAATGAAAAACAATGTATGGTATTTTTTACTCCTCATTTGGTACATCAGATCTCTCAAGTACATTATTCTTATCTGAGCTTCAGATCAAAAGTAAAATTTCCTTATGATTAAGTGACACATACCATATACTTAAATATTGTTATCTCCCTCCTCTCCAAGTCATTATGTCACTGTCTGCTGCACGTTGTCTAATATTAAGTTCCTGTAGTTGTTCTACCCTTGTAATTCATGTGAATGTGAGTCACAATTTTTTCATATCTTTTAACGTGACGCACATGGGGAAGAGAATGTCTGTCCACTTTAATTGAGGAAAAAAAAGCCCAGATTATATTACTTTAGTCAGCTGAATACTAATGGCAGCAAAGCGCCCCCCCCCCATCTCTAAATAAATCTAAAAATAATTTAGTCTACAATATGAGAGCTGTACCTCCAGACACACACAAACACCCTGATCATAACCATTACATGCCTAACTCTAACTCTAGCCTTAACCCTAATGCTAAGCTCAACCACTGACCTAAAAGCAGCTTTTTCCAACTGGAGACATGGTTTTTTGACACCAAACAGACCAGCCAGCCCCAATTAACTGGTCAATCTTTTCACAAAAATGGCCTATGATAAACATTCGCACACACACACGCTCACTTCAAAGATTAACACTAATCCTGCAATCCTGCTGCCATTGTTAGAGAAGACAGTGACAGTGAAATTCCTAAAGTTACAACAATGCGCATGCATGCATATAGAGTTATATAACAAAGTGTTTATTTAAATGCCTGGCTTTATACCTCGAACTGCTGGTGCTGCTGTTATTGTTCATTGGCCAGCAGCCTCTCCTGGAGAGTGAGCCGATTGATTAACTATTACCATCACTAGAAATATTTATTATTGTATGAGTTATAGATAAATGCTAGTCCTACATCAGTCGTTGCAATTGTGAGTTAACATGTCAGTGGGGAAGAAATCTGGCATTAAAGTCAAAACTTGTTACAATTTTTTGTTAGTTTAGTTTGTTTTATCTACAGTAGCAGGGTGCCGGTGCCATCTCTACTACATCTACTTTCCTTTAAGATAAATTATCAGTCACTCTGCCCTAAGTTAGCTACACTGACCTGACCTTGCTTTCTGATCTGCACAAAAAGCTGCAACCTATCAGCAAAAAATCATAATAATGTGAAACTACACTACTGGGCAATGTGTTTCTAGTGTTATTGGAACCTCTACTCAAAAACAAAATAATGTGGCCTTTTGACATTTTAAATCATTGTCTATAATATTCAGTACTAGCAGTCTTAACGAAGTAGGTAAAGATGGAGTATTTCTAAATTAGTTGTTACAGAAATCAATGGGCTTTTAATTTTGAGCTCTGTATCTGCAGCAGTAAAATGAAAAATTTTCTGACATGTATTAGTGTTAGTACTTTCTAAATTTGTACATGAGTTGAAGGGTTAAAGTTTGTGTCATTTGTACATGATCAGCAGGGAATACAAGTCGAAAGGAAATAGGAGTAATGAGAAAGGAGCGGACCGTACCTGTGATGAGTGGGGAGTAGTGCCTGGTTTATCACCTCTTATTGATGCCCGTATGCTCTCTGAGTCATCTTCCTAATGATTTACTATAAACAGTGAAACATTATTGCCGTTTATATACTCAGAAATCCAGACAAATGAAAAACTACCATCACCACTTATTTGGTAGTGACCATGAACTAATTGTACGCCAGATTTTTATGGGAATTAGTGCTCTAAATGAGCAGTATTCTTAAACACAGGCTACAGATACCATCCACACCTAATGTAGATCCTCATGGGTCAGGACGTTGGTTTAGATCAAGATAAAGTGTTTTGTTTCTGCAACTTCCTTTTTAAAACCCTAATGTTAACTACACCGGTATCATTTACCGTAGATAAAATTAACCAAAAAAAATAGCTGTGCAAAGTGATTAAGACATAATAATTATCCCTCAGCTCTTTGTTGCTTTAAGTACAGTACCAGTTTGAATACAAGGGAACATTAAAATTGATGCACCTCTAGGTTAACTGCTTGTTTCGTGCTGTGTAATGAAAGTTTACCCATGTACATTTATTCATAAAGCATCATCTCTGATAAGCTCTTTACCAGGTGGTATGACTACCTTAGCACCTTTGGTGGTGTTGGGTAATCATTAACCAATAAATATACAGGAGGGTGATCTTGCAACAGGTCAGAATGTGTTAAACCCGTCTACATTATAGACAGCAGCAAACACACGTTTAAGGAAATACAAAGGTATGCACAGGAAAATATAGTGTTGGACTGTAAACTTTATTTTCTATTCATTTATTTCCTTATTATTCACTTAATAATCTGGAGGAGGTAATAGATGTCAGCTTTGGCCCAAAGAGAAAACGTAACTTTGGATTAAGCTATCTGGGAACACTTTATCTTTCTTCTGCATATTCTGTGACATTAATTCACTGTTGAGTAATCATGAGCTTTATTTGTTTGCTAAGCGAACAAAAGGAATATCTACTAGTAACACAGGGCTTCCTGTTGAGTAAGGACCCACTGTATTCTCCATTAATGTCAGCAACACTTTCCTTAGAAAACGAGAGGGCCGATGCCGAAACCTTGCCCCTTACAATGAAGGAAGCATATCTGCTATAAATGAAAGTGTATAAAGGTATAGCTATGTGCCTTACTGAAAAATGTCTCTTCACTCCCTCTCTGTCCTTCTCTTTCCACTCTCTGTCTCAACAGAGAAAGGAGACTTCATTGCATTGGATCTGGGAGGGAGTAACTTCAGGATCCTCCGTGTCAAAGTGAGCCATGAGAAGAAGCAGACTGTTCAGATGGAGAGTCAAGTCTATGACACACCAGAGGATATAATTCATGGCAGTGGAACGAGAGTAGGTTTACACCAAGACACACAAACACGCGCATACACACTGACACACAGTCTCTTTCATTTCAACCTGAGACAGCTTCTCCCTCTTTCCACCTCTGTTCCAGCTGTTTGACCATGTGGCAGAGTGTCTCAGTGACTTCATGGAAAAACAGAACATCAAAGACAAGAAGCTCCCAGTTGGATTTACCTTCTCCTTCCCCTGCCAGCAGACCAAATTGGATGAGGTAAAACAAAATCAGATTGATCAAAAGATTAAGGTTCTTAAGCAGTAGCCAGTATACCTTTCCTGCTTTAATAGTTTGCTGTGTAGTAGACTTCCTTGGGACACGTGACACTTTCCGGTTATCATCTTTTATTAGAATATCTGAAGATTACTGTATAGTCCATTCAAATTTTTTCCGGCTCTTCCTCTTTTTCCCTCCAGGGTTATCTGATAACATGGACAAAGCGTTTCAAGGCTGGCGGAGTGGAGGGGATGGACGTCGTCAAGCTGCTTAACAAGGCTATTAAGAAACGAGGAGTGAGTCTCATCTTTTCTCTCATTTGATGCTACATTGATTTCTGCAGTCTGATGTTGTCAATATCAATTTGCTTATCCTAATGCGACTGTACTTACGTTATGTGTGTGTATATGTGTGTTTGTTTTATTATTTCAGGACTATGATGCTGACATCATGGCTGTAGTAAATGATACAGTTGGAACGATGATGACCTGTGGTTTCGATGACCAGCGCTGTGAAGTCGGCATCATCATCGGTACTAAAACTATATGTATCGAAATAGTCAAGGGACCAATCGGGTTCTAGACAGTATTTGCCAAAGCTCCACCTTAAATGGAATTTAGTACTATCAATATAAATACAACAAATAGAATTGGATAAAGTCGTGAAGATATGTATTTCTGTGTTTTTAGGCACAGGTACCAATGCATGCTACATGGAGGAACTGCGTCACATTGACCTTGTGGAGGGAGACGAGGGCAGGATGTGTGTGAACACTGAGTGGGGAGCATTTGGAGATGACGGAAGGCTGGAAGACATCAGGACAGAGTTTGACAAAGAGATAGACCGAGGCTCTCTCAACCCTGGCAAACAGCTGTAAGTCAAAGCAAAACTTTGGTGCCTTATTTATCCCTGATATAATCCAAATGAGTTGCCTTTTAAGGTGCAAGTGATTAACAGAATGGGTTAATGATTAGCTGTCAGTTCCTCAGCCTGCTAATATTTATTGTTTTAGGTAGAAGGATTAACATGATTTGGAAAATCTTAATTAATTTACATTAGAACAAAAAAAAATCAATCATAATTCCATCATTATATTTTTTTAAGTAGCTACTACAAGCTTTAGGGACAGTGTTCATGCAACTACAACCCCACTGTTTTATCTTTGGATAAATGTTGCTCGTTAATGATCCAAGTTATCCTGCATGTTCGTCGTTACACAAGTTGTCACAGAAGTCCTGCACTCTGTTAGTATGAAAAGCAGTTTTTTTCATTATTAAAGTCTGTTTTTGTAAAAATGTGAGGTGAGCGCTTCATGAATTAGCACATTTAAAGCCTCCTGAGGAAAACAGCTAGAAAAGTTTAAGCTGCTAAAAACACAAATAGCGGCATCTTTAACTATCAGAGAAGTATGATATAGTGATCTTAATCTAGATTTCAAGATGTTCAACCAGAGGTTTCTGGATGTATGTCTTACCCGCTACTGTTGCCTTTTTCTGTGCTGTAGGTTTGAGAAGATGGTCAGTGGCATGTACATGGGGGAGCTGGTTCGTCTCATTTTGGTGAAAATGGCCAGAGAAGGCCTCCTGTTTGAGGGAAGGATCACTCCTGAGCTGCTCACTAAAGGGAAGTTTGAGACCAAGCACGTCTCGGCAATAGAGAAGTAAGTTGGTCTACAGGTTACAAACTGCGGAATGAAGTACACTCGCTTAATCGAATATTTATGTAAAACTAAATTATTTCCAATTTCCAGTCAATTATTATTAATTTTTTATTATTATCTCTGCGTGTTTGTCTGTCTCCTGTTCAGGAGTAAGGAGGGACTGACCAAAGCCAGAGAGATTTTAACCAGACTTGGTGTGGAGCCCTCAACTGAAGACTGCATTGCCGTGCATCATGTACGTGACGTTCCTGAAATACCACTTGACTCATGTGAATCCTTTTGCCACAGAAGCCAATTAGAGAACGGAAATAATACGCAGTCAGAGTAATTCATTTAGTACTTTCCAAAAACAAGGTTCATAGCATTTCTATTCAGTTGCCTATAATTTCAAACACAAACACAGAAATTTACGCTGCCATACTTTTTTAAAAACATATCTGAGGTTTTCGAATAGGTTGTGCTGTAAAAACCACGAGCATAACAAGTGCATTGTTTGTCTTGTTCTGCAGTTCTTTAAGTTTGGATATGCTGCTTGATGACTTTCTCCCCTCACCTCCCCTTTCCCTTCAGGTTTGCACCATTGTGTCTTTCCGCTCTGCCAACCTGATAGCTGCCACGCTTGCTGCCATCCTAATGAGGCTAAAGGAGAACAAAGGTGTGTCACGACTCCGAACCACCGTAGGCATCGATGGATCTCTCTACAAGATGCACCCACAGTGAGTGACAGTGAAATATAAATATTTATGCATTTATAATTACTTTGCAAGATCTGTCAGGACTGTTTGAATTTTTCTTATTTCTCGTTTGATATCATGCATCTCATTATTGCACCTCACTTTTTCCACTGTAATCATTGAGAGCTACTCTCAGAGGCCCAGAAGCAGATTATAACCTACATTACGTGTGTGTTTATCAATCAGCAATACACACTGTCCGAGGAGATGAAATTTGCTATTAAAACTGTTAAAAGCACTTTGACACTACACCCATTCCAGGTATGCCCGTCGTCTTCATAAGACAGTCCGACGTTTGGTCCCGGACTCTGATGTCCGTTTCCTCCTGTCAGAGAGTGGCAGTGGAAAGGGTTCTGCTATGGTAACTGCTGTGGCCTACAGACTCGCCGACCAATCCCGACAAATCGCGGAAACACTGTCCGAATTCCGCCTGACAACCGAACAGCTGCTGGAGGTAAGGAGAGAGAGAGAGAGAGAGAGAGAGAGAGAGAGAAGAGAGAGAGAGAGACTGTAACGTGTGTATTTGTGCATTTGCATCTTCCTCCGTGTCTTGCTTCACTAATTGAAATATCTTTATTTCTTTAGGTAAAGAAGCGAATGAGGATAGAGATCGAAAAAGGCCTTGCAAAGTGCACTCAGGACTCTGCTACTGTCAAAATGCTGCCAACCTTTGTACGGAGCACTCCCGACGGCACAGGTGACACATGCACACGCATACATAATCAAACTGGCAACTTGTGTCTGCACATGTGTGTCTTTTTGGAAGAAAAACAGCCAAGGTCATTGTCTCCGACTTGTGTGCATGTGTATGTTTTGACACTGTTACTGTTTTGTTTATATGTCTGTATCTGTTCCTGTTTGTCTGCCTCTCTTGTTATCTAGAAAATGGGGATTTCCTGGCTCTGGATTTAGGAGGAACCAACTTCAGAGTCCTGTTGGTCAAGATTCGTTCTGGCAAGAGGAGAACAGTTGAAATGCACAACAAGATCTACGCTATTCCTCTAGAAGTGATGCAGGGCACAGGAGAAGAGGTGAGATCCATCTGTCATTTGACCCAATAATCCATGTTAAAATGACAGAACATGTGTAAAAAGAGAACTAGAGAGGGAGAGAGAGAGATGGATGGATGGATGGGTGGATGGGTGGAAAGGTTTGAACTTTAACTCCTGTTGCCATGTTGGTACAGTAAAGATTAGCATAGTTAGGCAGAAGGCCAGAAGTGCCACGCGTGTTGGCTCGGAGGTAAGAACACAGGATAGAAGCAGGGGAAGAACGTCAATAGGTAAGAGGTAGACAGATAGAAAGGTTGAGTGGCCAAGATTAGCATTGAGCTGACAGTCTGTCAAACCAAAGATTTGAACTTAACTCTTGTGCACTGGCTTAGTCTAGTCCTGTCTGTCACCTTTGGGCCTTTGTACACCCGCGATCACCCCTCAATCAATTTCTCTACCTGTCACTATACTTATTGTAATACTTCACAGGCATTTCCACATATTTTGTCTAGTTAGACCTCTACTTTCTCCTGCGGAACAACTTGCTCCTTTTATCGTATTTATTCACATATGTAGTTTGGTAAAGTCACAAATTACCCAGTATATCTCTGCCCAGTATCTAAAAACACCTAATATTGAAGGTTGTAGGTAAAAACCTAATGACTGGAGGCTAAAAATGTGACAAATGCTTTTGTAATATATAGGCCTGCTGTAGTATTACACATATGTCATGTCATATCTCACTTCTTCCTCTAGTTGTTTGATCACATTGTGCAGTGCATCAGTGATTTCCTGGACTACATGGGGATGAAGAACACTCGTCTTCCTCTGGGCTTCACCTTCTCATTCCCCTGCCAGCAGACCAGCCTGGATGCTGTGAGTGCAGTCCTCCTCCTTCCTCTCTGTTACACTCTACTGTGTCCTACTTACTCTTACTTTGCTGAATCTGAATTTTTCAAGAAGCAGTTTTGTTGTTAGCCTGACAACACTGTGTTTCATGAGCTCAAAGATAGAAACGCGTCCTTTGTGAGATATGACAATTTTCAATTGTGTGTGTGTGTGTGTGTGTGTGTGTGTGTGTGTGTGTGTGTGTGTGTGCATGCAGGGCATCCTGGTGACATGGACCAAAGGCTTCAAGGCAACAGACTGTGAAGGAGAGGATGTGGTGGGACTTTTGAGGGAGGCCATTAAGAGGAGAGAGGTGGGATATGAGGAGCAGCACCATTCAGATAAACATGGCACTGTGTACACAAATATAAACACTGATGCTGCATTGCCTTGTGCGTTTCCTCTTTAGGAATTTGACCTGGATGTAGTTGCAGTAGTCAACGATACTGTGGGAACCATGATGACCTGTGCCTACGAAGAACCCACCTGTGAGATTGGACTGATCGCTGGTTAGTTTACCTTACATTGACTCTTTCTGGTAAATATTCAGTTTTCTGTGCTCTGTCCTTCTAATGTGTCTGTCTGATTATAGGCACTGGCAGTAATGCATGTTACATGGAAGAGATGAGGAACATTGAAATGATAGAGGGAGATGAGGGACGGATGTGTGTCAACATGGAGTGGGGGGCTTTTGGAGACAACGGATGCCTTGACGACGTTAGGACAGAGTACGACCGTGCCGTGGATGACTTCTCGCTCAACCCAGGAAAACAAAGGTTAAAATCTTCACATATTATGTTCAAGTTTTTCAAGTCAGAAACACCTGTTACTGTGTTAACTCTTTATTTCCTGGACACAAATTCTATTAATGACTTCCAATGTATATGGCTATTTATGTTTATGTTTTGCGCTTCCATGTGTTTCACAGATATGAGAAAATGTGCAGTGGCATGTACCTTGGTGAAATTGTTCGAAACATCCTCATAGACATGACCAAGAGAGGATTCCTGTTCAGAGGACAGATTTCTGAGACACTGAAGACCAGAGGCATCTTTGAAACAAAGTTCCTCTCGCAGATAGAGAGGTAAAAAAAAAAAAAAAAAAGCAGAGTGGGGTTTTTTTGTGTCTATTTGTGTCAAGTGACATACATTACTCAAGAAGGTGAAAAGTATTCTGGGCTTCATTCTCATCTTGCTGAGTTATTGAAGTGGCAGCATCATCACCTGTAAACTGTACTCCATGAGCACCTATTGTAGAATGACTTCTGCAACAAATTATCTTTGCTTATTTCACTGAAAGTTGAATCTGCATTTTTTTTGTTCAGTTTCCTCCCATTCTTCTACTGGCTCAGTCTTTTATGTGTGTATGTGTGTATGTGTGTGTCTGTGTGTGTCTGTGTGTGTGTGTGTGTGTGTGTGTGTGTGTGTGTGTGTGTGTCCTGCTCCAGTGACAGATTGGCTTTGCTGCAGGTCAGATCCATCCTGCAACACTTAGGGCTGGACAGCACCTGTGATGATAGTATCATAGTCAAAGAGGTAAGATATAAGGATATACAGATAAAAAATTAAAAGACCATTAGAAAAATGTTATTTTCACATTTTTAACCATCAAAACATTAATACATGTCAAGTACGTCAAGTAGCTGATCCAGTCTCAGGCTCAACCCTGATAATACATTTAGGGCAGTTATTAACACCAGCTTTTGACTGTTCTTGCACCACACATGGTGTTTAGAGAGAATATGAGATTTATTGCAGGGCTGTTGTATTAGATTTCATTAGTTTGAGCTATGTGTCCAATAAAAGGAAACTGTGAAATAGTCTGAGCACCAAAATACATTGTTATCAGGTTTGTCTTGTGAAAGAGTCAGGCCTATGTGACGATTCGAGAGTCAACACGGAGCAGACACATTGAGTTCGATTTATTTTTAACATTTGTGGAGTTCTGACTCAATAAACTGTGGCATGCACCTTTTGTTAACTGTTGCCAAAATGATAATGGTTTTTCATTGTTAGGTATGTGGAGCAGTGTCACGTCGTGCAGCTCAGCTGTGTGGGGCAGGAATGGCGGCCGTGGTCGATAAGATCAGAGAGAACCGAGGACTGGACCATCTCAACATCACTGTAGGGGTTGATGGGACACTCTACAAGCTACATCCACAGTGAGTTTAATTCATCAATAGATGACCTTACAAAAATATTCACTGTCTATTAAAGTGCATAAGAAATCAGGGTGCGATGTAACATATGATGACCCGGCCATTGGGTCATGTGCTGAAGGGACCAGTCTAAAGCACTTGTTTTTATGTTCTGGTTGAGCTAATAACACATGCACCCTATTCACTTGAGAACTGTATTCGATTAATGTCCTCCCTGGGGCGGAAATTATTATACAGAAGACAAGCAAATACAAACAAGGGCAGGTTCGATCTGTTGTGGACAGCAATGATAAAAGAGCCACAAGCTACTATACCTGAACAGGCCAAAGCATTTGGAAAAAAGAGAGATAACATTATTGAGGGGAGGAAACTGAATTCATCATTTGTCATGCTTTCATGCATCCAGATCATGTTGAGACATGCTTTAATTACATCATAACTAAATATGACATAATGTTTCTCACTTTCCTGTATAATACAATGTCAAATCTGTTGTCTTTGTCTAGTTTCTCCCGGATCATGCACCAGACAGTAAACATACTGGCTCCTCACTGTAATGTCAACTTCCTGTTGTCAGAGGACGGCAGTGGGAAAGGAGCTGCTCTCATCACAGCCGTGGGCTGCCGCCTGAGAGAGCTGAACAATAAATAGAAAATGTCTCCTCTGTCTTGCCGTGATCTCCTCACTTCTCTGGGTTCCCCCTCTACTCTTGTCTTTCTCTCTTTTTCTCAACCATTGTGTCCTCTCCCTCCTAAATCAAACAAGTCCAGTCAATGTATCACGCTCCATTAGCTGCTCTAGTCTGTCTATGTGACAGAGAGAGAGGAGATAGCTTTCTCTGCTGTGTTAAATAGCAGAGTCAGGCACTATGCTGTAGTTACATTATGTTTGATTAACTGTTGTAACAATAGCCACATTCTTAAGATTTTTGATTTTCTTTTCTGAGTTTAAACCTCTCATAGAGATAAAACATGCACATTCAACTCCTGAGATAATGTGCAAGTCGGAACAAAAAAATAAAACAGACTACACACACTCCTGTAATGCTCTTATGTCGCCATCTAGGGGATTATTCTGATAATTGTATTTTGTTGCATTCCAGCAAGCACAACAGCTGCAGGGCCAATTCAACAAAACATTTCAGTAAAGTATGATCCTTGCATCATGTTCAGTAGATGCAGGGACATAAATTCACTGTTTAGACCAAAGTAACCAAAATGTGTGTGCTGTCATCTACTAACGTAATATAAAAGGGATACAAGGTGATATATAAATGTGTATAAATTGAAAGGGAGTATTTTTTTTGCTTTAAAGTTTTTAACATCTCACCTAGATCTCATTCAATACGTTGAACAAACATTGTTGCTATTTATTTTGTTTTTATATTGGGAGATGTTGAAAAGTGGTACTCTTGCAAAAATGATGCACACAGAGGAAGCCATCGTCCAAAATGCCCTCAGATGATACATGTCCTGTAAAACAGGGCAGAAGAATGACAAGAGAGGGACATTTACCATGACTTGATCTGCAGGAAAAGCCATTTGGCATACCTGCTCAATGTGCAGATTTGTTCTGATTTAAGACAGCAATCCTTTTCTTCTCTGATGTACACTTATGTAAAATATGTCCAAAGAGAACTTGTATTTTACTAACCGAAAACCCTGTCGTTGGTACTAATCACAGCCGTTGACAATTTGTTCTCGTCTCAAGAAGAGCTGGCTATCCTCATCACCACAGTGAGGCTTACCAGTTACGTAGCAACAGCCATGAAAGAGAAATGTGGTGCTAACATAGATGCCAGAGGAACAACAATGGCCAAACTTAAAAAGAATATCACAGTAGTTGAAACTTTGAGGGGAATTTAAACATTTTAGAGTCAAGCTCCACCCTGCGCTCACTCCCTGTTCTTCAGACGCTCCTTAAGGCTCAGGAGGTCGTTTAAGTGAACTACTGTATGGCTCGCTCAAGTAGCAGAATCCTTGCCAATTCAATATTTATTTTTCTCTTTAATAAAACTAAATATATAAATGAATGACTGCTACTTAAGACACTCATTGAAAGATAGGTTTATTTGATCACTGTCAGTTCTCTGAGATGTATTTTTATTTCAGGCCGACCTTTTTTGATCTCAAAGTATTTTAAAATTTTTTTAAAATAAGATATATGCATTCTCACACAGGGAATCCTCATGCACCAGGTCAAATGTATCCATGTAGCACAGGGTACCATACCAAGGATGAAAGATGGACCTTTAAGATGTTGCTTGACAGTTTACTGCCGTCTACGTGAACCACAGTTGAAATTCTGGCTTGTTGGGATAGGTTAGCAGCAGTCCCCCCTGAAGCTAATACTGATAACAAAAACTGAAACTGCAAGCTAATTGAATTTCCATTCCTACTTACTGCCAGGATAAAGACCAGCCTCTCCAGCAGGTCCTAATCTACACTGCTTCCAGAAGTCAGTCTAAAAGCTATCCCCATCCCACAAAAACATGCAGACACCCTAATCTCTTTGCCTCTGTTCACAAAACCCAGACTGTATCTATCCAGCACTGTCAATCAACCAGTCACTAAATAAAAACAAACCTGTGTCAATCTCATATTGTACTTCTTTGCATCAGATATTTTGCACTCATGTATATGGATATGGATTCTGTTCGGTGATGGTATTAGAGTATTCAAAGGTCACTGTTCTCCCATGTCTGTTACCATTAATATGGGGCATTGTTCAGCAATACACCAACACCTACTATGCAAGAGCTCCAAACCTGTTAACTCCAGCACTAGACCTATGATCCCTCTGTAGCTGGAGGCAATCGACAGTAACAAAATCGTTATTAGCACAGTTTAAGTTCGAGCAGCTGGGTGCATATTCACAAAACCTCAATGGGATCGCTCCTGGATACAAAAGAAACTGTGTGGGCACTTACTGCATTGCAATTTTATTACTGTTGTCACAACTATTAAGCATGATACTGACTTTTTTATTTTAACAAATGCAGATGTTTCATACCATCACTGTTTGTATTTTACAAGTTAAAAAGCTGTTTCAAGGAACCAAAAGGTTTTTACTACATTCTGAAACATCAACACTGACAGGCGACTTTATTTACAGCGTAATGGCCTGACTGTAAATGCGCAGCCATCAAACAGGTTGCACATTTACATTTGCTATTCATTAGCATATTTTACATTAATATACTCAATAGATGGCAAGGTTACATTTCATAACAGATCCTTAAGTAGCAGCAATTTGATATTTTATTCTGAACTCTACTGTACAATGACCATGGGAAATTTTACCCTTGAACCAGTGAAATCACATTATATGAGCAACGTACTGCACACTATGTAACTGTACCCTACAGTAATAAATTTATGCTGAGAGTATAAAGATAATGTTGGGGAGATGCAACAGATTCTCTGAAATAAGTTAAAATCAAGAATGATTTTACTTTAAACATGTGATGATTATTATCTGTTAATGCTGTGTTTGTGGTAGAAACAGGATCTGGTTCTCTCACTGCCTCTGAAACCGGTTATTCCTCTTTTCGCACAGGATGATCCTTCTTGTGTTAAGAAAATGTTGACATTGGTTCTGCTGCTCCACATAACATCACACAGTCATGGTGTATGTGTCACTACCTTATTTTTGTAGCATGCTACCAATATGACAAATCCCATATTTTTTTTTTTTTTCAATAAAGTGAAGAAAGAAGCATCGGTGAAGAAAGAAAGGATTTATAAGATGGAGCTCAGGGGAAGGAGATTGAGATCAAGTAAAAGAAATGAAAGATGGATGAATTGATCCTAAGACAATGCTAACAATGCCAGAATAAGTTGCTCTTGTTGTTCAGTATGCAGATGAATTTTCTCCCATTTATATTATATTATATTTTACATTAATATACTCAATAGATGGCAAGGTTACATTTCATAACAGATCCTTAAGTAGCAGCAATTTGATATTTTATTCTGAACTCTACTGTACAATGACCATGGGAAATTTTACCCTTGAACCAGTGAAATCACATTATATGCGCAACGTACTGCACACTATGTAACTGTACCCTACAGTAATAAATTTATGCTGAGAGTATAAAGATAATGTTGGGGAGATGCAACAGATTCTCTGAAATAAGTTAAAATCAAGAATGATTTTACTTTAAACATGTGATGATTATTATCTGTTAATGCTGTGTTTGTGGTAGAAACAGGATCTGGTTCTCTCACTGCCTCTGAAACCGGTTATTCCTCTTTTCGCACAGGATGATCCTTCTTGTGTTAAGAAAATGTCGACATTGGTTCTGCTGCTCCACATAACATCACACAGTCATGGTGTATGTGTCACTACCTTATTTTTGTAGCATGCTACCAATATGACAAATCCCATATTTTTTTTTTTTTTCAATAAAGTGAAGAAAGAAGCATCGGTGAAGAAAGAAAGGATTTATAAGATGGAGCTCAGGGGAAGGAGATTGAGATCAAGTAAAAGAAATGAAAGATGGATGAATTGATCCTAAGACAATGCTAACAATGCCAGAATAAGTTGCTCTTGTTGTTCAGTATGCAGATGAATTTTCTCCCATTTATATTATATTATATTTTACATTATATTTTCACATGTTCCTATGACCACTTTGGCATTAACAGCAAAACATCCATCAGCTTGATAGTCACATTCATTCATATAAGGTACCTCTGTAAGAAAAAAGGTTGACAGTCCCAAGTCAGGTCTAATAAACATCTACTTTCCACGGGGATGATTGTCACCATAGCTTGATCTACTCTGGCAGGGTCTTATTTATCTTCATTAGCCTTCACTGATCACAGTCTTTATTCGAGTCAGTTTTGTTTTAGCTCTTTTTTTCTGCCTTCCCATTGAGAGTGTCCTCATCATGATTTGTTTCAGTTTTCAGTGATTGTGCTCTATAAGTTTGGCAGCTGGTGATTTTGTATCATCTGGCCTATATCCTTTTGACAGAGTGTATTCTTTAAGATGCATGCTCGCATCTTTCTCTGTGTTTATTTCATTTTTGACAGCCGAGGTGCTGTCGAAGGTGATGTTTGTTTTAATGGAGGTGTGTGCATATGAGATGTCACTGCGGTGGCTGCGTGTCATGGTGACTCTGAAGGTGTGTGCGTGCTGCAGTTCCATCTTGTCCTCCTCAGACACTTTGATGAAGGGACACCAAACAAATGCATGACGGAAACCGGCACGAAACCTGCAGAAAGATGGGAGAGTTGGCTTTCTGCTTGCCGTACAGACACTAAAAATCAAGGAGTTTCTGCGTTTGAAAATATATTTTACCTTTGATTTAGACAGCAGTAGATGATGGGATTGTACATGGTCGAACTCATCGCCAACCAGAATATAGCCAGGTACACCTGAAAAGGAAAGGAAACATGATGCCAAAAAAAAAGATAATCGGACTAAAGAGACTTCTTAAAAGAGTTCTCTGCTCAGACAGAGAGGCAGCTGCTAACCTGTTGAATGTAATGTTGTTTATAAATGTCTCTGTTGAAGGATCCTAGTATGAAGTAGATGTGGTAGGGCAGCCAGCAGAGGGCAAAGGTCGTAACCACGACAACCATCATCTTCACCACCTAAGGGAATTCACAGACAATCGATATATAAGACATTGTTACTGTTGTATTTTCAGCATTGTCAGAACTGTGTTTAAACTCCATCTCATTTTAATGTCACATATCACATCAGTTCAGCTCAAGATACATTTAGAGAACCTTATCTTATTTTGATAATAGTGCAGTTTACACATTAAAAGTCCAGAGTTATAGTTCATGATACCAATAAAATAGAAGTGTGTGACCTTTCTCTTGGCTGTTATCTGGCTGTGGTAATGGTCTGACGCCTCTCCAGGGATGTGTCCACCCCACAGCGACTGGCCAACCAAACTGTAGGTCACAAGCATCACCAGCAGAGGGAGCAAGTAGATCAGCAAGATCACTGAAAACTGGTAACTGCACAGGATGAAAAGGAGAGAAAGCTGGTAGTGACATGTCGGGATGTTCATATTCCTGTCAGTGTACACTCGCACCTATCTTTAGTATTTATGTGATTTCTAGTGTGAGTTTATCTATGTACAGTATGAGAGAGTGTCGCTTCCCTACGACCATTTAATCATTTGATTTCCTAATAACACCATATATTTTGAAAGCTTGGAAAGCCTGTCCCTGGTAACGTAACCTGAGGTTTGGTTGATATATGCCCTCTGCTACAGACTTGTGTGCAGAATGACTACATATAAAGTGGGGGGAAAAAAATATTCTCTATTATTAAGATATTATTTATAAAAAGTCATTAATCATACAATAACAAATGTTGGTAAGTTGTTCGTAAATAGATTTTGATCCAGGTGTTTTTTAACAGGAAGTATCAAACAGTTCTAGGGAGCTAAAAAAAAAAAAGACATACCAGAGGACATGAACCATCCAAATATAATAACTGTTCCCTTTACATATATGAATGCTCCCAGATTTTTACAAAAATGGTCATTAATATAACATGCCGTATATTGATCTACAAGTAATGGGTTTCATGTAATAAATGATTTTACAGTGAGTTTGCCTTTTTGTAAAACGGATCTTGTCATACATACAGGCAGCATATAAGTGTTTACTTACAAAAAGTGCATGCAAATGTGTGTATGTGTGTAAAAAAATTGACCACCTGTTATATTATATCAGAGATCTGTCCCTGTCTCACTTTATATCCATATCTTTTAAATGAATCTTGTTCTTTCACCTTAGTTGATGTTTTCCTCCATAATCATCAGGCCAGTCGACCATGCACACGGTCCTGGGGTAATAAAATCTCGTTACACTGTAGTAGCATTGAGGGAAAGCCAATGAAATTGCTACGATCCAAATCAGAGCGATCACAACCTTTGTAGAAGTGGAGGAGAGACGGGGCTTCAGAGGGTGTATGATGGCCATATACCTGAAAAAAGAAGAAAGGATTTATTTACGTATAGAATGAGCCAATGGATGAAATCATGTTAGAATGGTGTAAGTCTGAGGTAAGAAGTAAGACAATATTTTTTTCTTTTTTGTTGCCTCCCCTGTGGCCTTTCCTTTATGCCATCCTCCTGAAGACACGTTTTTCTCAACTGAATAAGCTTTACAATTTAAATATCCTGTAATTAAACTAATAGTGTTGTATGAAGTGTCTTTCCCCTTTAATTCAATTAGTACTTTCACATGAAAATTGAGCGCAGAAATCACATTTTGCTTTGCGTTCATGAAATGACTACATGGTGCTATGGAGTAGGGAATTAATGGAAGAGAGGTTGACTCTACAGAGAGATACCACACTGCAAAAAATGAAAAGCTCTATATTTTTAGTGATGTTCAGAATTATCTAGAAGTATTATCTAGGAGTATTCATGTATAAATCTGCATTTGATTAAAGGTTAAGAAGATTTATATACCATGTCCTCTGCCTGTATGTTTGTCTGTGCTGCTCTGTGGTTATGTCGTGGCCATCTGCCAGAGTTATGATTACAATATTTCATTCTTCCATACATGTCGCTGTGATAGAGACTGAATTCAGTGTACTAACAACTGAATTGTGGATAGTTATCTTCAATCATCAGTATAGACCCAGATGTATATGGCTCTGTGTCATAACAATTTTATGGATTCAGAGAAATCCTTTTAACTAAGTGAATAACTTTCAAGAGGGAAAGACTGAATAATAAAACAGAGATGTAGTAACTGTAGCAAAGACTCACTGATCATTTACATGATGTATAACCAATGATGAATAAAAACTACTTTAAGTATTTGCATCTCTTATGTGTAGGAACAATAATCTGTATACACAAGGAGGTGAATTGTACTTCATTGAAAAGAAATAATGCTCCCTGCTGTATCAACCTGCCGCTGATGGCAGCCATATAGTGTGTGTAGTGTAGTGTAATGGAGAGGACATTATAAAACTAATAAAAGTGAAATAATGCTAATAAATACCAATAATCCTGAAGGCCATGGCAACCCATCATGCATCTTATACAATGTACTCAAAATCATTTGTTTAGCAAAATTACTGAGTATTGTCATCGTTATAGACAAATTATTCAACTATGGTTATGAATGATTCATGTGAGTTTTTAAGGAATGAAAGCGTGAATGCATTTGAATGGTTGTGCCCCTCTTTCTCATGTTTACTTTTATGGATGCAGTAATAACAGATTGTGATCTTGCATAAAATGATTTGCATTGAAGATGAAATATCAAAGACATTTCTTACAGCATTCTGCTCTTGTGGGTAGAAGAACTGAGAAAAGTAGCCACTCACTGATTAAGATCACTGATTAAGAAATGAGCATAAGCTTCATATATAAAATATTTATTGTAGAACTGTTGTATTTTATTGTATTAGATTGCACAAGTTTACCTAATTATGTGGTAATTAAGTTTACATAATCCATGTAAAGCACAGTTTTTCCTTAGAACAGACTGACCATTCATGCTCCAGTAAGCATTAATGACATCTGTGTCTCTGCTGCATGCTGACCCATATCTCCCTCATGTGGGGTTTTCATCTGTATCGGGTAAACAGTTTCTGCAGCTGATGAAGCTATTAAGTGACACTCATGTATCTGAACGACAATATGACAAATCTCTGACTGACTGAGAAGCTCTGAAAAATGGTCAGAGTTATTGCAGAATTAACTGCTGGAACATGTTAGTGGGCATGCCCAGATCTGCCCTCAAAGACCAAAACACATGGGATGACATGTAGTTCTCAAGATAATTAGAAATGGTCGACAATGAGGCTATGTTAACCACATTTACAGCATACAACATAATTAAAATCCATAAAGAAAGAAATGGTATTGTTATATATCATAGATAGTTTAGTAATATAGCAGTTTAACGTGCTATTTGCCAATACAGCATGGTTCCTGTAGCACGTTGACTGTTTCAGTGGCTGCTCATCTACCCCTTTTTGACTTTTTGCATAATGCAACTCTTAAATTGGGTGTTGTAGGAGCTGAGGATCAGTTATTCCATTAGTGTCTAATTGTTGGTTCAGAACAGCTTATTAATCATATTTGCTCATTTTAGTGGCATTTTTGATGCGAGCACATGCTTAACTGTAATGTAATCCTTCTCCGAGACACATTCAATTGTTTGAGTTAGACTTAAAATGGTCTTTCACAGGAGAGCATCCTTACCTGTCCACTGCGATGGCAGCCATCGAGTATATTGATGAAAACATTGCAGTGATGGGAAAGAAGTTCTGAAACCGGCAGTAGCCCAGGCCAAAGTACCAGTCGTTGTGAAGTGCATAGACAAAGTTAAAAAGAGTGTTGAAGGTTGCCATGGAAACATCAGAGAAGGCCAGGTTGACAATGAAGTAGTTGGTCACAGTCCTCATGCGTCTGTGAGCGAGAATAATCCAGATCACCGTGACATTCCCTGTGATGGACACCAGGATGATGAGGGAGTAGGCTATAGCCCACAGAGCTACCTGAGAGAGGAGAGGAAAGGAGAGGAGAGGAGAGGAGAGGAGAGGAGAGGAGAGGAGAGGAGAGGAGAGGAGAGGAGAGGAGAGGAGAGGAGAGAGAGAGGAGAGGAGAGGAGAGAGGAGAGGAGAGGAGAGGAGAGGAGAGACGAGAGGAAAGGAGAGAAGAGAGGAGAAGAGAGGAGAGGAGAGTGGAGAGGAGAGAGGAGAGGAGAGGAAAGAAGAGAAGAAAGGAGAGGAGATAAGAGGAGAGGAGATGAGAGGAGAGAGGAGAGGAGAGAAATGTAAACAAGAATAAATAGTACAAATAAGTCCAGAGAGCAGCAGAGCATCCGTATAAAAAAACACCTGAAAAAAACTAAGAGGCTTCAGCAAACTCAATTGAAAGATACTGAATTTAAAATTAACACATAATATTCCTTCCAAAACGACTTGAAATGATGTGGTTTATCTTTACGACAAATCAGCCTGTAAGTTTCTGTCAAAATGATTTAAAGAATTCATTGGCAATGACCATTTAAATATTGAAACAAGCCTCAACTTTATTCTATTTTAATTGTTATTTATTTCACCACTTGGCTTGATTGCCTAATTCATAATGTCAACACTAGATCATAGTCAAGACATCGCCAATACGAAAAGACAGATTTTTTCAACATCTAATTACTAAAGCATACTTTTTTGTTTGGTTAAAGTGCTTTTATAGAAGTCCACAATTTCCTTCATTCTTTCCCATCTTTCTTCTATCTTCCCTCTAAATGCTTCCAGGCTCTGCTGGATGTCACCCTCCTTCAGAAAGAGCTGACTCTGACTTCCACCACTGTCATTTCCCATCTCGCTGTATTTCTCCCACCTGCCAGTCTGGCTGCTGGAACTGGTTCCCAGTCGTCTCGTTTCCGTCCTCACGCCAGTCGGCGGTCACTGATAAGGGCAATGAAGTGACCTCCATGTCTCGTTCAATGTGCTGAATAAGACTTTCGGCGTCCATATTTTCTCCCTGGTCATCTGGCGACAGAAACTTTACGTTTATGCGTTGTGCACCATGCGTAATAGGACTAAATCAGGATTAACGTGTGTTTCCTGTTTCCTGTATTTACAGGAGGCTATATAACCTCTATAAGAAATGTTCTTCTAAAGAGCCTGTACTCACCCAGCCACCACTGAAGCGTTTTAGCTGTACTTTCCTCTTAACATGTTTTGGATGTGACATGCAATTGTCTTTGAGGGTTGCAACAGCAAACTGTTGTTGAAGCTGCTTTAATCTATATTTTAAAGTCGTTATTTTTGTTTGTTTGTTTTTCTTTAACCCTGAAACAATCATGTATTACATATTTGAGGTAATCATAGCATTCGCTATAATAATGCAGGGATTTTCTGCTCGCTGGGCATCGGATGAGTCGCACATAATCAGGCATCATATCACTCTTGTGGCAAGTTTCACAGTTTCCTGATCTAATCTGATTTAATTCTGAGACTAATCTCACGTTAGCAGATGTTAGTTTGAATAATAAACGGTTTTTTAATAATTTCCCTGTGCGTTAAAAAAGGCATTTGATCAAAAAGAGGCTTTATTTGATAACTATGTCTAAGGCAGAATGAATTCATGAGCTAACATGCGCACAGTCCAGGCATTTGGTAGACTCACACAATAACAGGGTCATTTTGCGCAACAGCCTGGCACAAGTGATGAATTCATTGATTGGAAGAACTCGGGGCTGGTTACTTCAAAATTAAGACAAATTCTAAGTCAGACTATTCTTTTCATCAGCCTTACCTCTCTATTCACGCGGCTTAACGTCAGTTTGGCCAATCCATCGCTGTTTATGTTCGAAAACGAGACTCCTGTGTAATGGACGACCAGGTCCATCCAATAATCCGTCAAGACATCACTACCTTCTCTCGCTCTCTCTCTCTCTCACACACACACACTTACACACACACTCTGCCTCTCTCTCCTGGAATGTTCAACTTGCTTAGTACGGCACGAGCTGCAGAGGGGGACGGGGAGACGCACGGACAAGCAGGCACGCGACTGTGCGCATGGAGCTGCGCCAACTCCCCGTGCAGATGGAGAGGGAGATGGGGGGGGGTGAAAGAAAGAACAAGAAGAGATTAGTTTTCAGCTGTGAAATTAAACGTTGCAAAAATGTGGTTAATGCGGTAAATGAAAGAGAGGCTGTGGGAAAATTCAAAAAATAGGAAATGCAATCTCGAAAGAGAAAAGAGAATGAGAATGGGAGCAGTTGAAGATGTGCGTTGGGTGTGAATGACTCCACGTAAAAATGAAAAGGAAATGAGCAGAGCGTGAGTGAAATAGAGACTAAATCAGGAAGATGATGAGAGGAGGGTAATGAAATATCTACTGCTACCTGCAATTTCTGCAGCGGTCAATTCCCAGCTCCCCCGAAATCGGAATCGGTTTTGTGGTGGTTTCCCATGAAATTGCCTTTAAACTAGTGAAATCCATTTTAATAAAACCTGGTTTTTGTGTGTTTTTACACCAAAAACGCTGCAGAATTTTTGTAGTGGTGATGTTCAACCTGCATGCCTCTGGTATATTAGCATTCTGGATCGAGCGAGATTGTCCTACATAGGTGTGCTTTTTGGCAGGTTTGACATGACTAAAAAGGTCCAACTTTATTTCAAAACGGGCCATGGAAGTTTGGAGCTAGTGTTATGAGATGGTTGGGAGATCCTTCACTCTTTGTGGCCCACTTGTCTCTTACAGTAAATTTCTGTTTCTCCATCTGGGGGGATTTTGAGCTATGCCCTCCCAGTTGATGGCAGATCTTTTTTCAGGTTGAGTTTGAATTTTTTTCTTGTACTTCCCTGCTATATACATTGAGCAAAATATCAATATCCATCATTCATTGTCTGTTGATTAAACTAATATAACATTCTCTGTTGCCCCATGAAAAACAAAAGAGGTGTTCCATTGAGGGACATTTTTGATAACTAATTTAACTGCATTGTCTCCCACAGGCTGGAAATCTTTTCTGAGGTGAACTGATTGCTAGGTTGAAAAACGAGGCTGTGTTTGCAGTTACTGGCAGTCACATACTGTATTTAGAGAAGCTGCTGGTGTCTGTTCTGTTAGTTTGATTTGTGGTATCTGGAATATGACAAAAACTTTATTGGATTGGATGAGTTGGTGTTAATGTGCTGCTGGTTTAAGAATATGAACATGAATAAAAGTTTCAAAACATGTCTGTGTAATTAAAATCCACGTGTGTCTGTGTGTCCTATTGCTGTGTGAAGTTTGTGTGTTGTGGAGGGGGCATTTATTAGTCTGTGTTTGTGTATATTGACCTGGTTTCGCTTCATTTGAAACACGTGCACTGAGTCTATGTACTGAGATATACAGTATAAATATGTAGCATACTTTTTATACTATCAGTCATCACTAACCATATGGACACTCATATGTACATACTGTACTTTCAAAACATGTAGATTTTACATCTACAAACTTCAATATGTAACAGCATGCCTCTCCTCCCTTCTGTTATACCTTTTCTTGTTTTTCTTTTGCTTTTCTTGTCATCTAACTACCATTTTTTTGTTACTCCTTACAGTTGTGCTCTTTTTGTGTCTCTCCTCCCTATTGCTCTGTATGAATCTGCCTCCAGCTTGGTAAATAAACTGTATTTGTTTGCATGCTATTGCACAGAAAAGAGTGAACTGCTGAACTCATTCTGTCTTTTTTTCTGTTGTGTGTGTACAGTAGACACTGCATGTGTGTACTTTCACATGCTCTTAAAAATCCATACTGGCCAGCAAGGCCTGGTGAAGGACATGTTGAAGGGTACAAGCAGGGGAATGAAATGTTTCAAGCAAGCTGGTGTAACTATGCATGGTAAGTTTTGCCGCCTGACTGAATGTGTGCTGAAGGATTTTAGTGCTGACTATCCAAGGCCCTATGCGGAAGGGATGACATATCCTGTATCCTGTCAACCCCGGACTAGCACCAACAAAGACAAATATCTGCATCAACTCACATTTCTTCATGACTTCTGTTAAAAGTTTGACCTGAACACACCACATAGACTACCTCTGACTGCCGATGATCATGAACATTTTGCACATATTAATTAGTCATTAGTCTGTGTCCAGAACAACCTCACTGAAAGACAAACAAATACAACCATTTGTATTTTTGCCAAAGTGAATCTGATATAACAGTCTTGTTATATTCTCTGGATACAAAATTCAGAATATTTCTGTTAAAAACAGAAACTGTTCTAGTTTGCGTTACTTTGCTTTGCATTGCAGCCCAAGGTCTTTTGCATGTGAAAGAAGATAAGAAAAGTTGGAGGTGATAAATACAGAATAACCACACTAACCAGGTGAACAAAGTGTTTCAATTGCTGAGCAGCCACTCAAGACAGTCCCCCTACCTCTCCAACAAGTGTTATTGACTTAATGTCTGCTGATAAGAGCTGACTAGAGCAAAGTCCTTATAGGCAAGTCTCACCACTCGGAATCCATCTTTGGCAATGCTCCCTAACAGTTGTACCCTGCAAACAAGACCAGGTCCCTATCTAAATGCATAGAGAGAGAGCTATGACTTCACTTTAGGGGGTCACTAGGATGTAAAAACTGCATGTTTCGAATCATCAGTCAAATCTGATAAAAACCGCTTAAAAAGTTTGCTTCCTTTACCCAAAAATGCTCTTTAAAGTATTTGTTTTTTCACATATTGTTTTTCGTTTTTTTACCTATACTTCACATTTTGCTGTTATAAAGCAGATAATTGGCTTTTGGAGGTAAGAGGCAGGATATGTGTCATACAACTGCAGTCTTGGTGTTAAGGGCATTTCTATTCAAAAACACTTTAAGAGGTTTGTTTGCTGTCTTATAACATCTTGAATCGAGTCAATGGTGCTGGAGACACTGCATACACTAAGGGCAGTCGATGGCTATAGACAGCCCAGTGTTGCTGCCTGACGTTTGGGTGTGTCAGGGCCAGACGGGGTCTTTTCTTGTCCTTGGCTGTATATTCATAATTACCTTGCAAGCTCTAGGTTTGAATTCGAGCTTCAGATGATTTAACTAAACAGCGGTCAAATCTAATAAAAACCCTCTCTGATATACCATATGGCATGATTTTAGATTTATGAGCTTTCACATTGCACTATATTCAGGTCAAATTGTCAGCTTTGCATGTAACATTATACTGATTTAATGTTTTAATGTAGGGAATGTGTTTGTATATATTTCATTGATCCAGTGTGTGGTTTGTGTGGTTTGGAAGTCATGTTTGATTTACCATTCACAGAGTTGGTGTGAGTGTTTGTGGCTTCAACAAACAGACTGAATGTAGGGCCCCACCAAATGTTTTGGCAAGTTATCTGAAGGATTGAGTGGCTGTTACCCCCTGTGGGACACAGCAGTGCAGTAGTGTCCCACTCTGTGTCTGTCTTCTGTACCGCACCACTAGGGGGCAAAATTACGTTTTGATTTTATACCGTGTGGTTTTAAATTACTGTTTAATCCATAAAGTCTGTGCTATTAGATGCTATATTTGGCAAAGGAAAACTAGAATCATCATGCTTCAAAAGCAGAAATACATTGTTGAAAATGTGGGATATTGTGTTTTTTCTTACCATATTTCTTTATGAATATAAACTTCACTATGTCTCATATCTGAGGCTCATATATGTCTAATCATTTAACCGAATTCATAAGGAACTAGAGATACTTCCTGGAAACACAGAACAGTTGGTATCAGGAAAACATTTGATCTCGCTCTTGCGTATCAAGCCTGTTTGTAAATCTCGTAAATTATCTGCAGGCCAAACTACTCCTGAAACCGCAGATAGGGACGATAAAAGAAATCCACCCTAGCATTTTTTTCCAGCTGGGAAAGAAGAAGCAGAGTGAGCATTTTGTGTTAGGGGCTCTGTTTTTGTTTGTTTGTTTGTTTGTTTGTTTTTTTGCCTCACTTCTGACCAGCGGCCTTTCGACCTAATCATAGTGAGACTTTCACCCGGTTAAATAAGGGAAGGAGGAGCTGTGCCAATAATCCCCGGCTACGCCCCTGGACAGAGGGGGTTTCGGGGCGTTAAGATTCATTTTTGACGCTTCAGCGGTCAAAAATATCTGTATTACACCAAACCCATCGTTTATTCATTTGACAAAAAGACCGATTTGTTTGATATATCACATCGCTGCCATTTTCCCGGATTGCGTCCGGCCCGGAAAGCGTCCCGTCGATCCATCACTCGTTCGTGCGCTTCCAGGTGTGGTGACGGACACAAGGCGGAAGTGGCCGTCGACCGCAGCGCAGGGAGCCGCGGAGGAAACGCGTCCTCGTCCGGGCACCATGTCCGACAGCGGCGAAATCCGCTACTGTCAGAGGTTCTCCTACGTTTTCCTCAAGTTCATCCTCTTCGCCTACGCCATCGGCTGGTGGGTGAGTAAGGTCGCGGCCGTCGCTCGGTGAAGAGAGAGGTGCGCTTTTGTTTTCGACGAAACAGCCCGGCCGGATGAGAGTTCTGCCAGTCTGGGACACTGCGCTGTTCAGCTCCACGGGGGGAAAAAAAACAAAAACAAAACAAAAACGTACGAATAAATCTGGTTAGGTCAAGAGAAAAGTCGACGCAAGACTCGACCCCCCCCCAGTTCGGGGGCTCTGCGCTCTAAGGCTTTGAGGCGACAGGTGTTAGACCTGTCTGAGTGATGTAATTCTGCATGGTTGAATAATACCATTAAAACTGTCTGTCTGCTCCGCGGTGGCCACACCCTCCTCTGCGCACCTTTACCCTACACTTACCTGCCCGACCCAGGCGCTGGCCAAACAGGCTGAGAGCAGGTAAGAGAGGAAGAGAGAGGGAGGCTCCACGCACCCCTTGTGCGTGTTTAGTCGGGTCCAGCTGCGGATCAGATTGTGCCACAGCATGATCCGTGTCTGGGCCACCATGACAGATCAGCAAAGTGTTGTCATTAAATGTCAGGAAAAAGAAGAAAGGGAAATTAAATGTCAGCAATTTACTGCTCTAAATAGGAGTTGGTCCTGTATTGGATAATCCTCTTTGCCTAGTAACTAACACAATTCTGTTCTTTGTAAAGCGATCAGATATATTTCCAGTAAGATACTTCCTTTTTTTATACACAAGGAGACACAAATCATTACAGACAATCAGACACACACACAAACACACGCTGAACTTGGAGTAGCGTGTGTTTGATGCCATTAGAATAAGGAAGTCAACAAAAAAACCAAGGAGGTCATCAGGATTTTTTAATTTGTCAGCATGTGTCAGGTGTGGCTGAGTAAGACAAAAACAAATATATACATAAAATGGAAAAAGTAGAACAAGAAATAGAAAACAAGTAGAAAAGGGAAGAGGACAGCGCAGAATGGGAAATGGCGGCTCCTTGTTTCTGCTACAGTACTTCAGTGATTTGATAGGCCTGCACTGTCAGGAGCAAACTGCACAAGTCCACTTGCTCCAGGATAATGTAATAAAAGTCATAGACTACAGGTGCCTGATTAAATTTTTAACCAGCATAAAAGAACTGCCATTGAAAGACACCCATCAACAGATTTTGAGACTCATTACTGTGATAATGATGAGATAAGGATGACATCTGAGTCTCTAATACATATGAAATGATCATGTATGTTTCAAGTGCCACTGTTTTGTAAGTAAGTAGAGTTCAGTAAAGGTAAGATGAGGGTTAAGTTACTGAAAGCCTGGCCTGAGTGTCCCAAGCCTTCTTTTCTCTATAATTTTTTTTTTTGTTTGTGACATGAGTATGGTCATCTTCTCCAGAGTTTCTTTTATTTTTTTTTAATAAAGTAAGCATTTTTAATCCATATTTTTCTGACTGTTTATACAAATATACAGTCTATATCAAAATACATAACAAGGTTACCAAGAATATGAGGCACCTGCTTATCCACTAGCTCAGGCAGGTAACCGATGGATTTGTGCTCCTTCTGCATGTCTAGATTACTCAGAGGGACAGTGGGCAGATGATCAGGGACCAAGGACCATCAAAGGCCCAGGAAGGAGCAGTTAAAAATGTAGATAAATATGTTGTGTCTTTCGGCTTTCTTCAAGGGGCAATTAGGACTCTGCATGACAGAAATGCAAACACCTACATAGGAATAAGAGGGTGTATTTTATTTCTAAGACTTCAAGCGAAGTGAAGTGTTGATTGAAGCACGCCCTCTCTGTCCAACCCTCTGACTTGCTGAATTACTAAATATATATTACAGTAACTGCCTAGAAATAACTTTTGGTATAACTGCAGCAAAATGCTCTGATGTTTGTTTTAAAAAAAGGGCTTTCTGCAGCTTAGCCAAACCCCACATCCGCTCGTTCTCATGGACAACATGACAAGTTGTGTACTGTATTTGTGCAAACAGATGGGCAACTGAGACGACACTCAGTGCAGTGAAAAAAAAAAACCATCACTTTTTTGAAACTCTTATTAATGGAGGGAGAGAGCGAGTGGAATGGTGAAGAGGTCAGTAGCAGGTGCATTATGGAGAATGAATGCTTCCTTTTTGGGAGGGGTGAAACAGATCAAACAACTTGTTTTTAATTTGCTCCAACAGCTTGTTGATTCAGTTATTTTAAAGAGACATTCTCAGTGAAGAGTGAAGAATAGTTTATCTCAACATGACAAAGTCAAGAACAAAGAGCAATATAGGTGATATTGTCACACTTCCTCGGGAAATGTAGACGGTAGCAAATGTACAAACACTCAGCATTAGACGTGGAGCTTTTCCATTGGACAACAACTGTGACTTGACTCTGCCAAAGTGTTTCATGAAACAAATGTTTGGGACTTTATTTTTAGCTGACTCTATGCTGTCCTTAGTAATACTTCTCTACATTCCTGTAATCAATGATGGAAACAAATGCTGATACATCGATGGACTAAAATGACAGGAAGTATTGCAAACAAGCATTTGGGAAGTTGCCCAAACCGATTTCTTTTTAAACAAACTAAAAAGATGCTTGAAGACTATTATTGGCTCCTACTGTCTTTTTTCTAATTTTTATTTATTCCATTTTTTTATGACTTTTTTATGACTTTTTATGACTGATTCAGGTTCCCAAAGGACAGGATGTCCATGTGCCTGAGCAAGCAAAATAGCATATGTTGGAGGAACAATGCACAGCAGTTTACTCCACTCTGCTGCATGAGGTTATCTGCTTTTCTTAACTTTTATTTACCCATTGAGTTGTATTTAACAGTAGCTCATACTGACAACACACTAAAACGCTTTCAGAGTTTGTGACTTTCCAGGTCAATGCCAGTCTTTGACTTTTGACCAACTAACAGTTCTAAGTGCTCTATTATTTGAAGCTGTGTGCAAGGGTGGATGATTGTTTTTAACAATCTTGATCGCCATCTGAATTGCAATCTTTCCTCACAGTTTTGACATGAACTGCTGAGAATATTCAGATTCGCATTTAAGACACTGTTTTCAAAATTGTCATGTGCATCAGTGTCTTAGGGCATTTTCACACCTGAAAGTCTGGACCAAGGCCCAAACCAAGGACCATGTATTCGCTACATTGTAAATATTTGATCCAGTTAGTTTTGGTTTATCAATTGCAATTTTGTGAGAACACTACGCCCTGTCGCCATTACCTGCGTGAGCTGCGTCTCCCTACTTGACATTGCTTGGTTTGGAGATGGGCAGGTAGCCTTATCTGGTCCAATGGAGAAAACGAATTTAAAAAATTCATCTCGTTGCCACTGCACTGTCATTATAGCATTACTACCGGCAACGCCAGCTTCACTGCGGCAACAATTTCTTTACTTTCAGGTGGCATTGCTATCCTGTCCTCTCATATCCTCCATATCCTTGTCTCCCATACTCACTCTCCTACTGCACAGCCTCTGTGATTCTGTACTTAGCAGTCTGCAAACTGTTTCCTGGTTTCAAAGCTACATTTGAGTTTCAGCACTGAATGCCCCCCTAGTAGTAAGTCAAGAACACGATTGGTATTGTGAAGTTGCTTTAGCAGTCATCTGCAGTTGCATGGGGATAAACACAGCACTGCCTGTGTTTTAAAATTTTCTCAGCTATTTTGGTTACTATTTTCTTGCATAAGCCAGCGATTCACAAACCACCAGGATTCCTTGTAAAGATTATCACTCATTAATGTTGACAAATTTTATTGTTGGCAGGAGTTTCAAGTGGGTATATTTTAAAATGATCTTGGCTGCATGGAAGCGAGTTTTTTGTGTGGTCAGACCAGCCTCCTGCAAGATATCATAACAGTGAGCAGGCAGGGACATGTAAGGAAAAGACATCATGGTGGAGTATAAACACTTGGACCTTTAGAACTTAGAGATGACTATTTTTTTCCTTCTCTCCTTCTTTTGCTTCCTCCACTCCCCCTCTTCTCTGACATGCTGTCGGTCCCAAGTTTGCAAGGCCGATGATAGATTGCTGACAACAATTAGCAATAAATGTCTCACAGAATGAGGTGTTTTCTATAGCCACCACAGCTTTACCACAGTTAAAACCGTGTGTGTGTGTGTGTGTGTGTGTGTGTGTGTGTGTGTGTGTGTGTGTGAGTGACTTTCTCTTGAAAGTCATTTTTGCTTCAGGGAAAATTTGAGACTGAATTAAAAAGGTTGATGCTGATGTTGAGTAATAACTACCACACGGTGTTTGAAGTGTGAAGACAAATAAAATGTAATCTACTGTTTAAAACAAGTTGCAATGTGTTGTCTAAAAGTAAAAATTGTGTTCCCCCTGGTTCCTTGTGCAAAAAGCATTAGCTCCAGGGTTGGTGAACCATTGTATTGTTTTTGTATTGTTATGGGCAGCCTACAGGTAAATTTAAGATGTAAATTTGTGGCAGAATATTGCAAGGAAGCATATTCACTTGACCCTTCTGGGATGCTTAAAGGATAAAAAAACAATTACTGTTACTATAAATAGGTCATTGGTGTTTGGCTTGTTACTATTTCAGTTGCCTGCTCATTTTACAGGCCTACGTATGCCCATGTCCTAGTTGGCAGTAATTGTATCTATGTAAGTAGTCTTTTTAATTTTAGATTTGCCTGAGATCATTGTAGGGACTGACTTTCTCATTCAATTTTGTTGTCATGTATTAATTTATTAAAATTATTAAAATGAATTGTGATTTTTTTTGTCCTTATAAATTTTGTGAACTGATCATTTAGGCTTACTGTCAGAGTGTCTGTCATAGGAACTGTCGGGCACTGTTGCCGATTGCATACTGTAATTAACTGCTGCCAGACACTAATTTTATGCAGATTGCAAATGCTATTGTAGTTAAATATGACACTGAAGAAGTGCAAATGAGTTAAGGACAACACATCACACTGGACTGGATAGTTTGCTTATTATTTTCTGACAGAAGAATTTAAATTCTCTCTCAGTCAGTTGTTCATCTGTTGTACAATGAGTTCAGGTTTGTCTTATATCTTGTCACTGTTAAAAAGATCAGTTTAAAACAGTTTTATTAACCAGCCTTGGCCTGTCCTGTCTTGTGACACCACTTTGCAATAGCAAGTAACTAATCATGTTTCCATATGATTGTCACACAAATTTGAAGCACACTTTTTAAATGTCGCAAAAAATAAAATGGGAATTAGGCACGTTTCCATGAACTGGTATTGAGTGAATAAACAAGGCTGAATAGCGTTGTCAGAAGGTGAAGCTATAGGCTACATCACGCTTGGCTATGATAGACAGAATTGAACAGATCTAGATTTAACCGGACACAAATGAGTTGTTTGCCAACCTCAAAAAAAAAAAAACTGAATAGAAAACAGAACCAGTTACCTCTGCATTCTCTGAGAGAAAAGTGAGGGGAAGGCCATTGGATTTTTTTTCCAGTTGTGTAACTTGTAATTATTCTTTGTTTTCAGCTCGTATAGGCCATGTTTTTAATGCCGTCTAGAGATGGGAACATCCCAGAAACAGCTATTTCTTATGATAAATGTTGGCTACATTAGAACTTATTTGGAAAATGATATTCCATCACCATTTAAGCACATTAACTTTTCCTTTTTCAAATAAAGCAAAAACCAACTCAAGCGAAACGTAGTTTAAGTTTTTTTTTTATTCTGTCATTTCAATCAGCCTCATCCAACGTGATAATCCGAAATGCGAAGAAATGATGGAAACATGTCTACTGATGCATCTAATCAGATCTCAGTGAAGCATGAGGGGATGAAATGGTAGTTCTACCCAGAGGGTGTATTCTAATGTCTTTTAAACACAATGATGGTTGAGTTTCCTTGTAAGTAAACAGCTGTTCATCCCACTATGGCTGTTTAGCGATAGCAAAAACTTACAAGGAATGAAGGATCAAATTAACTGTCTGATTTTCCACGTAGCCTTGATGTGATATAGTCTTCACTAAGTAGGGAGTGGTTTATAGCTGCTTAGTAGTGGAGGGATTCTTCAAATTTTGAGTTATGGGCTTAAACTGAATATCTCACCATACAGTCCAGGCTTATAAAACTAAAAGGCCTCATATGAACGGAGGAGTCGCTTGTGACTGACCTGTTTACATATGTTTGAGTAGAAAGCATGCAATTAATATCCATTAAAAGCTATACTTTGCACTTCTAGCATTGTTGAGACTACTTTTATTCTTTCAAACAAACACAAATTAGGCAGTTGGTCACTGTACTCTGCTATTTGAACACTAAAAAGCCATGCAACCATCATTATAATTATATAATTTTTCAGAGAAGAGTAACTAATTTTTGTAATGATTATAATGTATTTAGCCTCTTTAACTGGAAGTTTGTTGACCTCTTTTACTGATCCTCTAAATTCTTTTTCTGTTTTGGATTTGTTAAAAAGAAAAGAAAGTGATGCCATTTAAACAGAAGGGCATATGTCAGTGATCGCTGTCACAAAACAAGCCCTCATCCACACACCAAAATGACAGGCATACAAAGAGGGCCGATTAAAAGAATGACAGGGCCAGGTAAACCATCCACGGCCTACATTATTATGTATGAAAGTGCCAGTCAGATTTGTTTACTTACTAATCAAAGGAGCTGGAAAGCCTTTCCAGATCATTCCAGCCCACTTTAATCCCTGGATACATTGGTAGAGTGTAGTGTGTACCCACCTCTTGTCTGACAAAATCCAGCCGGTTGTCTGTATAGCAAAATGGATGGATAAATGAATTAAATCCTAAAATTTATGGACTGAAAGAATAACAAAGAATATTATGGAGAATAATTGAGAGAGACAAAAGTGTGTGGTGTATGTGTGTGTATGTGTGCGCGTGCGCGCGCGTGTGTGTGTGTGTGTGTGTGTGTGTGTGTGTGCGCACACGAGCATTCCTCTATGGGACCTTGGTAAACACCAACCTTGTTGGGTGTTGTCCTTATGGGGACAAATGCTCGGTCCAAATGAGCCAAAACACCGTTTCCAAGGTCCAAGGTAAGATGTGAATTGGTTACACTGTCCACAATCAATGGAATCAAAGCAAAATCCTGGCAAGGAGAACTGTGTGTGTGTGTGTGTGTGTGTGTGTGTGTGTGTGTGTGTGTGTGTGTGTGTGTGCGTGTGTGCGTGTGCGTGTGTGCACACTCCATACATCATTGGTTGTTCCCTGCAGATTCACTGTATCCCAGACCAAAGTGGTTCAGAGAACCTAATCAAAAAGCTGTCATTTACAATAACAACACTGACTTATCTGTTACTGCTGTTCCACTCCATTGTGATGAAAATGCACATTATAATTAGACTCTAATTAGACTGTGTGGGTTAAGTAGCAGAAGAACATGAATATCTTTACAAACTTCCATGGCAATCCAGCTGGTAGTCAGTGATATATTTCAGACTGGACCAAAGTGGTGGACCAACAGACCATTATCATCCAAAGCAATGCTGATTACATGGCTAAAACATAAGTAGTTTGAACAGGAATATGAACCTTATTCCATTTTCTGCAGTTTTTACAGGTTCATTTTGATTTGATAAAAATTAATAATGGTATTAATAATGAAACTACCATGACTGCCTGTGAGTAATGCCATATTGTGATCTACACAGGATCCTTTGCACACATATGTGTGTGTGTGTGTGTGTGTGTGTGTGTGTGTGTGTGTGTGTGTGTCTCTCTCTCTCTCTCTCTCTCTCTCTCTCTCTCTCTCTATATATATATATATATATATATATATATATATATATATATAAAGATATATATATATATATATATATATAAAGATAATATGAGAGAGCAATAAGTACCTAACTAAGTACTACCATTTACATGTTTTGCTGTTAGGTATATTTAGGTCATTCTAAATCTTAATATTGAGTGATGTACAACTTTTTATATCTTTCAAATATAATAGCTAGTAAAATCAATAATGGCTTTAAAAATTATTTTCATTTTAAGAGGCGGATTCAATACTGTAGTTAGATTTCACCAATCTCCAACACTAGCTAACAGAATCGCACCAGCTTTATCCATTTTCCTCTTTCATTGTTGTCCCTTATACATGTATCTTAAATCCTCTGCCCATTCTCCCTGTACATACTTTGTCTAGCTGAATGAAGACAATTACGAGTCTTTGTCTTCGGTTCACTGCATGTTTCTTATTGTAGTCATATTTAAAGATGCTGAAACTTTATGAATTCAGATATTCTGCCTTTTTCTCAGTATGTTCGAACTGATGACCAACCCTTGTTATATACTTCCCCTTTGTGTATCCAGTTAATAGGTGGATTTATCCTGGCCATAGGCATCTATGCTGAGGTGGAGAGACAACGCTACAAGACACTGGAGGGAATGTTTCTGGCCCCAGCTATAATCCTGATCGCCCTGGGAATCATCATGTTTATTGTTTCATTCATTGGAGTCTTGGCCTCACTGAGAGACAACCTAACTCTACTGAAAGTGGTAAGTGGTGCCCTTACAGCTAAGTAACATCCTTTTTTAAACAATAAAGTGGCTGTTAGGATTCTTATTCTAGAAATTTTCCATTTATTCTTTATTTTTTCATAGTGACATGCTAAAGGAACAATACTTTCACTCTTATTTCACTGTGTGCGTCATTGTCTCATGTATAAAGCTTCAATGATTATAAAGCAGTGTTTTAATATCCACATTTATTTGTACCAATGAATCAGTTTAAAACACTATTATACCTGCAAAAAAATTAAAGGTTCAAGCATACACTCACCCAGCACTTTATTGGGTATCCTATACTAATACTGTGTAGGGCCTCCCTCTGCTCTCTCAAAAAAGCCTCAGTTTTTCATGGCATGGGTTCCATAAGATGTTGGACACAGATTCCTTCAGATTCTGCTCCACGTAAACATGATGGCATCACATCATTTCTGCTGATTTGTCAGCTGCACATTCATGCTGCCCGTCACCTGTTCTACCACATCCCAAAGGTGTCCTACTGGATTCAGACCTGGTGACTGGGGAGGCCACATAAGTTTCCTGAACTCCTTATCATTTTCATGAAACCAGTCTGAGACGACTTTTGCCTTGTGAAATGGTGCAATATTATGCTTAATGTAGTCGTTAGAAGTTGGTAAACTGGGACCATAAAGTGATGCACATGGTCAGCAACAACACTCAGGTAGGCTCTGCAATATAAACCACGAATGACTGTTGTTAAGGGGCCCAAGGTGTGCCAGGAAAACATTCCCCACACCATTACACCATCACCACCAGCCTGGACTGTTGACACAAGACAGGTTGGGTCTATGGATTCATGCTGTTAAGGCCAAATTCTGCTACCGTCTATTACTGAGAGCCAGCCGACCAGGCTACATTTTTCCAGTCCTCAACTGTCGAGTTTTGGTGAGACTCAGATTTCTGTTCTTGGCTGACAGTAGTGGAACCTGATGTGGGCCTTCTGCTGCTGTAGCCCATACACCCCAAGGTTCTACGTGTTGTTCATTCTTAGAAGATATTCAGCTCTCCACAGTCTTGAAGAGTGGTTATCTGAGTTATTGAAGCCGTTCTGTCGTCTCCAAACAGTCTGTCCATTCTTCTCTGACCTCCCTCATCAACACACATTTCTGTCAATCAGATCAACTCACTGGATGTTTTTGTTTTTCACACTACATTGAGTAAACTGCCGGTTGTGAAAATCCAACAAGATCAGTAGCTTCAGAAATACTCAAATCAGCTTGTTGGGCACCAACAATCATGCCACAGTGAAAGTCACTCAGATCACATTTTTTCCACATTCCGATAATTGATGTGAACAATAACTGAAGCTCCTGATCTGCGTCTGCAGGATTTTATGCACTGCATCGCTGCCACAAAACACATCGGCCACTGTAAGCCTGTTACATGGATAATTGCATGAATAAGCAAATGTACAGATGTTCCCAATAAAGAGCTTGGTGGGTGCTCAGTTGGAATATAACTCGGTACCTGTCTAGAATTGTGTCTAATAATGACCTAAGCAGTGTCAATGGCTGGTTGATTCACTACAAAGCCGTGTGTGAAAGTGCTGTTAGATGGGAAAGATAATATGAAGAGGAAGAATTTTAAGTTTGTATGAATTTAACAGATTTCTAGTGATTATTTCACAGGTACAAAAACAAATACACTAAATGGGTTCATATTTGTTTCATTGCCTTGTTTGCTAATGGGCAGTAGCTAACAGGAAATAACAAGCTGTTTCTAACATTAATGTCGATTAGTGATTGAAGATTTTGATCATGTTATTTTATGAGTTACACTTGTACTGACAACCAGCTAGTATTATGAATGTGTGTGTGTGTGTGTGGACTGCAAACTCACTTTCTCACATTTCAGGGATGATATGCACCGGAACCAGGCCTAGTGCTCCGGTGTATAGCTTCACACCAAATTAGTACACCATAAGAATCAGTTCAGCTGTTTACAGCAGCAGTTTGCTAATTTGAGCATAGGCTTCTCTTTCATGCTTAAAAAATGCAGGTATGCAGAGAAACGGTGGATAAAGAAATTAAGACAGATAGTACTACACATACGGCACTAAACGACTTAAGTTGTTGCCAGATGCAGAAAAGCGAATGACCTTAAACTAAGCACATCCCAGTATGAAGGATGTTTGAAAATGTGATGTGTTTGTGACAAAAGTAGCTTTAAGAAGAACTCAGACATTGGAGTCTGAGTTGTTGATGAGATGCTGTTCCATTGAGAACAGCCACGGAAAGACATGACACACCTTAACTGTGCTGCTGTGAGAGGATACACATCCAGGCTATTAAGTGAGATACTGTAGCTTTAAGCCAATGGTACTTTAAGGGAATGGTACTTGGTATTGATAATTTTTACCAATTAAAATACATAATTATGAAGAAAATATGTAAGTAGATAATGGCTTTTCTTCATTGTGTGTTTTATCACAGTTCATGTACACCCTCTTAGTGTGTCTGATCCTGGAGCTGCTGGGAGGAATCTTGGCGCTGGTGTTTCGGAACCAGGTGAGCTATGAATTAATCTGCTAGAAACACTCCCACCTCAGGCCACCTGGGCAGGTAGTGAATCTGTCAGGGAATTTTCAGATCCTGTCAGTTTTATTTATATGGCCTAATATCACAAATGACAAATTTTCTTCAATGGGCTTTACAATTCATACAGCATACCACACCTTCTATACTTTAGTTCAGATACAGTAAAACCCATGTCAGAAATGCATAATATACTGCCTTTACAGAATTGACCAAAATAACAGGATCACTGTATGGGAACTCAGGGTGACAATATAAAAAATACAGTAATGATAAACATATTAAGAATATGAAGGGCGTCAAGCACCTTCCCAGTGCCGCCAAACCGGAGCCACACAAAGTCCTCCCCACCATGAATACCTGGAAACAGGAAAGATTACTCATACTGGACATTTTGTAGTGGAGGAATCTGTAAACAACCAAAGCTTTGTACGTCAGTAAACTCATACTGTCCAGCTGTTGATCATCAGGAAAGATACAACAGCACTAACCAAGAAAAATAAAGCTGAATAATGTTGTTTAACACTGCATACAATGTGCAAGGTATTATGAATGAAAGAAGCATCAATAACTATATTACTTTACCCTTAAAAATAGCATATTTTATTGGGACAGAATAAATAAAAGAAAATATGAATGTCATTATAATTCTCATTTTTCAAAACTGCCAAAAATTGACCAAACCATGCAAGTGATATAAATAACACTAATTAAATGGAGACTTAACTGACACCACACTGAAACCTGATTTGTTAATATTTCTAGTCAGGAGATCAATAGGGACAGTATAGTCAGACTTAATCTGTTCAGACAGGGAAAAGATTATCATTTGTGTGATATCAGTATGCTTATGGTGCAATATGCTTCCTTGCTTACTACCTATGTCATAATTTTTCATTCTCATTTCCCTCCCTGCAATTACTCAAATAACATTCCTGCTCGTACTAACACAGCATGATCATTTGTTGTTATGCTGTTGTAACTCAGCAAGCAGTGGATCATGAACAATACTTTCCGTAAAAAAAGACAAGAAGCAAAGACTTTAACATGACATGTAAAGACTGGAGTCTTTTAATTGTTTGGGTATTTTCATTGTCAGAAGTTACTACATTGAACATAGTAAATAATTAGGTTTTTCAGTGATGCACTGCAGTTAGGTGATTCAAAATGCAGTGTTTTTTCTGCCTTTGAGGAAAACCAGCCCAGGAGTCTAGAAAACCTCCCAGCTAATCCCCATCACACAACATGACTTCCACCTTCTCATTTGCCACTCTTGTGCTGTAATGGACTTCTTTGTTGTGAAGCTACCGTTTAATGCAAACCAAATGATTCTCAATATTGCTTCAGATTAAAAGCCTTTTAATGGCAAGCCACCTAAGCAAGCCTTTATTGTAAATCAGCCGCAGAAAGTTAATCCTAGTCATCAGGTCTAGTGAAGGTGTTAAAAACATTGAGACATCATTCTGTGATTAAATATATATATAAATAAATAAAAAAAAACAAACCTATAAACGATCAGTTTTAAATATTGAAAAGCTGCAGAAGGCAGGAGCTTGTTTCAGTTTAGGTGAACCTCCAACTGATACTCAAAGTAAACAACACTTTAACCATGCTGAAATTGTTGGAAACCCACAATGTTCAAACCTCAGGCTCAGGATCAGACAATGGATACTCATACACTCATACACAGGGCAGGAATCCAAATCGTACAGAAATTCAGTATTTCAGAAGTGCAAGTTACAAAAAAAGTTTAAAACTTTTTCTGCAAAGCAAATGCAATCTTGACAATACCACTTTAGTTGATTTTAGATTTGATTATAAAGGAAACAACAGTGTTCTTTTCTCACTGTTTTATACTTCATAATTTTGACAACAATATAAAAAAAATGTATGCAGTGTCATATGTTTATTATATTGAGCTAAAAACATTAAAAAATTGTCTATCAGCATATCTGAAAAATACCACTATGTCTACTGGATACTAATCTACTTTAGTGTTTCTGTATGAGAATGTTCTATATAAATAAAACCGCCTTTGCCTTTAGTGGCCAAACCAAAGTAGATTATTAGAGCGGAATTAGAAAATAGTTTCTTGTTCAGACTCTCTATCACACAACTGCATGAAATTGCCGTAAATTTACATCCAGACTTGTAGAAGAGCTGCTGTAGCCTCCCTCCTGGTTGTTGCTCAACTTTTTATCCAATTTGTGTTTGTATCTGGAATTACTACCGTAATGCTGAATAGCAAGTCATCATTTACTCTTTCTTGTTTTGTCTTTGCATTCGTGTGATTTGTTTCAAGTCAATTATAGAGATCTATTGAAGATAGAAAACACTAGTGCAAAATGTGTAATTTTGCTTTTTTTTTAATCGTTTATGTCCTGCTCATATACATGAAGATGTATACACGATACATGTGGAGGATTACCACTAATGTGATCTTATGCCAAGGATTCATAAAGCCAAAGTGATACGATACTTACAGTCCTCTTTTGAGATATTCATTATATCAGTTGTCTTGATAAATTGCCCTCTTGTTAGTGAATATCTTAATGTGGCTCAGTGGGGACAAGCTTGAGTGTCTGTGTCTGTGTGTAACATTAAACATAATAATGGCCTGTCTTCGAGTAACTTTTTCAACAGTGTCATGTAATGCATTTTAATGTGTATCTCTGACAAAAGAGAGGCTTAATGATCAACATTATTATTGCACACTTCACGGTGTTAATGACAGTTTTATTATAGGTAAAATAAAGTCCCAGCTTCTCATATGTCATTTCTTTATTTTGCTGTCCTCTCATTTACATTAAGATAAAAAAAATACAGTTCATGGGAAATGTGTGCCTTATTAATAGGATTTCAGTTTCCTTCCTGTATTTAGATTTTTCTAAACGTGGATTATTTTGGTATCTCATGTCCATGAATACCATGTTTAAAATAATAATGGCATCTGAGCTTATAGTGAGTTCTTTAATAATAGTCCAATATCATCTGTTGCTGAGGGAAAGGCCTCCAGGTCTATAAACATCCTCATTGTAATTTATTTTAGATGTGGCTGCCTTGCCCCTATGGATTCACTGTGAAAACCTGATATGTTCAGGGGAGAAAAAAAAATATTTAAATGAGAGGCTCAGTCCCTTTTAAACTCTGACTCTCATGAGGGTTGCTGTCTCAGTTCATTATTATCGGTGTCTATAAAGGAGACGTGATGGAGCACCGAAAGGCCCGAAAGAGGAAAGAGCCCAAAGCTTTGCTGCCCTTTTCAATAAACTAGTTTTAAACCATTGCATTAAAGCTGAAACAAAGAGTGCAGTGGGGTGAAATTAGGCGAATAAATGCCCAAATTAAATTAAATGCATTCAAAGAAATGCTCTACATGAGTGAGTTCCAAGTTGAAAATATTTATTCTCAGTCTCTGGATAGATTAATACATTAACCTAATGTGACCCCACTGCACCAGATTGTGACTGACAGATGTGAGCTATTAAACTGTCATATTTTAATATTCCAGTTCAGCAGATCAGTCACCTTGACTAATCACAGCATTTCCTCTCCAGAGCAGTCTGACATACACATTGATGGTAGATCAGCTGTCTCACTGGCAAAACGAACATGGTAACATGACCCCCCCTCCAATCCATTAACACACCCAAACTTTTGTTTGTTTCCACCCTTTTAGACGGTGGAATTACTGAACAAGAACATCCGAAGGGGTATAGTGAACTACTATGATGACCTGGACTTCAAAAACATCATGGATTTTGTTCAGAAGAAGGTGAGGTTATATCACTCCTTGCTTTCTGTCATTTGATGAAGGAGATTCCTGCCAACAAAAGACATAGCTGAAAGGTCTGTATCAGCTTTTCAATTATGTCTAATTATGGTTGAGATACAGATAGTCTGATACCATGTTTTAATAGTGAATTTGGATGATCACAACAAGAGGTATCCAAAATAATGAGAGAACTGTATCGAGTCATCACCATGCACCTGCTCCCACAGTACATCATACTGCCACACACACAGCCTGGAGCTAAAGACCTCATTACTAGTGTGCTTTATCAAGCACAGGGGATGTGTGGCAGTAGTAATTAACAGGCTAGAAAAGACAAATGTTTGGAGCATTTGAGTGAACCCGAGATTTTGACTTGATTGAATTATATTTTTACTTGAAGGTCCAAAAGTAGTTGCTTAGTCTGTTGTGTGATGGCTAATTTGGTGGTTTAGCAAATAGAAATTGAAGCACCTTCCTCAGGCTTAATACAATTTTTAGCAGTAATTTCTTACTTAAAGCAGCTATTATTATTATTATAATTAGTAGTAGTAGTAGTAGTACTAGTAGTAGTATTTATAGTATTAATGCGTCAAATGACAATATGAAAGGTATTGCTTCTAGTTACGAACCTGCAGCTCTCTCTGCAGTTCCTCTCAGCCTTGCAGATCTTTTTCAGCTCATTGTTTAGCTGCCAGAGCCACAACTTCCCCTCCTATGGTTGACTCTCACTGCTCTCACAGTACTGTATTTGACCGAAGCAGGAAGCTGTTTTCATTGCAGAATCTCTGAAAACCTACTACACACTACCTGCTCAGCACCAGACAGCAGAATGAGACAGCGACTAGCAGCTAGATGTTTCCTTCAGTATTGGGTGGAGACCAAAAAAGAGCTTAAGTGAATATTGGACTTCTCCAGGTTGACAACCACAATGACTGCTTTAAGATCTTAACTTGCTGGCAACATAATCTGCTTACTCTGATAGCAATAAACAGCATTCGGCAGCTGCAATGTAATGGTTCTTCTATATTGTTCTCATCATGGTGTAAACCTGATTGTTGGCTCAAGTGCCCTGCAGTGGGTGATATTTAAGTGTTTTCCTGGAAGACTTGGTGAAAAGACAATCAGAAAAAAACCTTAGTGTGGACTGAGGCTATTTCCACACGTAAATGGGGCTTTTGGATTGATCTGTGTTGTAATGACAATGGCCTAAATTCAGCCCCGCTTGTGTATTGGGTAAAAAAAAGTAAAAGGTCACGAATATTTTCTCAGTAGTAACTAAAAGCTAGAGAAAGATATCTGTTTGTAGTGTGTGTGTTAGTAACCGCATGGAAACTTCAAGACTCGGGTTTGTGTGTGAGCAGTCAGAGTGAACCTGTTTACATGCTTTTCATGACTTTTCTTTTCTTTTTTTTCAAGCAAAATTGTTTAACATTCTCTGGTTCCAGCTTTTCATGTGTGGATTTGGCGCTTTTTTTGTCATAAGGGACTGTTGGACTGTTTTTGACTGTTCATCAAGCAAAACTCAACATGTGATGACACGACCATGAGCCTCAGAAACTCATGATGGGTGTTTTTCATAGTTATTAACTAAATAAATGAGCAAATAGTCATCAGATCAATTGGTAATGTAAATAATCGTTAGTTGCAGCCATAACCCAGTGTTTTCCATGACAAAACCCTCTGTAAGCTTTTTGTTCCAGTTGTAAAACACTGTAGCCCTAAATTGTATGAGGTTTGCAACAACAGGAAATGAGAAAAATCTCAGCCTGGAGCTAGAACACAAATCCAAGGATTAGTGACAGGTCATATCATAACCTGTATTAAGATCATTTCAAATTGACCTTTTTATTCACTGCACCTCGGTATTCTAATGTAAATGTGACATTTATTCAACTCAAAATCTCTGCGTGTGTCTTCAACACTGGGAAAGAAAGCTATGGCGCCTTTTCCCCCACGAATGCTTTGCATAGTTAAACACAACACTTGTCATAATATTGATTACTGCAGTGTCTCATTGCAAAAACCTGCAATTTTTCATTTCCCTTATCAGAGGAAACTGTAGCAACCCCAGATATAAGTCAAATAATTGAAATATTTCATATCATTTCATTTAATCACAATTTACATTGGCGTCACAGCTATCAGTGTTCTTGAAGCTGCTACAGCAGGATTTTGTGGGATATGTCAAAACATCGTACTGCACTTCAAACCACAATGCTGTTCAGTCATGTGGGCACTGACTTCGTTTCCCCTGTGCTGTGCTGTCGTTTGACACAAAAAGTGATCGATCATGCATATTTATAATTTCATTTTGGATTCATCATGGGTGGCATTGTTGACAGTTTAGCAAAGCAAGGCAAGGCTATTTTATTTCCATAGCATATTTTGAATTGTGCTATGTACATTTTAATATCTGAACCCAATGTTCTTTATACAGCTATAAGTTTTGTTTTTGTCTGTGTGTATAAGACAATAATGGATATATATAAAATGCAATAACAACAACAACAGAAAAAGGTATAAGTAAACCATCAAAACCCATTGGTAAAGGTTATGTACACGCAGGCACGCACGCACGCACACACACACACAAACACACGAACAGTATCTGTAAGTTGAAAGGTTTGAAGTTTACTTTTGAATGTAGACACACTTGTGATAGAGCTTCCATTATCAGACAACTTGTTCTTTTTAGAGCAGGACCACAGTAACTCACTTGTACTCTTACACAGTTACAAAACCACTGCAAGATGACCTAAGTGAAGTTGAGTCAGTTTTATTCATATAACCAAATATCAGAAATCACAATGTGGATGGAGTCAGTGAGCAGCTCAGAAGTGTGCTGGAGCGCCACATTATTGAACGCTTTATGCACTGATGGAAATCAGAAATTGAAGACATGTCAAAACTGTGTTTATTGAAAAGTTTTTCACATATTTGTTTGGTTGATCCAAAGTATAAGGCCTTTTTATTTTTGCTTTTTGCTTTTTGAACCATGATTAGCTCTGAAACCAAGATGACACATACAGTACATATATTATCCAGTTAGTTTTATATGAATTTTTGAAGTATTTTTCCAAGCAAAGGTATATTACAAACAGCATAACACTTGAAAAAGGCAGAGAAAGTAAGTAAGTCCTTAAGGAGATCGTAATAATTGCTTAAAAATGACAGTGACACAGTGATAAAGTTCAAAATAACAAACAATTTGATTATCAAGAAATGTAATTTAACTTTACAATATTATAAGACAAATACATTATAAGTGAAATGTTTTACGTGATATTCATATTTGCCAAAATAGAGGACCTGCTTTGGTTGTCTGGTAACAGTTATACAAACATGGTGCTACTGTGGCTACAAAAAGAAGAATACTACTTCTTTCATACTCTCTGTTTAATCAGCTGACCGGCACATGAATATTAAACATCAATTGGTGGAATAATGTTACAATAGGGACAGCTGACTATAAACAAATCCAATGAAATGAAGAGAGTTAAAGTGTGGTGTTATTGTTTAAAATGCATAGGTCATGTCGCAGTCTCAAGAGAACCAATCAGTAACTCCACCTATTGGTCCATTATTGACACCTGGGTTCATCTATTAGACCTGGGAAAGCCCTGATTGATCAGTTTGGTCCACAGACTATGTCCATCCATCAGATAGGAGGCTGGATTAGCATAAGCAGGAACAGTCCATATTCACGTGGAGCAATAGATTGGTTGGTCAGGTTGTGTTACTGTAGATCCTCTCCTGCTCCAGAAGAGCATTACTATAAGATAAGAGTTCCTCCTCCTTATTATGTGGCAGTAGTAGTCTGCCAGTGTTTTGACTGATTGATTATATATTATTACTGGTTGTGCTTGTCCACCATTTCTTTGTCAAAAGGCAAGACTGATTTCTCATAAAACATTGCTCACACTTGCAGCTGTAAGCACAAGGCTACATAAAACCTTCTGAAGACACCATCTTCTAAAATAGGACCAGTCAGACCTGTAGGACCAATCGAACCTGTTAAATGTGAATGCTCATCGTACCACATCTAAATATGCTAAACAACATGCTATGTTCTAGTTTAAATTGCACTACTTGCATCTTTCCATGTCCAAAATACATGAGATATTGTCAGTATTTTGACATCACAAGTGCTTAGACAGGTAACGTTTATGTGTGTCGTCCTGAAGTATTAGGTAATACAGAGACAACCCGGTCAAAGCACAATGCACAAGGCATTAAGGGTGGAATGAGAAAACACAATTCCCCTGCTGCGCTTGAAAGAAATATTGAGACATTATGCGTTTTTGTTTTTTTGTTTTGTTGTTTTTTTTAATGGGGTCTACAGTTTGGATGGATGGAGACTGCTTATAGTAGCAGCTTACTTTTAAGTGTTGGTTGTGGTTCCTGCACTGTGAGGGAGGGAGGGAGAGATGGACGGATGGATGGAGAGAGAGAGAGAGAGACAGATCATCATGTGGAGGAAACTGAAAATGACAAAAACATACTGCTTGTTTAAGAATCAAAAGCCTTACAATACATTTCCAATATAGGAGCTAGAGTCATCTTAAAACAAACAGTGGCATGGCATGTGACATAATAAACATATAAGTTAATGCTCACACTATAATCATAAAAGGTTTACAGAACACAGTATCAAAAGTAAATGACACATTTCATGCAGATCCACTAATTTTTTTGCTGATTTAACCTTTTTGAATGTTGAAGAAGTTACAGAACAGTTAAAACATTTCACAGCAGACAGGTTTTTACCTGTAAAGCGTTGTTTACTGAAAAACAGGAAGAGAACAGTTTGGTGCAGACTCCATCAGGGGTTGATTCTGGATTATAAGACTGAACTGTATAACAGGTCAGCATTAAAACCTCACCAGCTTGGTCATCATTACTGTTAATTTAGATGGAATCTGTATCCATTATTATAAAAATATCTTCCAAAGAAATACACAGGTTTTCATTATGATGTTGTAATTGTGCCCTGTGTCCAAATGTTGTGTTCTGCAGTCCTCCAGAGTTGTTCAAATACCTTATGGTGCCACTATAAAAAAAAGGTTGAAGGGGAGTGAAAGAGCCTGCAGCCTATACTTTGAGCAGTCAGCACAGCTGGCCAGTTAGCCACCCAGTTAGTTACATAGTCAGCCTGTCTGCCAGTGAACAGCTGGTCATCAGTCAGTTATGCAGCTGGCTACAAAAGTAAGAGACGTGACTGACTGTGGGGATTTTTTTCCTGGTAATTGACATCTGAAGAACATTTGCCATCCAAAAGTGAAGAAGATGATAGAAAACCATAGGAAAAAAAAGAAAATGGCAAAATAAAGGTTCATCTGTGACACCAGTAGAGAACTCTTTGGTTTAGGATCTGAGAGAATAGGTATTTTCAATGAGACAGAGATGAAAATAGAGGACAACATGGAAAACTAGTAACATTTCACTTGATTTACTTAAATTTTGCTGTAGTGTTAGACAACAAATTGTTAACAAATTGTTGTTTAAAGTGACTGTGGGGAGAGTCAGTGGACAGAGGGACTTCACTTAGCTGCTGCAGTGACATTAGTAGTTGGCAGGTGTTTTGTGAGGTTGGTGCCTGAGATTTGTCTCATGACAATGAAAAGACCCCTCACCTGCACTTGACGTCAGTCTTCCCAGAGAAGGGATTCACTGCAGGATTGTTTGATTGCATTATACTGTACAGTTGTACCTACTCAACTAGTAACTCAGCGTGAACTTGTAATGTTTTTGGTGTTTATGCCTAGTAGCTGCAGAAAAATCATATCATGTCATCCGTCATCCCCTATGTCTTCCTTTTCTTTCTTACTGCCTTTCAGACTCACTTTCTCCCACCCAATCAAATTTGTCTCAGTAAATAACTACAAAGCACAACTATTAGACTGGTTCCTGTGTTTTTCTGAGTGTTTACTATCCATGGCGGCTCTGCAGCTGCTATCTGGCCAGTGAAAGTATAAATCAAAGAAAAATTACGGATTACATATTACTGAGATGTTAGATGGGTGGTGTAATTTGTTTTGAGTGCTAAAATTTGAGGCAGTACATTTTTCTCTTCTATTCAAATACTGAAAAAGCACTTGGTCACAGGGTATAACTAAAATCTATAACAGCTGCATGCCATTGATGTTATTTGTTACACCTGTGCCTTTACTACCTTGAAAAGTCAAAATTACCCACTGTACAAATGACTGGGGAAAATGTTCCGTTGTTTGCATCAAATTTTATCATTTGTATTTTGATGGTAATATGACTAAAATTGACATCGGCATGGTTGCTGGATGGAGCGGTTGTTTAAACGGTCTTCAAACAATATTACAAACACTCTCAATTAAACCTAATGACGAAGTTGTTTGAAACAGTGTTTTAGTCAATGTGACTCAAAAGTCTTCAGCCAAAAGCAATGATCCTTCTCTAAATACCTAATCAAAATTCATTTAATGTCCCTATGAGGTAATAATATTTTGTTTTTATCAAGGTTTTGTCAGTAATGACTAAAATAAAGTGCAATGAAAAAATGATTGGTTTCACTCTATTTTGTGTCTGTGAACCGATGAAAGGAGGTTGGCAGGTATCAGTTATTTGTTTGGGGCTGCAAGTGTTATTGATTTGGGGGAAAACACTTCAGTTTGCGAGGCTGCTGCTTTCAAATGCTGGCTCAACATGCAGGTTGGGTAAGTGAGACCTCTTACTGGAAAAAAAAATGAAAGTTTCAATTTTTATGTGAGCAAGAGGACCTGTAGAGCTTTGTGCTCCTGATCTAGATGAAATGACTAAAAACTGGGGTTTCTTGTTTTTTTGTTTGTTTGTTTTGTTATTCTACTAGAGATATGAGGGGAAGGAGGGGGAAATGTTGGGTACAGCTTACAATAGAATTAAATTTTGCCTCTTAACTGTGGACTTCACAGTTGACTCAACATTACACAAAGACAGGGTTCATTGCAGGGTTGTTGTACCGTTTCCACTGTTTCAGTGGAACTGTGTTATAATGGCATGCTGGTATTGATCATTTACAAATTTCTAATGTCCAAATTAAAGATTCAGAGCCAATGTTTATTAAAAGTTATGTTTAGGATTGATTTGTCATATTGAAATATGCAGTTTATTGAAATCAGAAGAAAGTTATAATATTGTATAATATCATATTATATTGTGTTGTATTGTAACATCATAAAATAAATTTAAGCCACGTTGCCCAGCCTTACCACCACCTGTGCACATATTTTGGCAAAGTATGAGAGACAAACAGGCACTTATAAAACAGACTCATAATTACATACTGTCATTAATTACGGTTCATTTCATTGCAAAAATGTTACTGGGCATTGTGTGAGCACAGCAGAAATAATGTTTAAACATTGTTTACTTTTTATCTCTCCCCTCTTTCTCATTCCTACCTATCTTTTCTCTATCTCTCATTCACCTTAACATCTTCTGCTATCGTGATCTTTATGTTTATTTTTTACGCTTTCTTTCGCTTTCTAATTCTTGCACTTGTCTCCCCTCTGCCACCTTTCTCACCTCTCAGTTTAAGTGTTGTGGAGGTCAGGAGTATAAAGACTGGGCGGTTAACATGTACCACAACTGTTCTGCTCCTGGTCCATTGGCCTGCGGAGTCCCATATACCTGCTGCATTACTACAGATGTAGGTATCACTTTCACTTTTGCTGTTAAAGGTCAAGATCAAGACTACATCAGCTGCTACTTGCATAACACACCTCCATCATTGACAATTAAACAAATTAATAAATTAGTAACATGCAATTTTCTTTTCTGGAAAATATTGGAACTGTCAGAATTTCCTTTGGTTAGGAATGCTCTTAAAAACTGTATAAATGCTGTTTCAATCCCTACTAACTTCACCTGTCAATATCCCCCTCAGTTCATGGAGAAAGGAACTAAGTTTTGATGGTCAGCCTTAGATACTAGCATCTGTAACTTTACTTAAAGTTCTTAGATAAAGCAAACATTTCATCCCAACTTTATTTATTAGGTCTGTGAAGTCCTGCACACTCGGCCCATATGTCATTATAGTAATAGCGGTAATAGTGTTGAGTTACATTTAAAATGCATCTCATCATCCTTATTATGGTGATTAAGCCTGTGCTATGCCAGACACACTCACAGGCAATTTTCTCCCACACGAAGCATAACGTGCCCCCCTTTAATTTATACACCTACACTCGGCCAGAGTTTATACAAAAACAACAAAAACTTTTTATTCACTCAACAGTTTGATGAACAAGCTCACACTCCCTCATAGCTGAACTTGTGAAAGTGAAACTACCGCTCCAGATTAATTCTATGTTTTCGATAATAAATTCAGTTACAGACAGTTACTCGCAAAATGTATGATTGTGTGTCATTTGTGATAACAAGGTTAACTAGAGTGGAAAGGCAAAAAAATGCCCTATCTTGCAGTGTTAAGGAAGGTGATAAAAAGAAATCCTGGATCCGCTCCTTTAACCATATCTACATCCTGCCACCAAATTTGGTGGCGGGATGGGAAAACTGGTCCAATATTTTTGGTGTAATCCTGCTGACAAATAAACAAACTAACTAGCCTAACAGACGTGGGTGAAACCATAACCTCCTAAATTCTGTTTAAGTCACAAAAATGTCAAGTGTTTATTTTCTATTAACTGACAGCATGTGATGTCTATTATTGTCTACCTTTGTTTTTCAGTGTTTGTAATTTATTTTTTGCTCCACTGTCTTAGTTTAGCACTTTCTGTATGAATGTTTTGGTTCTTGCAGTAGTGGCTCACTTCTGTTAAGTGTAGAGGAACCATCATTAAGCAGCCTAAAGGCAGCCAAAGTTGCATTTTTACTGTAGCCAGGCCTACTGTTATCACAGTGTCAAAACAATGAAGAACCAACAGATGATTTTCAGCATAACTTTCTTTTTATTCAATGTATTCACAACCCTTCATACGCCACCCTGTGTGCCAGAGGCAACACATGGTAAACTACAAGAAGTAGAACCCGCCAAGAAGCAGAATGCATGCCTGGTGTCTCCCGATTGACAACTGTTATTTATGGCAAAATGATATTACATGTAATTTTGCCATTTCCTATATGAACAGTAAAATGCATGTGCACTCCATTCTTCAAAATGTTGTCCGTTGGTACAAATATAAAATCAATGGAGATCATTTGTGTAATCATTCAGATAAAAAGCCCATGTAAGATGTGCTTAGGATTTCATATAATTTTGACCATATTCTGGTTCACATCCACGCACTGTCCATTATCAGTGACCCAGCAGCCCGTGTCTAATAGCTCCAGTGTTAAAGTCAGACAAAGGTCGCTCAAAAGTTCAGTTGTCTACTTTATAATCTTTGTAATTGTGCCGGTAATTTCAAGCCTGAGTGTTCATATAAACGGGAAGCAGTGTTTAACTCCACTAGCTTGAGCAAAGTGTTTCTTTTTTAGCCAAAGGACTGGCAAGTTTTCCCACCTGTTTCATTGAAATGTCAAATGCATAACTGTTCACAGATCCTTGCCTTTCAACCCTTTAGTGGTTTCTCATCAGTTGTATAGAATCATGACTTATCATAGAAGACTGCATAACAGGCAGAATCCTGGGAAAATATGGCAACAGTGTGGTGTTGTGACTTATCCTCACATTCCTTCTTCTAGTCAAACCAATCCCATTTCAGTGCCTCACAGATTTCCAAAATGAAGTCACTGAAATTAGTATGACTTAAAAAGGGTGATTGCTGCTTCCCTCCTCATCTTCCTGTACCAGGCAGCCATGAGAGATTGGCAGTTTATCTTATTTGGATATATGAATATATTTCAATATTTGAATACAGAAAAGGCTTCTTACAGTCTAAGTGTGTTTGAGTGTGTGTCTCTGCGTGTGTCTCTTTGACAGACTAGCTGTTATTTTTGTACAGTTTCCACCTCTAAAGATACATTTTGAGTGAAAGCCTAGCCTCCTCTGTCTGCTGTTGACTCCTCTTTGTACTCATAGCTGTTTGCCGGCTACTGTCTGTCTCCTGCCTATTTTTTATTTCTAACCCTTAACTTCCTCTCTGTCTCTGCGTCCCTCCCCTCCAGCCTAATGAAGTGGCCAACACTTTGTGTGGATACAAGGTGCTGGAAAAAGAGGTAAGACTTTTAAAAAGGACACGTGTCTCTTTACCTGCCTTTAAATTGTGGCTCCTCTCCTCTAATCGGTTTAAAGTATTTTTGCCTGCTTTAAAAATCAGAGCATAATGATATAAACTGGCAGTTTTTCAAACATCTGATGGATACTGTGTATTTGTGCAGGGCTGTGAGTAGTGTGTTGTTTCACTGGCAGCAGGATGTTTCCCAGTAGTGACACAGTGACTGTAGTGTCCATGGCTGGCATGTGCACTGTGTGGTACTCACCATTACTGCCACAAAGCCTCTGAGCAAAGTACAATTTACAAGTAAAGGCATTTCTGTCATTAATATATTCAGTAATTTAAGCACAGAAATAAAAACAGTAAACATGAAATGAAAAATAGAATATTTTAGTCATATTTCACATAGGGAGCATTTTAGAATTTGAAAACATGAGGGAAACCAAACCTCACAAATAACCTGATACATTAGCGTTCATATCTGAGTTGCTGTTGGAATTTGATAACTCTCTAAACAGGTATAATAACTGATTGTTTTGTTTTTCAGTTGTTGGCTGGAACTATTATTTAACTGTGAAAACCGACTGACAAGTGTTTTGTTTTGTTTTGGGTTTTTTTCTCATAGCGTTTGGACTTGATTGAAATCATTTATATCAGAGGCTGCACCAACGCTTTCTTCATATGGCTAATGGACAACTATAAGATTATGGCTGGACTGCTGTTAGGGATCCTACTGCCTCAGGTACACATGTGCACATACATACACACACACACAACTTGTTTCTCTTTAGGCAGTGTGATATTCATGATACTCAGGGCAAGTTGTTTCTTAAATATGTAAAAGGAAAGGTGGTCTGGTGGTGTTTGGTTCAAACCAACCTTTATTATGTGATTTGAGTGCGATTGAAGATAAAGTCCATATCATTATTTACTAATCAGTATATGATGATTTATGATTTAACTGACCTATTGTACGCTTCATCTTCACAGAAATACAAGATTTGCTAAAACTCTTACCATTGACAGGGATTTAACAGGTTCAACATTAGTTTCAGTATGTTCACAAATTTCAGAAATAAAACATTCTATAATTTAACAGTCTGTCTAATGCAAGCAACTCCAATGACTAAGAGAGAACATGGAAATTGTTTTACCTACGGTACATCCGACAACTCAATCGCATTATCAGTGACAAAATGAGCAATACAATTCTCACAAAATACTTTCATGCTGGTCCATTTTATTAGGGTTTAGATAAAACAGGCAAAAGTAATGGTACATCAACCTATTGATAAAAATCTAATTTTACAATGATACATCTGATCTTAAAATTAACCTTTTAACCACAAAATTTGTGAAATTGTCTGACTATGCTTTTCATCTAAAAGATACTGTGAGGATTTGGGGTGTGACAGACATAGAAGCTGTTTTTCATCACTTTGTAATCTCTGTCCTCTAACATCTTATTTTACTCACACGATACATTAAAATTCAGACAGATGCAAATTAGCGGCTATGGATGTATGAATGTAGATTGTGCTGGCCTTTAATAAGCATGATGGGCTCCAGACGGCCTAAATCCAGGCAGTGCATCTAATGCTTCTCATTTTCCCTATTTCATGTCTCCTCACTTATCACTCTACAGCTGACACAAGAATCGATCTGGTCCGGTATCATAAAAGACATCTCTGCTACTTTATTTCTGTTCAGGGGTGCTAGGATACACAAGGCCATCCTTCACGGAACCCTTTCACAAGACTGACACACCATTTTCATTAGAAAAAATAAATCAGACTGATATGGAACTATATGGCTTATGTGCCTTTCAGTGTCTGAGCAGTGACTGTGGTTTATTGGATCTATTCATGATAAAAAATACAAAATACAGGTCTTTAATTAATGTGCAGATGCAGAGATGTTTCACATTAACTTTTGGAGGACATCTCTACAAGTCTGCCCTGGCAATAGTCACTGTGCACTTTTATTTTCATTTGGGCAAAATGTCACATTATCTGTATGTGATAATATGAACTCCAAAGCCGTTAACACCAGCAGAGTGGCAGGTGTTTCAGCTGTGCCGTTTTCATCAGGCATGAGGGTGAGACACAAGTGGAGGAGAAAAAGAGACACTTTGTGCCCTCCCTTCCTTCCCTTACCATACTTCTCTCTCTCTCTCTCTCTCTCTCTCTCTCTCTAGTTCTTTGGTGTGATAGTCAGCTGGCTGTACATCACTCGTGTTGAAGATGCCATCAGTGAGTATAGTCACTACACGGACGGGCTACTGGACTCGCACAAACAGGGCAGAGGAGCCAAGGGGCAAGGTCGCATGGCCAAATGGTTTAAGTGTATGCCAGAGGTCGACTAATGGAGACACACATTCACAGTTTGTTAAATCAACTAAGTTGATCCAGATACTGCTGCAGCCACTGTTGCAGTCTGCCTTTGAACTGCGGGTTCACTACAAACTCACTCCACTTCGGAGGAAGGGGTTTTTTTTGTTTTGTTTTTTTTTTTCTATTGGTTTTAATTTGTTTGTTTGTTAATTTTTAATTGGGAAGAAGGAATTGTTCAGCAACCAGGTTATTTGAAATTTGAAATACAGGTGTTCTTTTTCAATTTTACTGTAAATGTACTGTTTATATCCAAGAAAGTTAATAATGATCAGTTACAAAGTCAAAATAATGTATAATTATGCATGAGAGTGAAATAAGAACTGATTTTGATATGTGCTTTTGGCTGCATTGTACCTCAGACAGTCTCAGGGATAAACACAAAAACCAAAAGAACCACTTTTGCTTCTTGTGTAATGACATTATTCTGTTCAGCTACGTCACACAGACACAATCCACTGCTCCGACATACGTTTTGCCTGTGTTCATTATTTGTTTTGTATGACCTATTAAAGCTTTACTTGTAACCTCTGTACAACTACTGGTCCTACCATACAACCAATATCGTTGCCAAAAAACCTGCAGGGCTAGATACTGTAGGACACCATTACTGTCATCTGAAAGCAGAACTTATAAAACTATTTATAGAACTTATAAAACTGGAAATACTATGATGTTTGAGACAAAAAATGACTTAATTGAAATATAAGCCTGTAGATAAGAATATACCCTGCATATCCCCTTGTGATCACAACCTTCATGATGTGTCCAGCACAAGATAAATATAGATATATAATATAATGCTCACGCTAGACATTTTGTAATTTCTTTATCAAAGCTTTAACTTTAACTTAGCTTTGACTCCCCATTTGAACTCAAGTCTATGCTGAGGATGAGAAAATGCAAAGCATTATCCAATGAGAGTAGATTTTAAAAAATTGTTAATCCAGAGGCTCTGTCATATTTAATTTATTTTTATTTACCACCCCGTCCATCATAAGTTACTTTTATGTAATAATTTCCATTCTTTGAGACACATATTGCCATCTGAATTATTGTGTTTGTTGTTGTCTTTTTTAGTATAAGGAAATGATTTTAAGGAACATATCTGCTACACAGCAAAATGTTGACACGGGGGTGCCTTAGGATACAAAACCTTATGACTTGAAACTTAAGCTAAAGTATGAAATGTTTTACTTATTCACATTTAACCAAAACCACTAATCTCCCCCAACGTTAATCAAAGTGGTTCTGCTGCCTAAACCCGAGCACTCACAGGATTTAGGACTCAAAACTCAAGTCCTAGGTGTCAAAGCTCTGCACTTTGTACTTCCTCTATCCACCCAGACCTCCTCCCCACAACTTCAGAACTTGTCTTATTACACTTGAATGTTTCACTGAACACAATCCAGATAGCTCATACATTGTTCTCCCAATAGATTTGGAAAAATGAATTAGATGTGTAATTTCTAGGGCAAAAGTTTGCATAAAGCCATTCAAAAAGGCTTGCCAAGGTGTAGAGTGGATAAAATTGCCTTAAAAATTCTATAACACTGAATTCAGTGTAGTTTTATGTTTCACCAATACATATTTGTCATGATGTAAGTGAATAATATGAAGTTAATGTGCTACTGAACTCTATTTTGGTTTGATGTGAAATTGGAAATTGAGACCAAAGTGCTAATCATTCTTGAAGTTGATTTCTATTTCACATCTCCCTGCCTTTGTCTCCTCATGTGGCTGCACAGTAACTGCACTGCTACTTCTTAATGATATGCTTAATACTGTACTTACGCCACTGCTAAAAACATGTTTGCACTGAATGGTCAAAAAGACACTGTCAGTACTTTATTCTATTTGGAATATTTTTGCCATTTCAGGGCCAAATATATGATAATTCAGGTTGAATTAATTGGTCAGTGCAGCTCATGCTCCACTGGCTGCAGGAAAAAAAGTAGATTCACAAAGAAGAATGTTTGATTTTAAGGTTACTAGCATACAACACTGATACTTTCTGTTTGGCCTTAAAAAAGGGGGGGGTTGACTGCACCTTTTGAGGCTATTAGCTGGTGAGTTGAAGGCAAACATTATATGTACTCCCTGTTATCACATAGTAACATGACAGCTTCTTGCTGGTTAAACAGGAGTAAGAAGAAAAAGTAGGAGTTTTAGTCCATACATGTGATCACACATTTGTTTGCCTCATTAATCCAGACCAATCAATCCAATGGTTATGAGTTAAAAGGACTGTCTTCACTAAGTAATGAGACATCCCACATATTCAGCAGCCTCACTTTTCAGTCCAGGTTATCAAGGGAATTGGCATTATGAGACATTTTCAGAATTTTTTTCTCACACGAAAAAATGAATCGACCCAGCCCTGATAGAAAGTTATTTACATTTTATGTCTGGTTTTTTTTTTCAGAATCCTAAGCATACTGTATAAAATTTATAGCTAGAGAAGGTCCATAAATGTTACCTTGAATTTGTACCACATTGATGATGTTCTGAATATAAAATGACTTAACGAATATTTCAGTGGCTGTAATGATGATCTATATGTAGCTATCATGAGAACAGTCTACTATCACAGTACCTACACATCATGATTAAAGTGCCAGTGATGTCTTTTTAAAGGAACAAGATGATACATAAATGTATATCCAAAGTTCAAGGGGAAGTTCAGGTTCACTGGAAATGGTAGTATCTGTCTGTTCTTGATACATGAACCACACCTATTAAAAGAGGTATGTTGTCAAAAAGTTGTGCCTATTTGCCTATTGCTGTTTGACAAGTTGTTGTGTTTATCATTGAGGTTGCTGGAGCACTGAATCGATCTTCCTGTACAGGGGTATTTGAAGGTTGGGGGGGGGGCTGTTAAATAATTGATGGCTGATATCATGCTGTGTTTTCGAGGGCACGCTCCACCCCGAGTCACAAGCAAGGACTAAATCTTTTATGCTAAAGTATGCAAATTCATATGTGAAAGGTCTAACTATGAATACAATATAGAGGAAAAAATAGAAAAGACACTGTCAGAGGACATTCAAAGTCCAGTGTTACAAACGGTAACTGTTGCAATAAAATCTGGTGAGCAACATTATTGGCACTGAGAACATCAGTTAAAATCAGAACAACATTTCATTGTTACCCTGCACTGACAACATATAGCGATCAGCCACAACATTAAAATTGGTAACCGGTGTTAATCAGGTGGCTGTTGGAAGCTGTTGCAAATTATCTTGATGGAGTGCTCATGTTGCTATGTTCCACCAACACGCACCTTAAAATAACTTGTTTGGTTACTTCCAACCAGGTCTTATTCTCACTACTACTCCTTAACTAGGTGAAGAAAAAATCATTATTATCATTGTTCTTATAATGAGTAGGGTGAAAAAACTTCAAAGCAACAGTCATAGCTGTGTACTCCCTCAAATTTTTGTTTTGGATCTGATGTACCATGTCTCCAAATTAAGAGTTAATCACATTCTAAGCTTAACTTACTGTTCATCTCACTTGCAGGGTTGCTGCTGTGCAAAGTTATCTTCTTATTGCAGCTTCCTGTGCCTGAAGTTTTTTTTCTTGGTTAGCATGAAAAAACAAAATCATTATTTGATACAAGACTATAAACAGTTGAAAGAAACTATTAGATTAGATTAGATTCAACTTTAAAGCCGTTGTGCAGAACACAGGTACAAAGCCAATGAAATGCAATTAGCATCAAACCAGAAGTGCCAAATAATAGTACTAATTACAGAAAGTGCAGATTTCAGTAGCATATAGCAGCATAAGTGATGCCATATCTTAAAATGTTTACAGTGCTATCGACAGTGGAGAGCAACATGTATATAATTTCTTTTATATTTTCAATATATTTAAAATATTATCTATGCGGAAGAAGTGGACAGAGTTGAAAATGGAAGTGTGTACACAAGAGTTGTATGTACAGTACTGAGAAGAAAATGTACAGTTTGTTGTATGTACAATATTAATAATGGGAATCTGAACAATGTGACAGGTTCAGCCTGTGCAGGAAAGCAGTATAAATATGAATACAAAGGCAGTGCAGTAACAATTGCAGTAATGTTTAGCACTGTGGTGCAGAGTTGAGCAGGGTCACGGACTCAAGGAAGAAGAATTGGTGGATGGGAGGAGATTGAAAACTCTGTGGTTAGGGTGCGAGCCATCCTTGACTTAAAAGTAAATCAGTATCCTGGAACACAGGTGAGATTTCTTAAGGCTCTGCAGGAGGTAAAAGTGCTGTCACGCCCTCCTTATTAAGGTGGAGGAGTTTAGGGACCAGGTGAGGTCATCAGAGACTAGGACACCAAGGAATTTGAACTTTGATACATGCTCTGCTACAGCTCCGTTGATGCACGCTCATATGCGTGGCTCTTAGATCACCTGAAGTCCACAACGATCTCTTTGTTCTTCTTGATGTTAAGGGCCAGGTTGTTATTGGCACATCATCAGGCCAGGTGCTGGACGTCCTCCCCGCAGGCCTTCTCATCATCCCCTCTGAGCAGACCTACCACTGTGCTGTCATCTGCAAACTTGATTATGGTGTTGGAGCCATAAACAGGAGCACAGTCATGGGTGAACAGGGAGAACAGAAGAGGGCTCAGCACGTAGCAGAGAGATGGGCTTATACCGAGCTGGCTAAGCTTGGAGATGAGATGGGTCAGGGCAGCGTGGAGTGCCATGGAGATGCCGTCCTCTGTTGACCTGGTGGTGCAGTAGACAAATTGATGGGGGTCCATATTAGTGGGAAAATAGGATTTCAGGTGTGATAAGACCTTCAATCCTCTGTTTGTATGTGTATTTCCCGGCAGATTTCTCTCTTCCGGTTGGCCCAGGCTGAGCTATATGCCTCCCAGTCTCCAAACTTGAGGGATTTATATGTGGCTTTTGAGCAGGAGGGCAAATCTCTTTGTTCATCCAGTGTTTCTGATTGGGGAAAGCTTTTGTTTTGCAGCAATATACTATTGCACAATTACAATTTTGGCAACAGTTTATTGTCAGTGGTTTATCAAATAGAGCCATATTCATCACTATATAAAACAAAACCTAAGGTAACTAACAAAACAATGTAACATGACGTACTCCGTTTTTTGTATATCTGAGGTAGTATAACTGAGTCAGCATGTGTTACTGATGTGGGTCACAAAAATCTGCAATATTACTCTCAGACTGGATATAACAAAACTTGCAATCTGCATAAATATAAATTAAACAGAGGCTCATCTGCACTTGGCTGCTTCCCCACCAACAAAGCCGGTAGCAAATCAACCACACGGCAGTGCTGTTGTGAGTCACCTAAATTCTAATTAACTGCTTTTCCCTCTTTGTAAACACATACACTCTCTTTCTGACACAGGCACACACAGATACTGTGTCGCACCAGTAATGTGTGGGAGGACACTGGTCATTCATTACTCTGGTGCATGGCCCTGTGTCTGGTCTGATGCTGACATTTAGCCCTGCACAATGTAGCAAACTAACCTAATAATTCAGTGTGGACAGCAGCAGGAGCACAGACAGAGAGGGGAATCTTTAGAGCCTCATGCCTTTTCTGGACCAACAGAGATGAATCAACAGGCTGCTGATGCTACTTGTTCCCTTTTATGCATCTTAAAAGGGAATCATTTCAGTCAGCACCAACACATGCATGAATACATACCGCGTCCGAAACAACATCTAGTGAGCTGTTGTCATCAATGCATATGTCACATGTACGTAGATACTCCACGCACTGTGACTGTGGAGAAATTAGATATCTATTCTTCAGGGCAAAACAAACACACTGTTTTTTAATGTATCAACCAAATGACCACACTATGACAACCAATATCATGTGCAGCTCATTTATTAGTCTGGTAATCGTTCTGGTCTGATGCTGGTATTTAACAAAGACGACAACACCCAATAAACTAATAGTAGGAATAGATAGAGTCTGAAATGCAACAACAAACACAGGGTTCACAACAAATAATCTTGTTATGAAAGATAAAGATGAAATTGTCTGTGTTCACAGTGACAATGCTGACATGTTGATATTTAGCAGGTATAGTGGCTACCACATTTACTATCAGAGTATGTTGGTATGCATTTGCCAATGAGCACAGTTTTAAGGCTATTCGTTCATAAAATAACATGTTTGACAAATAAAAACTTTGGCCTGATGATTGTGCTAGAGGAAAAGTTATCCGATTAGCTGGCTTTGTCTTGTTTTATGACTTGAAAATGCATATTTAGCAGATATTCTCCACAAGCAGAGCTTCCAATGTCAACAGCACTACAAGAGAGGAAGAGAGGAAGAGGTTCTGATGGCAGAAGGATGTAGACTATGACGCAGATTGTAATTGTAGTTGTACAACACTGAAAAGAGGAACAGTTAAATGTACCTTTTATCTTTGCAGATTTAATCATCGATATGTAAAAATGTTTATAGAAAATATTCTAGTGTGAAATCCTGTTTCAACATTAAATACGATTGAGAAGATTAGTCAAAATAGTCAAAAAGTTGTTAATACACTGTCAGGGACAAACAGGTAACTGTCGAGCTTGTATCAGACATTATCTCTACAAATACAAAGATGAAAGGAAAGAGAAATGTGACAATTCACTGAACCATATAGGATCATTTTCACACAAGTGTCTGACAATCAAACTTTTTGTACCCTCCATCTTTGTTGCATTTAGTTTCCAATAGCAACAGCTGCACAGTTGTTGTTGTGTTTCTGGTTTTGTTGATTTATTCTTTCTTTGTGCTTTTTTATGTACAGGTTGACCTGAAATCTCACTAGTGTAATATACTTAAGGGGAAATATTGTACTGCAAAAGGGGCAGAGGTGAAATTGTTACCTGCAAGGTCGTGGCAAATCAATCTGCACAAATTAGACATGAAAACCACTTTCATTCAATATATATGACATTTTCCGGTTGAGTGAGCTTCTTTTCCAGAAGCTACTCTTGGCATCATTTTTTTTATGACGATCTAAAAACATTGAAAATTTAAAAAGGAACTTTCTCTGAGGTCACAAATCCCCAGTTTACAATGTAATGTACTGCTGTCTACCCATTAATGTGGCTGTATGCAAATATTGTAAGCGTATATATATCAATGAGTTTGATGGATGTTCATTTACTCAGTGCAGAATGTGGCCTTATGGCATCATTGTAGCTTAAAAATCCACTTCGCTATGAAGAAAATGCTTTCTGCCAACAAGAATACAAACACACTTCTGCTCTCAAAGCTGATTTTATACACAGATTGGTTTTTGCTTGAAGATGGGGGTTGGGTTTGTGGCGATCCAGGTTGTATAGTTTACACAGTGCAGAATCCTGTTAAAATTTTATCCCTGAGTTGCTATCACAAAACAATCTTGAAAACTTTAGCTCATTTTCGGCTTTAGTGCAGGGACTGCAAAACAGTACAGTGATTACTGGGTCAGACAGATGGCAAAGATCATGAAGGTCATTGTACACAACAACGGCTTGGAAGTACTGAAACAGAAAAACTGTAATGTTAGAAAAAAAATGCAGTGGAGAAGAGACACAGGCTTGTTACCCCAGAGTTGCGAGTTCAAGTTTAAGGCCTGGAAGAATGTGATGAATGAACTGATAACACTCTTCATTCCTTTTATAATGTCTGTCCATATGCACTTAAAAAAAACTCCTCCTCTTGAGGAGCTCCGCAGCAGTCAACAGTCAATGGTTGTGGTTGTACTAAGTGAATGTGAAGAGGTAGAAATGTTGAGTAATATTGTGCTGCCAAAAACAACAAACATTTTTAGTTGACTTAAAAGTAACTGGATAAAGGTTCAATACCTAATTTTGTCTTTAAAGTTCTACTAATGCAAACTAGAAAAAGGTAAAACGGTGAAATTTGGCCAAGCGTATATTTGTAAGGAAAAATTGAATGTAACAATATCCACTCTTTTGTAAACCAGTTTAGTGGTAATAATTTCAAATTGGGAAGGAAACTTTAACATCAAAGTGTGGAGGCAGAGCTGTCGGTAAGAATCTGACAAGTTGCCTGCACTAACCTGTCTGGCACTCCAGACGTTTGTGTAGTAGTTTTCCTGTGTTGTGCTGGGCTCTATTTGTGCTATGATTTTCCCCATTCTGTGGTTTGTGTGTGTGTATGTGTGTGTGTGTGCACCTTATTGTAATATATTAGATGACATTCTAATCAACTCATTAATATGAATTAGTTCCTTCTCCCTGCCCACATCTCAACATGTGTTCACACACAGCTGGATGGGTGTCAGAGCAGCTAAGGGCCCCCTGATGCTGCTCTGCACTGAGCCTGTTTTCATCTCTCCATTGGTTTTCTGGCTGATTGAACCTAAAACCTTGCCTTTCATTTGCATGTAAGTGTAAGATTATTAAATTTGTTCTTATAATTAGGTGATATTAATGTCACCTGCCAATTCCTTATACTTTAACTTTATACAGTCAAGATTGGAAGTATTTTGATAGATTGAGATTTTTTTGTTCTTTGGCCTCTGAGCTTCAGCACCTTCAATTTAAAATAAAATATTGGATTCAACATTTAACGGCCAAGTCTCAGATTTTGTGAACCACAGTCTGGTCTTTTGGTCATGTAGTCTTCCCTTGATCATTGACAAGGAAACGCCAGCCTACATCCTGGAGAACGTTTTTGATTTAATGTGCAGCCAATAAGTAATTATTCACCAGGAAAATTATATGCTACTCTCCGCAAGACTTGTGCTTCTCAGTCGACCAGCTCGTTTGACATTTTCTAGTTTTCCTAAACACAGCTCCTTTTTTTACACTGAAACCACCCTCACTTTAAATCTCTCTGATGGGCTTTTAGTTTTTTGAGCCAAATTGTTATCTTCCTTACTTGTGTGGTCACCTCTTCACTCCTTATAAGAATGGAAACCTCAACCTCAATCTAAATAGGCAGCTCTTGACATTGGACTATACACGACTATTATTCAGACCAGACAATTGGAGAAAACAAGAACGTCAATGAGAAAAGAAGAAAGAAACGAGAAGGCAAAGGGAGGGGAAATTAAGAGGTTTAGAGATGGAAAGAGGTGAGTTGTTAACACACAGATACACCCTGAAAATGGTCTGGCATTTTTTCAGTCTTTCTCCAACAATGTTAATGCTTCCTGAATAGCATTTATCTAATGAAGTTTGGCTCTGTTGGCTCTATGCACAGGGAACAGTTGGTCATTGGTCAGATTCCCTTGGGTTGCAATGTTAACAACAGCAATGCTTTCACACATACACACACTCACATAGACAGAGAGACATACATGGAAATATCTGTTCCTGCATGCATGCGTATTCACACAAAATGCCTTTGAGAACATCTTTTTATTTTTGTGCATTTATTTGTATAATTTATTTAAAAAACAGGTTGTCAAGACAGGACTGAAAAACAAGGGGGGCGACTCTATTTGGAATTCAAGGGTAGATCTGAGGTTTTCAGATACTGAAGGGATCAGTTGGGTCACCATAAAAACTACGAATAGGTTTGATAGGAGATAAATACATTCTATATTCTCCTGAGTGTGTGAAGCATCATTGAAAACAAAGTTCAGAATAGGAAAGAGAAAGGGAAAAGTGAGGGATTTTTTTTAAATTAATACACTGCATATTTGACTTATAATGATGGATAGCAGAACGATACATCCAGTGGAACGATGTATGAACACACATTACACATTTTTCATTTCATGAAACATTTAATACATTATAAACCTCCCTCAATTAAACTACCTCCACTATCAAGTAAACTTTTCAGACCATTTGTCAACTATCTCATTCATGTGATCACATTGTGAATATGATCATTGAGGAAAACACAAACTTAGATGGGAACAGTACATTCATTACAAGTGTTTACTGTTTTTTCTCTCTTATCAGTGAGAACTTATTGCCCTCTCCTACAGAGATGGTAGGTAAAAGGACAAAGCTATAATAGATTATTATTCTACACAACTCTATTATGTTCTACAGCAAAACCAATTTCAAATTTCCCTGGCTTCTACTGTGTATGAAAATATCACATTGTTACTGAAGATAAACCAAAAGCCCTTGAAACACAAACAAACCATTCAGCTAGATCTTGATAATGATGTGGTGATTTAGTGTTGTATATTTTTGTACTTTTACTTTCATACTTTTCATTGCTGTTTTTTCGGCCCGTTTGCCTTAATTTAATAGTTCACAGTGCTGACAAAACACGTGGAGAGAGAAAACATGGTATTACTCACAGTGGCTCACAGACACAGGGATTAGGAAGAGGCTACAAATACAGTTAGTCCATAAGTATTTGGACAGTGACATAGTTTTGTAATTTTGCCTCTGTACACCACCACAATGGATCTGAAATGAACAAATCAAGATGAAGTGATTGAAGTGTAGCCCTACGGCCTAAATTCAAGGAGTTTAACAAAAATGTTCATTTACCGTTTAGGAACTACAGCTATTTTTATACATAGCCCTTCATTTCAACAGATCAGAAGTAGTTGGACAAAATAACAATTATATATATATATATATATATATATATATATATATATATATACATATATATAGATTGTTTTTAATACTTGGATGAAAATCTTTTGCAGGCAACGTCTGCCGAAGGTCTGAAACCCATGGACATCACCAAATGCTGAGTTTCCTCCCTTTACCAGGTCTTTACTGCAGCCACCTTCAGTTGCTGCTTGTTTGTGGGACTTTCATAGCTCAGTTTTGTTTTCAGTAAGTGAAAAGCAAGATCAGATGGTTCAAGGTCAGGTGACTGACATTGTCATTGAAGAATATTTTATTTCTTTGCCTTGAGAAGCTCTTGTGTTGCTTTCGCAGTATTATTATCCATTATCCATTTGCACTGTGAAGCACCATCCTATCAGTTTACCAATGACCCAGTTCCACTGGCAGCAATACATGATCATATTATAACACTGCTTCCACCATGTCTGACAGATGATGTGGTGGATATAGATCATGAACTGTTCCTTTGTTTCTCCATCCTCTTCTCTTCTCATCATTCTGGCAGAAGTTAATCTTGGTTTCATCTGTCCAAAGAATCCTTTCTGTTCTTGAGTGTTACCAGCGGTTTGTATCTTGTGGTAAATCCTCTGTATTTACATCCATGAAGGCGTCTCTTGATTGTATACTTTGACAATGATGTACTTACTTCCTCAAGAGATTTCTTTACCTGGCAAGATATTGTGAAGGGTTTTTCTTCAACAAGAAAAAATTCTGTGATAGTCCTTCTTAGTTGTCTTCCATGGTCTTTTGGTTTTATTGAGCTCACCAGTGCATTCCCTCTTTTTAAGAACCTACCTGATTGTAGATCTGGCCACTCCTAAAGTTTCTGCCATCTGCCTGATAGATTCGTCCCGTTTTTTTCAGCCTAACGACGGCCTCCTTCATTTGCATCGACACCTCTTTGGACAGCAACTGTTCCTATGAACAGCTACCAAATTTAAATTCAACACTTGGAATCTTCTCAAGACCCTTTATCTGCTTAATTTGTCATGAAATAACAAGGGAACAGGTCACAGCTGGACATGAATCTGATAAGTTGTCAGTTGGCCAATTACTTCTGAGCCCCTGAAAGTGAGGGACTACGTATAAAAAGGCTCTAATTCCTAAACGGTTAATGTGATATTTTGGTCACATCCCTTGACTTAAAGCTGAGAGTCGACATTTCAGTTACATCTTGATTTGTTTGTTCAGATCCATTGTGGTGGCATACAGAGGCATAATTCCGAAAATTTTGTCATTGTCCAAATACTTATGAACCTAAATTTATAACTAACTGCTATGTGGCTACTGTTTGGCCATGTTTCACAACATTCTTGTGCAGCAACTCATTTTCTGAATCCTGAATTTGATTTCTTCCCACTTGATACAGCAGAATTAAAGTTTAGCAGCCAGATGTTTACATTTCTCAATTTGCTGAGACACAGAATCAGAGTCAGACAGGAGCAGAGCTGGGAAGGGCAACCTATAACCCTCTAGTCACATTTCTGTTGACAGTTTTTGTATTTCTGAGAAACCTCTTCACTGTTGGATAGGATTTCTTTTCTATGATATCATATTAAACCTTTAAATCTATGCTAGTAGCTAAGACTCTGGAGCCCCTGAAGGCAAAATATCAAATCATTTTTTCCAAGTTTTTTTTTTTTTCATCTATGAAAAGCAAAGCCTGAGAGGCCTTTTAAAAAAATGGAAGGATATTTTGTTTGTTGTTATAATAGTCATTTTGGCCACAAGAGGCTAAAGTGCACCTCCCAATCCTGTATAAATGGCACTGAAATTATTTGTTTTCTTCCAGGTGATTTTTTAGGTTTCTCCATGTACTCTTAACGCAACATATGCATACTTTGTGTTATAAAGTTATTAAACATTACTGTCATGTCTGTCTTTTGTATTTAATTTGTTGAAGACTTTCTGCCAGAAAGCCTTTGGGAAGTCAGGTAAGATACTATAAAGTGTGACAAAGCATCAAGCAGGTTGTGGTGGATTAATGGGTCGATACAGAAATTCAGTTTTTGACTTGGTTAACTTATTCTTTTCGGTATTTTCCTAATTTTATTTCACCTTTGGCTTACTGCCAGATATTTTACTTAAGTTGTGAGTTAATGAGCTCTGTAGCTTAATAAACTGCAGATGACTGTGCATATTAAAAAAACTTGATCATTAATATGTAGGAGAAGATCAAAAGATTAATTTAGTCAGGTATTCAGGTCCTTTGCTTTGCCGCTAATGAGTCTACCAGATACTAATTACTTCTCTGTCTTTGCCTCTGCCTCTCTTTGTTTTCTTTGATTCATTAAGTTTTACTCTGACCTTCGATAAATAAAAGGTGTAGTAAAGCCCGTAACAAAGAAAAAATGAAACATTTAAGAGAAGGGAAATGAGTTAATGAATGAATGAGTCAGTGGAGTGACTGGGTCAGATTGTGTTGACAAGTAGAGAATACCAGAGTTTATCAAGATCCTCATTCCTCACAGAGCTTTGACTCTTTAGACTCTTTGTGTGTATGTGTATGTGTGTGTGTGTGTGTATAGACTGATCCTGTAATCCCCTTGAGCTGCTGCACCCATAAGATATCAGAGTTTCAGGAGCAGTGACCTGTCAGCTCGATGGCAAATTAATTTCAACCAAATCTTAGGGAACAACAAGTGTCATCTAAAAGTCAAACTCCACAGTAGTTCTGTGACTTTCTGTGAGCCACATCTTAGAATCAAAGTATAACTGATTCTTTTGGAGTAATAATGTTTTCATATTCCATAGAGTGAAGGGTTTGCACTCAGCTATAAAAAGATGGATTGTGTTATCTTTAATTCCCTCTTTATTACAGTCATTAATTAAGGAAATACCAAAAAATGAAATACATCTGACTATCTGCAGTGTGTGCTGTGATTAGAGCTATAGAAATTGAATAGACAATGGAAGAAACTATGAGCATCTCTTTCAAATCTGTATTTACCAATTAGGCTAATTGGAGTCATCTGACAAAGACAGATTTTGTTTGTTTGTTTTCAAGATTGCCCACAATCAACTCATCAGAGCATAGTTAAACACCTGCCACTGACACTCAACCTTGACGAATACTGTAATATTCAGTGGGGCCTATAAGAGAACCTCCATTTTATATTGTTTTGCAGTCAGAATCTGAAAAAACATTAAGTTTTATGTTTTTATGTTTCATTGATATGAGCTGGCTCAGGTGTTAGGAAACAACAGCTAATAAACAGCTGGTGATTGCTTGATGTCATCAATAAGCTGATGATGTGGCCTAAATTGTTGGTAAACAGGCTTTACCTGTTTCCTATTCTGGTGTAATTCTTTTACAGTTTTATGCTAACAGGAAATTACACTAGCTGTTGTATACTTCCACCTGCAACTCTGTGCTACTTGCCAAGAGAGAACAATATGTTTCTTCCAGAGATTTTGCTTCATTATGTTGAGATCTCTATCAAGCTGTCTCAAAATCATCTGAAATGAGGTTTAATGTTTTCAAGCTGTGAGATGCTCCTACATTAGGAGCCCACAAAAAAAACAAGTGGCTTTGAATAAACCTCATTTTCAACTTTTTCATCCAGACTTCACTATAAACTCAAAACCTGATTACAATAATTAGGGTAATATGGAACTGCAACATAGTGTTATTGATTAAGAGTAGAGACACTTATATGACACCCAAGAGCAAACTAATCAAAACTAAAGAAATGTAGCAAAGAAACTGCTGTCTCACTTTATGTCTCACCAAACAGTGGAGTAATGTTTCAGTTGTGGAGGCTTGACGCTCTCTGGTACAATGACAGGACAATGTCAAGAGCAGCATTACAGCTCTTTGGCAAACATCTAACCTGGTTGTCCAGGAGGAAATTACCATGCTGAATCACATTTCAGGAGTGTGTCAGCCGCTATTAGAGGGAAAATAATTGAGGGAGCTCTGATATGACTTGAACTCCTGAACTGAACTGTCGAAAATCTAATAGACCAGTTGTGCTGAGTGTCCTTCAAGTACAGGTTGAGGGAGATTTAACACTTGAAGTACTACAAATGGCACAAGAATGTTCTCTTGCTCATGTTACCATTAACACAAGGAACCGGTAAAGAAGCATGAAAACAAAGTAAAGCCACAAGTTGCTGCACTGTGTGTTTGACTGATTCCTGGACCTGCAGGGGAGAGAGAATATAAACTATTTAGCTCTGGCAACTCTAGTTTACAAGTTACATCCCAAAACTAATAGATGATACTCTTCTTTCATATCATTAATATCTATTTACCCAAACATTACAGATATTAGTTGAAAGAAAATGATGATGCATCACTGAAGTATTATCGTCTTAGCCCCAAGACTATATTGCAAGTTCACAGTACAGTGTAAACACCAGAAATATTCACAAGAGTGCCACATGTGAGCATATTAACCCTAAGAGCTTTGAGTTAATCTTCCTTTCGTTCTATTTAATATGCACCTGAGGACAGAAACCAGATATTAGATTTCTATATTACTGTGGCAAAAAGAAAAAGAAAAAAAAAGCCTTTTAATTTCAACTGGATTTAATAAGAGTCGGTAGACAGAGGTGGTGGGTCTGTGCAAAGTGAGCTGGTATAGAAGCATCTGTCATGTTGGCATGTTAAAGTTTATATGACAACGGACCTGGTCTTTGTTCTGCTGTGCGTGTGGGGCCCCTGCAGCTATGTTATTGTCTGACCATACTGGAAATGGGGAGCGTTAATCCTCCTGCCACAGCTAACAATACCATGAATGGTATTTCTTGTAATTTCAAAAGCCTGACGAGGACACAAAGGAAAGTCCACAGAAAAGCAGATGGTAAAAATAATGTATACATAAAGTGAAAAAAAAAATGATGGTAACAAAAACAGAAGTAATTTATCATTAATGATAATTTGTCCATAAAATAATATAAATAGTTCTGATGACAGATTTATGGAAGAAGACAATTTCAAAGGTAAATCAGTATACCTTGCTGCAAATTTTATGTTGGAGATAATCATCAGAACTTTATTAGAATAAAGCTAAATAATACAGGATGAGTTGAAGACCAAGGAGATTTGAGTCTGGTTTGACTAGAAGCTAAAGATGAGAGTGTTTGCTTCATCAAAACAAGTTGACAGGCATCCATCTGATTAGAGACTGTAGTGATGGGGGATGAAAATGAAAATGAAATTTGTAACAAAAACATGTATCCCATTGACTAAGTTTGTCAGTTAGTCTGTCCTGCCTTGTTTTTCTACCATCTATCCTGATAAATCGGATAGATATCACCACTTCTGGCAGCAGCTCTGACAAAGGCAAATATCACTGCACTGGCATTTTAACGAATCAAATAAAAAGGCCGCAGTCTTTAATACCGTAAATGCAGTCGAGTGTCTTTTAAGTTTTGCCCAAGCTTTAATATCTGCTGTCATCTCCTGGTCAGAAATTGCAAATGCAAACTGCACCGGTTTATTCCCACCAGGGCAGCCAGGCTTTTATTCAGATAGACAGGCAGGCAGGTAGAGGGGTGGGTTTGTAGTTTCAAAAAATTAAAACAATCCATACAATTTTCCACATCAAGTCTCAACTGCGAAGCTAATACGTCCCTAACCTGATATAATCTGGTAAAATCGTTGATGAACTGATGTGCAAATGTTAGAACAGGTGTATCTTTGTAATTGTCACCCCTCTGGTCGTGTTTCAGTTTGGTCTCAAGGCCGGTGGGTGGCAGCAGAGCTCGGTCCTGCAGAGGGCGTGGATCGGGGGTTGTGCCTCCGGCGCTGAGCGCAGCCTGTGTTGCCAGGTCTGTTTACTGGATGCGACTGTGCGCGTCCATAGTTTTGCTCCGGCCCAGTTGGGAATTTTTCCTCGGACGTGTTTAGCACATTTATAACGTCTTAAGTTTCGCATTGTCTGGGCCTCTGTCTAATTCTTACACACACACACACACACACACAAGGGGCATTTGATAGCGTGACCATGTCACGTTATTGTGCTGAAGGTGCGTGGAGATTTCAAGTTTAGTTAGCTCTGAAGTATTTTGCATTTTTTGTAACAAGTTTTAACACAATATAAAGCAAATGTCATCACTTTATTGGGAGTCAGATTAATGGTTTCCTCGCAAGTAGTCGCCTGCTAGAAACGCCCCTTTTAAATTGAAATCCATATCAATTTATAACAAATGAATAATTAAAAGGGACATGACCTTACAAACAGATTGGCTTCATTTTAAACTCATGGTCAAACCAACACCAAAAACAAACAATAATAATAATAATAATAATAATAATAATAATAATAATAATAATAATAATAATAAACTGAAGCTAAACTTTCTTTATTTATTTTGAAGTGTTTCTGTCTGACAAACAATCCCATTCAACTTCAAAGAAATGGAAGGACGAGCGAGTGTCTTTTCTTTTTTCCTTTTAGAATATAAATTTTGGAGAAATTGCTTGCTTTTTCTCGCGGTACCTGGCAACTCAGCGGGCAGCAGCCAGCCGGTCCGGTCGGTGGAGTCACCGGAGGCCGATCCCCCGCGGAAATGTCCCCGGCGGAGCTGCTCAGAGCTCTGGTCGACGAGCGACTGAAGGCGGCCGCCAAGGACATACTGAGCCTCTTCGAACAAACCATCAGACACTACGAGGACATAGTTACCCGGTCAAAGCAGGAGCTCGACCGACGGGCCGGGCTGGTCGGTGGGAAAGGTAACGGCAGGACGCGCTGGGGTTAACGTCAACCCTACAAGAGCGCTGAAGTAGGGGTCAGCAACCTTTGACCTTTGTGTCCTTCTGCTAAAAAAATAAATAAATCGCAATGTGCTCCACCCTTCAATGTCCCGGGACGCACTTAACACTCGGCCCATCATCACAGGAGAGGGAAAGTAGCGCCATTTTGCATCCCCGAGAGTCTAATGGGTGGGAAGCAAAATGGTTGGCTGCACGGCGCTGCACGGCGCTGCACGGCGCTGCACGGCGCTGCACGGCGCTGCACGGCGCTGCACGGCGCTGCACGGCGCTGCACGGCGCTGAGCTGGTCATTGTCATGGCAGGCCTTCTCTTCTCAGCAGCCCTGTGTTCAATGCTTGAGCTCAGTGGTGGAAGTGGCAGGTTTCCCTTAGAGATAAAGCGGATCCCAGCTCACCTGCTCCTCCATTCTTCAGCACTGGGGCTGCAAGATAAAGGGCAGGAGGATGTTCCCAAATACTTAAGGTGCTCAGTCTAAACTGCAGCATCTTAGTTCCGTAAATTAATCTCATTAGATTTCAGGATTATGTTTGATCTAATGCTATTCCTGGTGTGGGGAAGTTTATCCTAGATACTTGGCTGCACAGGGACAAATATGTCTGCTTCTGTATTTACATGCATGTTTTATTGGAGTTTGAGATGGAGCTCCCCATATAACTTGAAGTGAAAATAACAGAAAATCCAAATTATTACCCAAGCCATCAGGTTTGAACTATTTTGAGAGCTTTTTCTCTGGGACGTGTCTTACTTAATATAGTTGTTACCATTGAGCAGATGCAGTTTTACAGGGGATAAGGAAATAGTGATGCATATTATAACCTTTTATTTTTACGTACAAATAAGTGGTTTATAATTTGGTGGCCATAATCCGTTTGATTACATGTGTCTGTGATGCCTTGTGAGTCTCATACAGGGACAAAATTTCACAAAACTTAAAATAGTGGTGGCAACAAATAAACACAGAGGCAGTTTACCACCTTTATCGGTCATCTTCTGCATTGTTTATATTTTTTTCTGTCCCCGTTTGTAAAGACATCATCACTAAAAAGAATTTTTCATTTCAATAACGAGCAGCCATTAAGAGACAAACACCATTGCACTTGTTGTTCTGTACAAAGAAAGACTGTCCTTACACTGCAGCTGTTCCCATCTTCTCACCAGGAGACTACCCATAACCATTTACATAGATTTGTTTGTACTGGAAGGAATTCTGATACTCTGCCTGTCTTGTCTAGCTTGTTTGTTATATAAATATATATATATAAATTAAAATGTGCTTTTGATCAATCTAAAACCTATTTTTTTTTCTCCTGTTTGATACTATCCAGCCCCTGTACAGCTCTCTGTCCAGGAAGAGGACATCCCCTCTGAGCAGGTGGACTGTGAGAAGAAGACTGGCCTGGGCAAGGATGAACATGAGCCCCCGCGGATTAAAGAGGAACAGGATGACGACCTGTGGGCCACTCAGGCAGGTGAAAAGCAGGAGAAGGCTGACACCAGAGAGACCATGTTCAATATTGTCTATGTGCAGAGAAGTGAGGAAGATGGAAGACAGTCACCACATCAAAGCCAAGAAGTTGAAAATAAAGGAGACCCTTTGCCCAGCAGCTCATATGCACAGTTGAAAGCAGAGCCTGACAGAGAGGACTGTGGTGTGTCAGCGCCAACCAGTGACCGTCAGAAGACTGACGACAGTGACGATGAATGGAGAGAGTGTGGGGGATTTTGCTCAGGTATTAAGAAACCACAGCATGCTGGTGAGACAGTAGACAGACCGTACACCTGCAGCGTTTGCAACAAGAATTTCAGGATTAAATCCCTTCTGACGCGCCACATGAAGACACACATGGTGGAGAAACCTTATAGCTGCAGTGTTTGTGGCAAAAGTTTCATCCAGCGCTCCTATCTGCAGACTCACATGAACTCTCACTCTGGTCAAAAGCCATTTATTTGTAGTCTCTGTGGCAGAAGATTCACGCAGGTCGAAAACATGAATGCTCACATACGAATCCACTCTGGAAAGAAAACCTCATATCTGTTCTGACTGTGGTAAAGGTTTTAGAGAGAAATCAGATCTTATCAAGCACACAGTAATACACACTGGTGAGAAACAATACAGTTGCACTGTATGCAACATGAAATTCGGTGCTAAGTCGAATCTAACATGCCATATGAAGACTCATTCAGGGGAGAGGCCATACAGTTGTGCTACTTGTGGAAAAGGATTCATTTGGCGCTCCCATTTGATTACTCACATGAAGACTCATGCAGGAGAGAAATCCTGAAACACTTATACCTGCTCTATGGTATTCATTTGATCATTTCCAGTGTAGAGCCAATGCAGTGTTCTGTTCTACGGACACATGAAATCATTTTTCAGTGTGTTACGGGGAAGAAGGATTTGCATTACAGGCACGAAATTAATAACAAAAAGCTTTTTCCTCAGAATCATCAGGTGTCATTTTACTTGTAGTAACTCTTCAGTTTGTCCATGCATGCTCTTTCTGCTTTTACTGGAGGATTACATGTTTTCATTTATGCAGCTTTTTAAAAACTCTTTCAAAAATTGATTGCATTAGTTTGTCTAAGGGTAATAAAAAAGTGATAATGTTACCATACTTCTAAGAGACAAACGCCATTGCACTTGTTGTTCTGTACAAAGAAAGACTGTCCTTACGCTGCAGCTGTTCCCATCTTCTCACCAGGAGACTACCCATAACCATTTAAATAGATTTGTTTGTATTGGAAGGAATTCTGATACTCTGCCTGTCTTGTCTAGCTTGTTTGTTATATAAATATATATATATATATATATATATATATATATATATATATATATATATATATATAAATTAAAATGTGCTTTTGATCAATCTAAAACCTATTTTTTTTTCTCCTGTTTGATACTGTCCAGCCCCTGTACAGCTCTCTGTCCAGGAAGAGGACATCCCCTCTGAGCAGGTGGACTGTGAGAAGAAGACTGGCCTGGGCAAGGATGAACATGAGCCCCCGCGGATTAAAGAGGAACAGGATGACGACCTGTGGGCCACTCAGGCAGGTGAAAAGCAGGAGAAGGCTGACACCAGAGAGACCATGTTCAATATTGTCTATGTGCAGAGAAGTGAGGAAGATGGAAGACAGTCACCACATCAAAGCCAAGAAGTTGAAAATAAAGGAGACCCTTTGCCCAGCAGCTCATATGCACAGTTGAAAGCAGAGCCTGACAGAGAGGACTGTGGTGTGTCAGCGCCAACCAGTGACCGTCAGAAGACTGACGACAGTGACGATGAATGGAGAGAGTGTGGGGGATTTTGCTCAGGTATTAAGAAACCACAGCATGCTGGTGAGACAGTAGACAGACCGTACACCTGCAGCGTTTGCAACAAGAATTTCAGGATCAAATCCCTTCTGACGCGCCACATGAAGACACACATGGTGGAGAAACCTTATAGCTGCAGTGTTTGTGGCAAAAGTTTCATCCAGCGCTCCTATCTGCAGACTCACATGAACTCTCACTCTGGACAGAAGCCATATATTTGTAGTCTCTGTGGCAGAAGATTCACGCAGGTCGGAAACATGAACGCTCACATACGAATCCACACTGGAGAGAAACCTCATATCTGTTCTGACTGTGGTAAAGGTTTTAGAGAGAAATCAGATCTTATCAAGCACACAGTAATACACACTGGTGAGAAACCATACAGTTGCCATGTATGCAACATGAAATTCGGTGCTAAGTCGAATCTAACACGCCACATGAAGACTCATTCAGGGGAGAGGCCATACAGTTGTGCTACTTGTGGGAAAAGATTCATTCGGCGCTCCCATTTGATTATTCACATGAAGACTCATGCAGGAGAGAAATCATGAAACGCTTATACCTGCTCTATGGTATTCATTTGATCATTTCCAGTGTAGAGCCAATGCAGTGCTCTGTTCTACAGACACATGAAATCATTTTTCAGTGTGTTACGGGGAAGAAGGAATTGAATTACAGGCTCGAAATTAATAACAAAAAGCTTTTTCCTCAGAATCATCAGGTGTCATTTTACTTGTAGTAACTCTTCAGTTTGTCCATGCATGCTCTTTCTGCTTTTACTGGAGGATTACATGTTTTCATTTATGCAGCTTTTTAAAAACTCTTTCAAAAATTGATTGCATTAGTTTGTCTGAGGGTAATAAAAAAGTGATAATGTTACCACACTTCTAAGTCTCACAATTTCCTCCATGTAGACATTCTTAGAAGACAGATTAAGTTACCATCATACAGCCATGTTAGCAGCTCTGTGGGGCTGGACTTAGGTGCAGAGATGTTTTGAGCTTAAGTCTAAAATCAGAATACTAACATACTCACAATGCTATCATACTGATGTTTGAAATGAACCCATGTCCACCATCTTGGTTTAGAATCTTAGCATGTTAACTAATTAATGTTTGCTAATTAATTCCAACGACAAAGTACAACTGAGACTGATGGGAATTTGAAATTTCATGGCAGTCCATTGAACAGTACATTAGATATTCAAAATCACAAATTTCAAATTGATGGTGGCACTAATAGAAAGGTCAGGGGATCTCCAAAATCAGTAGGATTCATCCTCCGTTGACCATGAATCTCTGGAAATAATTCTGTTGTGGTTGATTGAATAGATGATGCCTTGATGCTAGTAAAATCCTGAATACTGACAAATATACAAATATGTCTATTTAATTCTTCCAGTTCCTGATGCTAGGGAAAATGATTATAAGATATGAAATTAAATAAGTTCTTCTCTTTGCTACCACTTTGAAATAAAGAAATTCCAGTGCCCATGAATCATCATGTTTTGATTAAATTAAAAAAAAAAAACTCTGTAATTGGTGGAAGATATCTCAACCATATAAGTTTTACAATGAGCCATCTTTACTACATCATGATTTTCCAAAGGCAATGGTAAGAGTACACAGAGGCTTGGCCTTTGTTCAACTGTGATTTATCATTTATAAATTACATATTAACTGTTAGATTGAACAATACATTAAGAACTGAAACTCTGGAACCTTGTCAAGACGAGGCTTGCCTACAGCACCTGAAAACCTTTATGTGAGAACAAGCAAATCGACATCCTTACATCCTCAACAACCTTCCTGAGAAATTAAGGTTAGTAAACACCATATTAAACCTAACCAGCATAACCAATACAGATATAAAGATGCCATAACTATTTAAAGCTCTCATCATGATTTAGCACTATTAATATTCTAATATATTACCTGCATTAACAAGGTTCCTTCAGTAAAATCTCTGAATGTTTCCGAAGGGTCCTCAAGCTCAATGTAGCCAGTATTGTATGTTCTCAAACTCTTTAACTCCAGCTGTGTAAATATTTTCGGTTTACTCTTGTTTCTTCATACTGCGTTCATTTTTATAACTTTGAATTGGTGTGATAGTAAATATTTACATTTTCTAAAACCAGAATAAAAATAATGCTTAATGGTGAGCCTCACGTCAGACTTGTATAATATAATATCTGATCAACCTAATCATAAAAAAAATTCTAGGCTGTTTACACTGAAGATAGGATGTGTGAGGTTCAAATGAGCTCTAAGTCGAGGGTTGGATATTCAGAATGGAGCAACTGCCATCTCATCTTTAAGGCATGATATCCAAAATAAATGACAGCTGATTAACTGGATGGAGGGACCTGGAGGAAGCAAATTTGACCACAGTGAAAAATACTGCTCCATTTCCTGCAGATTCACAATGTCAAAGATGTCAGATTGCCTAATCTCTACTCCAGTAATACACACCTCACAACTGTCCCTAAAAATTCTTCTCTTTTTGCTCAATATTACTGAACAAACTCCATCTACTGTTGGCTACAAGGTGATGCTGAAAGCTCCCAGAAAACCCAATATGTTGACTTCGAAAAAGATTTTCATTCATTTATTTTTTAAACTAAAATGGTGGAAAGTAACTAAGTATATTTACTCAAGTACCAATATGGATATGAGTTACTTTTATTTTACTTGAATATTTTCTTTTCATGCCCCTTTCTACTCTTACCCCACTGAGATTTAGAGAGAAATATTTTACCATTTACTCCACTAAATTTATTTGACAACTCTGGTTACTTTTTTCTGGTGGAAGATATCTCAACCATATAAGTTTTACAATGAGCCATCTTTACTACATCATGATTTTCCAAAGGCAATGGTAAGAGTACACAGAGGCTTGGCCTTTGTTCAACTGTGATTTATCATTTATAAATTACATATTAACTTTTAGATTGAACAATACATTTTTTTCAAAATCCACATTAAGAACTGAAACTCTGGAACCTTGTCAAGATGAGGCTTGTCTACAGCACCTGAAAACCTTTATGTGAGAACAAGCAAATCGACATCCTTACATCCTCAACAACCTGCCTGAGAAATTAAGGTTAGTAAACACCATATTAAACCTAACCAGCATAACCAATACAGATATAAAAATGCCATAACTTTCTAAAGCTCTCATCATGATTTAGCACTATTAATATTCTAATATATTACCTGCATTAACAAGGTTCCTTCAGTAAAATCTCTGAATGTTTCCAAAGGGTCCTCAAGCTCAATGTAGCCAGTATTGTATGTTCTCAAACTCTTTAACTCCAGCTGTGTAAATATTTTCGGTTTACTCTTGTTTCTTCATACTGCGTTCATTTTTATAACTTTGAATTGGTGTGATAGTAAATATTTACATTTTCTGAAACCAGAATAAAAATAATGCTTAATGGTGAGCCTCACGTCAGACTTGTATAATGTAATATCTGATCAACCTAATCATAAAAAAATTTCTAGGCTGTTTACACTGAAGATAGGATGTGTGAGGTTCAAATGAGCTCTAAGTCGAGGGTTGGATATTCAGAATGGAGCAACTGCGCAACATCTCATCTTTAAGGCATGATATCCAAAATAAATGACAGCTGATTAACTGGAGGAGTGGACCCGTGGGTGAAGCAAATTTGACCCCAGTGAAAAATACTGCTCCATTTCCTGCAGATTCACAATGTCAAAGATGTCAGATTGCCTAATCTCTACTCCAGTAATACACACCTCACAACTGTCCCTAAAAATTCTTCTCTTTTTGCTCAATATTACTGAACAAACTCCATCTACTGTTGGCTACAAGATGATGCTGAAAGCTCCCAGAAAGCCTAATATGTTGACTTCGAAAAAGATTTTCAATCATTTATTTGTAAACTGAAATGGTGGAAAGTAACTAAGTATATTTACTTGAGTACCAATATGGATATGAGTTACTTTTATTTTACTTGAATATTTTCTTTTCATGCCCCTTTCTACTCTTACCCCACTGAGATTTAGAGGGAAATATTTTACGTTTTATATTTAATTGACAACTCTGGGTCCTTTCCCCCTCTAAAGATCCCAGATTAACCTGCAAGTAGATTGGCAGGAAATTGATTGACAACTATTTTGATAATTGTTTAAGTCATTTTTCGTAAAAAATGCCAGAAACATTCCATGTTTTCAGCATCTGAATTTGAGGATTTGCTGCTCTTCCTTTTAGTATGTTAGTATTTTAAATTTATATTTCATAATTTTAAGTTTGGACTTTTGTTTGCAAATCACGTACTCTGCACATCTCTCTAGTTTCTGATTTTTTTTTTTTTTACAAACCAAACAGCTGATTAGTCGAGAGAACAATTATCAAAATTAACTCTTAATTAAAAAAAAAATCGCTATTGTCCTTTTCTTTTAGTGCCTAAATGTTTTGCACGGTACTTTTCACTTTTTATACTTTAAATTCTGCATTTTCCTGATTAAACTTACATTCTTTTCACCTCGTGATTTCCAGTGCCGGATTTTCCTGGTGGTAACGGAGAGTTTTTGCAAAACAGTATCACTGCTTTTCAGAAGCAAATGGATATTTTTACACGGAAACGCGCACTGTGTGATAGTGTTACAAACAACAACAGCAACAACAACAACAACAACAACAAAATTCTCTGTAACTTCTGCAGTATTTAAATGACCGCGTTGTCTCTTCGGGGGCGCTTTCGTCGCTTTGCCGCGCTGCAGCTGCGGTGGCCGGCGCGTCCGCCGTCCCTCCGGGCCCGCCTCTCTGCTCTCAACCAATCAGAGAGCGCCAAAAGGCGGAAGTGCTCACGATGTCATTTCCGTTCCGCGAAAAATAATTTTGCGCCTTCAGAGCAGCTCACAGACGGAGACGGAGACGGAGGAGCTGAAAGATGGAGGAGAAAACGACCTAAGGCGTCGAACCGGAGCGGTAGTTTTAACGGAACCGATCTCCGGCTGATGCTCGTAGGTTATGGTGAATAATCTCCCGGTTTCGGAGATGCAGAGTTGTTGAATGTGAAGCGGAGGGAGCTCTCATCGGATCGCTATAACACACACCGACATATACCCACACAGAAACTTAAAACTTACACACACCTGCGTGTGGTCAAACCGGAGTCACAATGATCAGGACCGGACTGAAGAAAACAAAGGTAAGAGTCGCGATTGTGTTAAACCAGAGGCCATTTTCCTTTCCTGTCTTCATTTTTCAACAAAAATGTTGAAAACACGTTATTCGCGTGTTCATATGCAAACAACCCAACGTTTGACCAGTTGAGGTTTTCGGCGGCTTTTCAGGTTTAAGCACGTCCTGTCCGTGTGTAGTGGAGAAGTATTCAGATCATTTGCTCGAGTAAAAACCTCAGGATCACCCCGGTAAAGTACTGCATTCGTAATGATACTGCAGTAAAAGTGTGTCAGTATTATCGGGGACATGTGAGAAGCTGCAATCACGAAATGTTCGGCCTTTATTGATGATGATTTTCTGATGATCAACTAAACTGCTAAGTGTTTCAACTCTCATTTTTATAAACTACTCGTTGGTTTATGCAGAACATTAATGCTGTCAAGCTGCTGCAGAGTGATAAAGTTGAAGCGGCCGCTATATCACTGGACCTGCTCAGTCAGTATTGTATAAATCATCAGGGCTGTTTCATTGCTGGTACAAGGATCAGCTGTTGACCACCTGACGTGAAGCTTTTGTACATCAAGATCTTTTCTACAGTTGAAAATGTCAAATGTTTGTAACCCACCGTCTTTTTGGATAACAAACAAATGGCAGCCACGAAATGCTGGTATGTTTTTGCTTTTGTGGTTTCTTTCAGGCCTCTGGAGGAGGGAAGTACAACATCTCATCCTTCTTTTCCCCTCAAAGCCGCAAGGTAAATGGAATTTATCATGATTTTTTGAAATTTTTTTGGTTCCCTCTTTGCTGCCTTTTCTTTGCTTTTTGCCCCCCCCCCCTTATTCCTAGTTTTGACATGACTGTCAAGATCTTATCTTAATATTCATACTTGATGCAATTTTTTCAGATGACAATGTGAATATTTGTAATGTGCATATAATGAGTGTTTTTTTAATTCTTTCAGTTTAGCGATTATTATTTTCTGTTTTTTGGTGTTTTGGGTTTTTTTTGTAGTGCACTGTTACTTTGCCCTGTGAAGTAAGAATGGTGCTGTGCACAATTTACTACTACTGTTACTGGTATATATATTTTTTTTTAGATTATGCATTGAAGTAATCACTTGATTGTGTTACTTTTAGGGCGAGTCCCTTTCAAAGAAGTTAACCATCACCGACACTGCAATTGCAAAGAGTGAACCTCTGATTGAGGATGGGTCGATGATCGCCCCATTGAGACTCCATTCCCCTTCAAAGAGGCGTATCCTTGGGGACCTTGAGAACATCCTGCCCTCCTCGCCAGATCCTCCCCTCTCTGTGCCAGAGACCCCCAACAGTCAGATCAGGCTTTCCCCCTCATCCCCCTCCAGCAGAGATTTGACGAGCCTGGCTAAGATCGGCACGTTGTCCCCCATTTGTCCCAGGCCCCACTCCAAAGGGCCCCGTGCCAGGAGAGTAATGGTTGAGGAAGGAGAGAAAATCAAGAGGGAAGTGGGATGGTCTGGCCCCCTAAAAAGACTCTTCAGTCCTCCTGAAGACCTCCGTGATGCTAAGAGACAAAGAACAGTGATCAGCCCCCCAGGTAGCAACCTAAAAGTAAAAAGATCTGTGATGGTGCCCAGTGACCAGTTAGAGGGTCAGTCTGAGAGGTTGGAGGGTCACAGCCGAGGTACTGAAGTGGCCATTAATGACAGCAGAAACACAAGAAAACATCAGGAAGGAGATGAAGAAGAGAGAGATCCTGGTTTTACTGTGATAACAGAGCAGAAAGCAACTGAGGTGAAAACCAATGGAATTCCACACACTTCTCTGAATAAGAATACGCCTACACTTACTACTTATTTACACAAACCCAGTGTGCTGACGGTCACACGGGCACCACAGGAAAGTGAAAATGAGGGCGAGGTCGACCTAAACGAGGAAAAGGCTAAAAGAACAGCCAGGACATCACAGAATGGAGACAAAGATACTGGGCCATCATCTGATCAAGAGCAAGCTGGAGGTACACAGACAAAGTGGGGATGTTAATTTTCACCAACTACATGTTTTGCATAAACTGTAATTATTCTTACCAGAATTGCATGTTGTTGACAGGGCCGAATATTACATTAATTTGGATTGTAATAAAAAAGTTGTGTTGCAGAACTCCCCTGACCCCACATGAACACTTGTTTTAATGAAGTTCAATAGTGTTTTTCCTAGATAAAGTGTTTTTTCTTTCACAAAGAGAAAAAACAAGACTTAAGCTATGTTAACGATTTTACAAAATCTCAGATTACGATATATTGAGTGTTGTATCATGTTGTATAATTTATGTCTATATACTTTTAATGTTATTTTATTCTCTCTTAACCTTTTTTTTTAATTAGGGGTGACCTCAGAGTGTCCTATGGAAGAGAGGGTAGATGAGAGTTGGTTTTCAGAGCATATGGATGATAATACAGGCCTTGTCACAGAGGAAAAATCCAAAAAGCCCTGGTGAGAAACACATGAACACACTGGCCCGAGGTGTTATGCACAGACTGATTTGGTTAGGTGACTGTAAATTTGTCGTGAAGGGACAGCACATCACTGACAGATAACTTGGGGCATTTAAGCGGTTGACTTTGTGAGCGTTATGCTGCTGACGTGCCAGGATGGTGGTGCTGAGTAGTTTCTGTGTTATGATGACAATGGCCTCATAACTTGAGAAGTGAGCTTGTGACTAAACAAAATCCTGTACACTTACCTGCTGTGCTGATGAATTAATTCAGATTTACAAAACTTTAACAAAACCATGAGCACGTCTGACATCAAGAGTCCTCTCTGTCCCCACAGTAAAATACCAGACCACGTGATCCTTTCTGGAGGGGTTAACAACCGCTACTGGGTTTTGGATGTGAAGGAGCAGCCTGGTCAAAAAACACTGACCATCTCATGCTACAAATCTCTACATCCAACAGAGATGTGTCTTCTAAAAGATGGATGGTAATGCTTCACATTGGGACCTCTGCTGTGTTGACACTGTTATCCACTTTCATATTATTATCATAATGTTCATTTAATTTTTCCCTAAAATTCCCAGATTAGATAGAGGCCAGATTTATTAACTTCTCACTTACTTTTCAGCCTCATACTTTTAATTGTGAAAAAAAATAGATACAATTTATTTTTGACTTGATGAATTGTTATCGTTAATTAGTTACAACAAGTCTGTTTTAGATTTTGTGCCTAACTTGAAAATGTGGACAAATTCAACGTTCACTGTATGTTTCTGTATGCACAATTTCTATTCCCTCCTTTTCCTTGTGGTATTTTGGTTGTCATTTCTGTTTTGTGTGTAGATGCTTTTACATTCCCACTTGACTTGCATTTGAAATTGTATGTTGGAGCTAGTAAAACTGACCATCGGTGATGATCAGGGACTGTGCGTTTGTCATGTGGATGTACCTATTTATCTTTGCTTATTAGTTTTCATTATGTGTCTCTGTATTTGTATGACCATAATGATTTCTGATCTTTTTCTTTGTTTGTTTTTTGGTTTTTGTTTTGTTTTGTTTTTTTTGATGGGTGTTTCCAGGGAGGTGACGCCCGTTTGCCGTGGTGATGTGGTGCATCTGGAGGGCCACTTTGATGGTGGGTCCTGGGTGGTGGACAGGGAGCAGGGCTTCCTGGTTTTACTGCCTGATAGCCTGATCTCAGGTACCAGCATCTCAAACTCCATCCGCTGCATGAGGCGTGCAGTGCTGGGTGATATGTTTAAGGTAAAAGGCATTACAACCTTGTTAATATCAGTGTTTTGTTTTGTTTTTTTCTAGGGCTTTTTTTGTGTGTGTTACTTGATTAATTTTTATGTCTTTTTAAATTTAATTTCACTATTTTATCTTGAATTGGATAGCACACTTTGCACAGTGTGAGCAGTGTGAAAGCTAACCCTTCTGTCATATTCATGAGGTCACCACAAGGGTGGTACTTTGACTACAATAAATCATAATGTTGTGGCACCCAACTACTTTTACATCTTAGCAGAAATGGTAAATTCGATTTGTTTGAGTGAGTTGTGCAGTGCTTAGAGTATCTGTTGTGTATCTAAAAGGTAACGGATGAAATTCCTGTAATAGTCAGTTTGTTTACATCATCACATATACAGTTGAATGCCAAACATATAAACAAGGTGCTAATGTTATGCAATGGCCCAAAAAATCTCCTACATGAAGTGAAAGGTTTTCTTTTTGTCCACTATTTCATCAGAGTTTTTACTCAATGCTCTGGTATTATTTTGAGGCCAAAGATTTAGGTTGTCGTTTTAGCTTTTATATTTTATAGTGTTTGTGTTATTTTGTCTATACACATCCCAATAACAGAATAATCTTTTTCCCTTCTGCTGTTCTTTCCATTTGCAATGATGCAGAGTTTTGACAGTGGCTCAAAGCAGATGCTCAATGGCACCATGGTCCATGAAGTCTTTCAGAGAGCAGCGACAGCTAAAGATTTTTCTTTGGAGACACTGTCCAAGCTAGCTGACCAGGCACTACACAGTCCTCAACACCTCGGAGACATGTAGGTGGTTAGAGTATGTGCTTCAAGGGTGCTGCAGACCCATCCAGAATAGAGTACTTGAACAGAGAAGTGAAGCTTATAAGGAAACAATAAGAAATTGCTCAGCGGTTACATGTCGAGGATATTTGTCACCTTTTTGCCTGATGTTTGTCATGTTCGGATACATTTGTCTTTTGCCTGTATGTCCCCAGGTACAGTTTGGGTGTAAGTCGGGAAGAGATGAAGCAGGAACTGCACAATTATCTGCCTTCACTAGAACACTGGGCAAGGGAATACCTCAGCTCCCCGACGCCGAAAGCCATCAGTCTCAAAATGTATGTACAACACACACACACACACTATTACAGATTTCACATATCTCACACCAATCAGTGTAATGAATAGTGCCATCACATTTTTGTTATCCAGACTTAAATGCTGTCGAAAGTGAAAGTTGTGATACTGAGGACATTTTTGCAAAGTTTAATCACAGTTTACAAAGTAATTACCAGTGTGAATAAGGTTTTGTTGGCTGAATTAGCTGTTTATATATCTGTCTCTGTCTCCATGACCACAGTCCTAGCAACAGCAGAGCTCCAAGCAGGGATCAAGACTCTTCATCTGTTGTCACGGTTACAGAGCTTGCAGATATAGAAGAGAACATATGGTCACCAAGATTTGGTCTGAAAGGGAAAATTGATGTGACAGCACGTGTTCAAATCCAAAGACCTCGAAACGGCAGTAACAGAACCCCGGAGGACAAGATTGTGCCCTTGGAGCTTAAAACTGGAAGAGAGTCAAACTCGATAGAGCATCGCAGTCAGGTTGGTGGACGAGAGTGTGTTCAGCTAGGTAGATGCACACATGCAGACAGACTTAATCATGTTGCCTGACTCACACAGGCATGGCTACATATTGGTTATGTCCTGTACACATGGGTCTATGTGTGTGTGTAGGTGATTCTGTACACTCTGATGAGCATGGACAGATACACTCCCGATGCCGGCCTCCTGCTTTACCTCAAAACTGGCAACCTGCACCCTGTAGTGGCTAGCCACATGGACCGCAGAGGTACAGTATATCCACATTCACTTAACTAACTTGCCAGCTCCGATTAATCATGTCATGACCTTTTTTAAAAAAAAAATTTTTTTTTCTTCAATCATCTCAAATTGTGAGGTTGTGGATTATTTTCCCATTTTACAAAATTAGATCAAAATGTATCTAGAAAGAGGCCGATAACTGTAGTTGCAAATAAAAAGCTGAATGTTAAACCCCCACCACACACCAATATAAATTTATCATTGAAAACTCCTCTTTCAGCTACTAAATTGTGTTAATTTTGAGTCTGACCGTAACATGATCATGCAGTGAAACCAAAGAAGAGCCTTGTATTTCTTACACTCTTTCACAGCAGCCTCTAAAACTGTGTTTTTGGCAGAGCTGCTGAAGCTGAGGAACACATTGGTTCATCACATTCACAACTGTGTAAAGAAAGAAGCGACGCAGAGACGTTTGTCCAGACTTCCTGACATCCTGACAAACAGACAGACCTGCCAGTATTGTCCTCAAAGGAGAAACTGTGCTTTATATGAAAGGTAAACCATTTTTAAACTAATTTTTCAGCCATGGAAATGTCAAACATTAGAATATTTATGAACCTAATCAGTAGGCGTATGATCTCATTAAAGTGTGATTCCTTCACTGTCTGTCTTGGCCTCTTATTTCCACTTCCTGTCTTATTGTCACTCTTCTCTTTCTCCATACCTGCCCTTATTCCTCCTCCAGAGCGGTGCTTGGCAGCCCTGGAGATGTCAGTGAGGATGTTGTGCTTGACTTCCTGCAGCAGGAGACAGGACATCTGACTCCACCGCATCTGAGCTATTTTTCCCATTGGCTGCTAGTCTGCTGCCTTGAAGCATCTACCATGGAGGCCAAGAATAACCGAAGGCGTGTTTGGCTTCAGACAGTTGAGGAGAGGTAAGAAGTTGGTTTCTTTTTAGACATGTAAACACTTAGTCTCGGGCCGTCACTGAATGTTCTAGCGCTTTTTGTTAGTGATTATTAAGCCCCTCACAATTTATTATTGGGCATAGAAGCTTGCATATAAAATCAGCCCCTTCATACTCTATAAAACATTTTGCAGAATTTTCTTAAATTCCAACATCTAAATTATTTTTCTCAGTATACTCTGACTTGTCTTTTGCAGCGAGAAGAGTGGGAGTTGTGTGGGGAATCTGCAGCTCAGTGGCCCAGTGTCCGTCCCATCTGAAGGAGTTTTCCTCCATCGCTTCCAGAGACGTAGTGTGGCGCAGCAGCAGAGTTTGGCCAGCAGCGGTCTGGCCAGCAGGGATCGCATTGTGGTTAGCGACCAGGAAGGTCGTCTTGTTGGCTTGGCAACAGGATACCTGTGTGAGGTCACGAGGACATCAGTCAGCTGCACACTGGATAGGTGAGAACAGATCCCGCATATATGTGTCATCTGGAGTATCTCCACCCAAGGGCAACTGAAGGACAAATGTTGTTTTATATGTTTCACAGAAACTTATCAAAGTTTAGTGGTGTGTTGTTTCGACTGGACGGGGACGACGGTGCGGTGGGCCTCGGTACTCACCTCACCAATCTCTCCAGACTGATGGAAAACTGTGAGGACAGGTGGGTACAGTAAAATTAAATTTTAAGTTATGATAGCATAGCATGTAGGTTACGGTAAAACAGCCTCATCCCTAGGAAGTTAAGTAGGTGACGGTTTAAACAGTAGCGACATACATTTTATTAGCAACTGTCCCTTTTTTCCTGTAAATTTAAAGCGTTATTTAACAAATATGTCTGTGCGTGTGTTTGTGTGCAGTGATCGTCTCAGGGAGCTGGTTGTTGACCTTCATCCGCCAGAGTTTATTTCCAGCCTCAGTTCTGTTCTGCCCAGAGAGGCCAAGGACACTGTGGCCAACATCCTCAAAGGTGACAAAGCTACTGGTTTCTACTGTGTCTGGCTCATGTGCTTGTTTTCCTTATCTGTATTCAGTTTTCTTTTTCCTATTTACCATAGGGAACAAATGAGAAACTTCATGGAAAAAATGAGGAGAAATTATATATATGTCCTCAATAAATTTTGCACAGCTTCTGGACTTGAATTTTAATACTGAAATCAATAGTAGAAAATTTTCGACACACCATTCTTTCTTTATATGAAGACATCTCATCAAGGTTGTAGGAGACTGCATGTTGTGTCAATTTACATGTTTGCGTGTATGTTTGCGTAGGTCTCAACAAACCCCAGAAGCAGGCCATGAAGAAGGTGTTGTTATCAAAAGACTACACACTGATCGTCGGGATGCCTGGTACAGGCAAAACCACAACCATCTGCACCCTGGTAAACTCCTAAATATGATCTGTAAACTTTATCTCACCTAAAGCATAAATCTGCACTGTCTACTCCTTTAGAGACCAGAACTCTCTAACCCTCTGTTAATTTCCTCATGTGGCACCCTCTACAATTTTCTCTCTCTCTCTCTCGCTCTCGCTCTCTCTCTCTCTCGCTCTCGCTCTCGCTCTTGCTCTTGCTCTTGCTCTTTTGTCTCTTCCTCATTCTTTCTCTCAGGTTCGCATCCTACACGCATGTGGGTTTAGTGTTTTGCTGACCAGCTACACACACTCTGCTGTTGACAACATCCTGCTGAAACTGAAGCGTTTCCGGGTCGGGTTTCTGCGTCTGGGGCAGGGGCAGAAGGTTTGCTATGGCTGATGTGTTTTATTCAATATGTAAAACACAGTATGGTATAAGTCTTTACTTCCCTAAATTGTTTTATAATAGTAAACCTAAACTGTTTCATTTTGTAGATATATAGCACAGGTCAGTATTAAATATTATTGAATTATAGAGTAATGTGTTATAATTGTAGAATTAGGGGGTCTCCTGTTTTCTGCCTCCTCTAGGTTCATCCAGACATCCTACCTTACACAGAGGAAAGTGCCAGAAAGAAGGGAGTTCATGCTGTCTCAGACTTGGAGCAGCTTTATAACAAGGAGGTCAGGACTTAGTTTGTGGAATATTATTGCAGCAACTTGGACTAATTTACATACACTACAGTTTGCATTTAGCTCTTTATTTATTTATTTAATTTATTGTTGTTGGGTTTTTTTTTTTATTATTATTTTTTATATTTTACACCTCATCTCAGTGTTTTTCCCGCTTTGACATCTCACTTGTAGTAAACATTACCACTAAATACCAATCCCCTCTCTCTCTTTCTAGCTGGTAGTGGGAACCACCTGTATGGGCATCAAGCATCCAATTTTCACACGCCGGCGGTTTGATTTCTGCATCATAGATGAGGCGTCACAGATCAGTCAGCCTATCTGTCTGGGACCCCTGTTCTACGCCAGGAGATTTGTCCTGGTTGGAGACCACCAACAACTGCCACCGATAGTGCAAAACCAGGAAGCTAGGTAGCGTATGTGCTTTGCTTAAATGAGGTGTATGTTCATTTGTGTTTTGCATTAATGAAGGGAAGATGGAAAAACTATTGTTTTAAGAAACTGCACATATTGTAGTCATTTGTCATCATGAGGGTAAAACATGGCACAATGTAAGCCTTCACATTAAAGTGGTTCATAAGATAGTGAAGCTTTAACATGTTGCAGATGTAATGGGTTCAGTTAGATGGTTAATGCAAAGTTAAAATATATATCAACAGAAATGTTGTCATCGGTTTGTTTGTTTTATTTTTCTTAATTTTTTTTCAAGGTCACTTGGGATGGACGAAAGTCTATTTAAGCGACTAGAGCTCCATAGTGAAGCAGTGGTCCAACTCAGTGTACAGTACCGGATGAACAGGTAAACCTACATAAGCAGATAACTCTGCCTGTTTCAGTGGTCTGTCTCACTGATCATGATTACATCCTTTAGACTTTTCAAATGGCTCCTTCACAACTCTCAACCACTAACTTTTTTTCTTATACAAGTTAGTGGAGCTGAAAACCATTTTTGGCCAAAATATGGATACAGTAAACTTCATGATGAACCTGTGATTAATAAAATCTGGATTTACTTTGATCTTAAAGACAGACTGTTAAGGCTGCTCTCGCTTTAGCATTGCAGAGAAAAAAAATAGTCCCTCTCCATTATAAACGCTATGTGATCTGTTTTTTTCAGGCAGATAATGTCTCTCAGTAACTCCCTGATGTATGAGGGCCGGCTCGAGTGTGGATCAGAGAGGACAGCCTCGGCCCTGCTCACCCTGCCTTTCCTGCTTTCTGTCCAGTCAGAGCTTAGATCCTACTCTGAAGCTCATCCCCATCACGATCTGGCATGGATACAGGCCACATTGTCACCTAGCAACCCTGTTTGCTTCCTTGATTGCTCAATGGTTGGTCAAAGAGAGAGAGAGAGTACACATCAAGCAGTCTTTTTTTTTTTTTTTTTTTAATTGAGGTGTTGTGTTGTCGGGAACTTTCAAATGGCTTCGGTATTTGATGGAGGGTTTCAATTTTGAATGTAGGTGCTGTTCGTCTAAAAATTTCCCAGCCATGTGAAGTTTGCAGTCTAGAGGTACTGCAAATTATTTGCATCTCACAGATTAGTTATGGTATTAATCTAACATTCCCCTACTCAAGTAGTTTTTCGTTCTGGAGGAGGGTCGATCAAGGCAGTTACTATAAATGTTGAGAGAGTGATCTAAATATTGCTTTGGGTGTCTATGGACCTGAGAGACATAGCACATGTATGACAGCGTGTGAGAGTGTATGGAGTGTCAAGGTACGCAGGTCTTAATCTAAATTCTCTCTCCTGCCTACTTTAGGTGCCAGCACTGGAGTCGGTGGAGCAGGGAGGCGTAAGCAATCACACTGAGGCTGCTCTCATACACAAGTTGCTTTCACTGCTGATTAAGGTACACCAACTGATACTCAAGTGTTTAGAGCACAACAATAATATAATACATTACAATAGTTGGTTTAAAAACTGAGAAATTATCAGTGTAGCTAGTTGTTGTACTAACCCCTGCTTATTTCTTTTTACAGGCAGGGTGTAAGCCCAGTGATATAGGTGTTATTGCTCCCTACAGACAGCAGTTAAAGAGTATCTCTGCTCTGCTGCAGTCTTCTGCTTTCGCCGATGTGGAGGTAAACACAGTGGACCGATACCAAGGAAGGGACAAAGGTCTTATTGTGCTTTCTTTCGTCAGGAGCACTGCAGAGGAAGGAAATGTAATCCAACCCCCCTTTTTTTTTTACTCATGTTTCTGCTCTTTTCTTCTGTGCCTCTATCAATATCTTTATGGATGAACAATCAAATGAATAAGTGAGTGGCAACCTGACCTGATTCACCCCCACCCTCTCTATTCAGTTAGGAGAGCTGTTGAAGGACTGGCGTAGACTGAATGTGGCCATTACCAGGGCCAAACATAAGCTGCTGATGGTGGGCTCTGCTACAACCCTACGACGCTACGCACCTGTGGAGAAACTGCTCAACCATCTCCAGCAAGAAAACATGATATCCTTTATAAATACATCTTGGCACCGCCACTAAACCTTTCTTCATTTTCACTACAAATTAGCAGAATTAAGCACGTAACAAAATTTTAGTTTGTTCGACAGTTAGTCACCAACGTTACAAACATTTGTAAATTTTTTTCCCCAAGTCTTCTGTTTATACAAAGTTTTTTTTTTTCCTGAACCCTTACTTCACATTATCCATCTCCCACCAGCTGCCCACAAGGTCTTACCCAGCATGCATCTATGACAGAGGGCTGGGAATCCATGATGGTGTCACAGATCAACCTCCTGTCTCCCAGTGGTGCAGAGAGCAGCTGTGGAGAACTTAAAAAGGGCAGCAAACGAGTGCCAGTCTGTAAAAGCACTGCATGATCTACCAGGATGTTGTTTTCAAACATAAGAGCTATAAATACTTGTGGGAAGTAACAGTCATCAACAATTCAAAATCTAGTTCTTGCTGTGTTGCTGTGCAACAAGCATTTGGTGGAGTTTAACTGGAGATACAGATGACGCTAGATTAGTACTGTAGTACTGTACTGTAAGTTTAAATTACAGCAAATGCTGTTGATTTCTAATGCACTGTTCAACAGAATATCACCTCCCACTGCCACATTTTTGCAGATTGTGAGGTGGTTTCACATTGAATTAAGTGGTAAAGACTTACAAGGCCTCATAGGCTTAATCTACTGACGGAACTTTTACAAACTTTGTAGAGACCTTCAGGGTGTGTCTGCTATTATTTATTTTAATAAAAGAACTGTGAAACACCGAAGAACATGGACAAAGGAACTGCTAAAGTAGTTGCACACAAAACTAACACATCAAACTAGGACTGGTCACTATTTAGAAAGTCAGATATTTTTGATCAATTACCCCTGTTAACACACAACAATATTTTATATGTGACTTTTGGTACTTTCACGTGGCATTTACACAGGCAACACAGAAAAGCATCAGTAATGTGAATATGGATACAAACAGGTGAAGTTATCCGTAATTCATTTCATTCAGCTACAATGGCTCATAAATCTTTGTCACTCAACCAAATTAGTCCTCAGAAATTAAAAAAACCTAAGAACACCATGTTTAGCTTTATCACAGCATTACAATAACCAGATTTACTTGCAATCTTAAGTCAACAAATCACTAGTTTTCCGATTTAATATTCAAGTAGGTGTTATATAAAGGATGTGGTGATGGCTTCAGTATGTAATATACAGTTATATACTTACATACTTGTATTCATATACTTGAACTCCATTATAATCTGTTAATGAGCCACACTGGCCTTCAAATGAATGGAAATAACATACTGGCCTAGAAATTCTTTTATTTCCTTTTTAAAACAAAATTCTACAGCATCATATTGTTAGTAACTGCAAAAACTGAAGGAAAATTAAAGCATGTGAGTCATTTATCTTAATTCCTTTGCATAAAGCAAAACTCAAGCTGTGTAGAGACTGAATTATTACAGAGGATACTACATGGTTTCATAACAGATAAAACCCTAAGAATTTTATTAGGAAAAAACACAATTTAGAAAGAATTATATTCTTCTCAAAATATGTTGTAAATGTAATCTAATACTAATCAACTGAGGATCTAACTTGATAATTTCTTTTGACTCTCAACTGTGAGCAGAGGGTTTTAAGTAACATCCTGACCACCTGGCTTACTTTGCCTCTATCACTGATCTATTTTACTATTTTACATAACTTCTCATTTGACTTTTTATTTTTATTTTATTTTATTTTTTTTTCACTAATTTTGATGTTTTTTGCTGTTGTGTAAATAATTTAGATTTTAATGGTACGTGATGTCTTTTCTATCCTGCTGTTTGTTGGTTAGCTGAGTGATTATTAAAATTAACGGTCTTGACTTGAGTCTATTTTGCCTTTTTATTTAAACAATTTCATGTTTTATTAAAGCCCGAGTCTGCTGCTCTGGACAGGTGCATGTTGATTTTCTCAGCGTCTCTGACCCTTGTTGCTGGCATGTGTCTGACTATAGCGTGATTGTTCCCTGCAGTACAGTGATGGTTTGTCCAGCTATGTTGATTCTTCCATCATCTCTCACTTCCAGTTCCAGCTCTCCGCCTCGACTGGAGCACTGGTAAGCTATATGAACACACACACACACAGGTAAACCTGAGTGTCAATATGGTGCAGTCCAGTAGTAATGGATGATTCATAGCCTGTGATCTGATTGGTAAAAACCTGCCTATAACTCTGTTAAACTATTGTTGATTAGTTCCATAATGTTAACTTTGTAGAATTAGTTATACTAATTACCCAGCATTTTCTTCTTTCCTAGTTTCTCAGACCAGTAGCTACTTAGGACAGTGTGGGCAGAACCTGCAAGGATAGAAAGGACATGAGACCAAAAACTGATTATGTAATGTTCCAGGTAAATTTCACAAGACCCATACTGAACATTAAACAGCTTCACTGCAGAAAAGTACAAAGCTGCTAGATCCCTGAGACAGTCTTGTCTGTGGGTGTTTTTCTAACCAGGGGATTGTATGTAGATGTGTAGAACTGCATGATAATGTCAAAGTACTGTCAAATGAATTCTTTTTTTTTTTTTTTTTTTGCTTAGATATGTTTTTTGAGAAAAAAAATCTACCCTACATCCAAACGAAGCCTGTGTGTGAGTAAATTGAGGCAGGCATAGCCGTGTTGTAGAGTTGATAGGAATCACAGTCACAGTCATCCTAGTCTTACCGGTGACCGGGTCCTCGGGGATACCATTCCATGGAGCAAAGTACCTAGAGTAGAAGTCGTATCCTGGCTGGCAGTCTGGAGACCCTATCGACGGATTTGTATTGAAATTGCTGCATGTAGTCTGGCCCAAAAAGTCATAAAGCTTTTCAATAACACCCCCTGCTCAAGTTAAATGATCTGATTTTTACCTTTCATGGTGAGGATCAATCCTTTAACTCTTCCACTCCTCTCACTGTTCTGAAGAGCAACAGGGTCAACTTTCAGACTGGTTAGCACCGACCTGGAGACAATACACAATGCAACACGTGCATTTAAGGCTTTAGGAAACTGAGCAGATACAGACAGACGGAAAGAGGGGTGTGGGTGTGGGTGGGTGGGGTTGGTGGAAGGTCAGTAGTTTGAATTTTTTTCTGGCTTTGGCTACGTTTTTAGGTGTTTGAAAAAGTAACCAGCTTCTTGGCAGGCACGTTGTCCCTCCTGCTATTGTGGGGCTGCTCAAGGGCAAATGAGAGCCACAGGAATATAGGTATGAAGGATATTGCTGAGTAAATGTCTGGCAAAGAACTGCTCACTAAATAGAGAATTCACCAGGAACATGTCTTTGATCCATCTGAATGTGCAGGCAAGCTAGTGACGTGTGTGCGCATCTGTGTGTGTGTTTCGATTGTAACCTCTCGCAGGTGTCAGCCAGTCGAACCAACAGTTTCTTAGTGTTTGAGCTCAGATAAACATCCTGAACTTGGTGGTTTCCAACGGCTGCCTGTATAACGAATGCAGAAGCAGAAACGCATTTAAGCACAAATGCTCCCATTAAAAACAATAGAATGTAATCACAGTTTGTAAGATCTGTCTTACTGACCTTGATGATGTCTTCAAACTCACTGGGATCCTAGGAGGAAAAGGTTATTAGAATCATAGCATTTTATATTCTTTTAAAATAAGAGTTGTGCTGATCAAGCTACAGCTGTATGTCCCACTTAATTAATAGAGAGATGCTGAATTACATGATAGTGTTGTGGGAAGTGAAAATGAATTGCACAGGCTGTGACAATGAAATGCGTGCGTGCGTGTGTGTGTGTTTGTTTTAATCACCTTTTCCATACAGTTAAGTGGATTTTTGCCATATTGGTTTATTTATAGCAATTGCGCGGTATTAGTCATGGTTTCACACCTTGTAGCTGTGCAGATCTTTTACCCTTTGGCATAAATAAACATCTTGAGAAGAGTAATTGAACTCATGATTGTAGGTGTCAGCTAAGATGGCCTTGTTCTGCGACACTGTTTTGACGTGTTTATCTGACGCCACATACTGTACCTCTTGGGTGGGTGGATTGAGAGGGAAGTCCATGACGAAGCCTTCCCCCTTCTGGGTGACAGCCAAATCTCCACTCCTGGTCTTAAACACCAGTACAGGATTCACATTCTCTAACAGATAAAACATAAATACAGAATATTATACTCACAGTCTAGCTGATGAACTAGGTTTACTCAAGGGTTTGCATGTAACTGACTAATGCAGTTGTCTTGGCTAAAAATCCCTAGTACTTCTTTGTAATAAGCTTTAAAATAACAGGATAACTTAGATGCCTCCCAGCTAAATAGTTTGACTACCATTTAATTTTTATGGCGTTAGTAGTCTTGTACTGTGTACCATGCTGCCAATGCAATAACTGACTGATGTAAACCCTAAATACACTCTAGTTGTGTGTGTGTGTGCGTGCGTGTGCGTGCGCGTGCGCTCGCGTGTGTGCGTGCGCTCTGTATCTTACTCTTATGGTGGAACAGCACTGCTGCAGAGGCCAGAGTAGCATGGCCACACAGATTCACTTCAGTGGTTGGTGTAAACCATCGGAGGCGGAACCTTGATCCTTTAAATCATATCACATTTTCAGAAAATAAGTTATGCCACTATTGCTATAAAGTGAAAGTAGTCCTGTTATAAAGACATAAAATATATCTTTGAATTAATTTTTGTTTGAAAAATTGATTATGTTTAACTTGCATTATAGTACTTTTTTTATAGTACTTTTTTTTTTTTTTTTAATATTATTGGACTTAATGTAAAGTGTAAGGCAACTTGTTATAATAGTCTACTAAAGGTGCATATATGACATTAGTTTGCTCATAAAACAATTTGAAGCCTGAGAGCTCTTCTCTGGTCGTATGTGGTGAAATGAGATTCAGTAGATTCTCAAGCTGCCTGTTGATTACATGGATGTTGGGCAGCTGAACCATTTGTGATTTGGTTTAACTGACAACTCATTGCATTGGTCTTTCCTTTCCCAACAATGCAACTCTTGGTCGATTTTTAATATTTGTTACCTGTCAGACTACTGAGGACAGGTGTTTTTTTCAGGTTTTTGTACATGCAAAAACAAATTCTCACAAAACTGTTTGCATTTTTTCTTCCTGCGTCTGCTGTGTTTTATGTATTGTCGTCACAACCACACAGCATGGGAAATTGTGCACATTTAGTGTATTTTATATGATATTATGTCTGTGCCATGACCAGGTACACATTTAGAGATGCACAAATATCAAATTCCTATGGGCACCATGTGATTTGTGCACTACATTTTTACAGGCTGATCTGCTGTGAAATTTGATTTGGATATTCAGTTACTGGAGGGTGAAATCTTGACCGACACTTTCTTACACAGTCAGACCAAAAAATTATAACCCGTACATTCTGCCAAACTTCAGCAAATTACCATGAAACAAACTTTTCAAATATAACCCAAAAACTTTTTATATGTGATTTATAGCACAGTAGGTACCAAGATCCACTGAATTGCTTGCAAATGTTTTGTCGCCATTCAAACAGCCTCAATATCAAGACAAGGATCATTATATGATAATGAATTGCAAAAACAATGGGGTTAATTGTAGTGAAGTATATATCTAATAGATATTCTCTGACCTGTGGTGAAATTTTCAGAGGGGTTGATCCTGGTGATGAAAGCTGTCTCTGACTGGTTCATCTCTGCTGCGATCTTCTGATACAAATCATCCGTCAGCTCCTGATAGAAACTCGTACATTACTCGAGTGCGGTTTTTGTGGCATATAATTATTAGACTCTGCGGTAGATGCAGGTAGAAAGTATGTAAGGCTGTTTAGACTATGCCTATTTTACAACAAAATTTATATGACAGGTGAGTGACCACAACTGACTGAAAATGATCAGTCAACAAATATTACAACCGAGATTTTCGACCCAACAAACAGCAATTTTAAGTGTCTTTCTATGTCTTTCAGGAAATTCTGTCGGGCCCTAGTCCAGTGTGTGTACTGTATATTACTCACATGCATGAGTGGACATACTGCCGCTGGGTTTCCTTTGAACGGTAAATTACTGAAGGCGTCCACCATAAATACTGGAATCTCCATCGTGGTTAGGATGAAAATGGAAATTGCTTTATATCACCAAGTGTCTCCAGTGAGAGATGGCCAATGCGGTGGTGTTGGCTACCGTCGGCCCACTGCTGCGGACGGACTTTAGACCCCGTCGGCCTGGTTCCTGCTGCCTCCGCTCGGATCAGCTTCTCCCTGTCAGGGTTGCGTTAACTTGTTTATCGTCCTGCGTGGAGCTCTGAGCTCTTCTGCACCCACAGTTAATTGATTAGTAGTTTTTTAAAGGGAGGGGGGGCAAAGTTCGATCATCTACGTGGATTATCGCCAAACGTGCATTTAGATTCATAGCAGGGAAATTTCCGCCTGTCACACCTCGCCTGCATCACTAATAATCGCCGGGGTACATTTTTTTTTTAATCCAAACGTCTGATTTAAAGTTTGTAGATGATCATTAAAAAAATTACCAGCGATCGGTCGTAGTCTTTTCACAATGCATCAGAGCCAGTGTAACATTCAAAGTGCCCTTTTAAATGCAACAATCTCCAGATGTTATAGTTAGATGTTGTTGTTGTTGTTGTTTGTTTTTATTTATTATCGGTTGTAGTAGTTGTTGATGTAATTATAGTATTGGTAATATTAGTAGTAACATTGATCCTCGAGGACATAACGAGCTACCCAGCAGTATAAGAGTAGTTACAATTAGCCCTATTCGCACCACCTGCAACATTAAATAGCTGTGCACATGATTCATCAATAGATATATTTACAATATGATATACTTTATCCTCAGAGGGGATGGTCTTGCATAATGAGCACTCTACTCTTACATTTGGTGTTTTTAAGATTACACTGATGCCAATGCTTTTGCACTTTTAGTTGAGAAAAATTTAAACGCAGGACTTTTTACTCTGTGACAGAGTATTTACACACTGTAGTATAGCTACTGTTATTTAAAAGATCTGAGTACATCTTCCACCACTGACTTTGAATGACCAGTCTCCGAGGTTATGTACAATATGTCACAGGTAAGTGCGAATATCTAGTTTGAATATAAGCTTCCTTTTCTGTCTTTGTGATCAATATTAGTACGATTGCTCTTATTTTGTTGGGGTTTTTTTATTGCTATCAATGTTATTCGGTTTTTGGTCATTGTTTTTTTTTTATTATTATTTATTAATTATTTTTTTTAATAGACTTTATCGCTCACATGTGCCAAGTCTCGCGATAGCATACCTGAGCGGGTCTGTCGGCGGTGTCACCTAAGGCTCGGGACAGGAGCAGGAGACGGGGGACAAGAGGCGACTGTGAGATAATTTCCCCGTTTTCGGACATTTTTCACTGACGTCCGACATATTTGGGCGCTGTGTTGTATTTTTATGCCATGTTACAGCGTATGACCCTAAAGAAGTGAACTAGTTCGTCTCGTATCTTTGACCGCTGTCAGTGTCCTACCGTTAGCACTAGCCGATAACTGCTAATGTTACCGAGCTAACATTAGCTCGGAAGGCTGACAGTAGAGAGACGTTAGCATCATTAGCTAAACCTGTATCCATGCTGACAAATATTCTCCTTTGGTGAACTTCAAAGAAGCAACTTTACTAATGCACAGATAAGGTCTTGTTGTGGTGTCTTTGAAAACGTTTAAGTTACCGAATTGAAGTTTAAAACCCTTGTTTTTTCTACCAACACTCTTAGTAACAGTTGTTGAGGGAGGGAGAAATAAACGTTAAGTTAGCTAAATTAAGAGTTGTGAGAGATGTGGTAACTTGCATTATAGGGCCGAATTAATGTACGTCCTGCCCTGTTTTTCCATACTGGTTGTAATTCCGAGTACAGCGTTGTCGTTCTCGGCAACTTGCGTGTTCTTCATGGCGAAACTATTGGGCTGTTTATAGCACCAATACAAGCTTCTTGCAAAAATGATATTGTGCTTCGTGTTGTTACACATGGTAACACTTGTTAACGGCATGCATGTTTCACACTTGGATGACAGATGCACAAATAGAAATAACTGTGAATATTTTCCTGTGTCGTCAATAGTCATTTCACCCGCAAGCCAAGTAGGCAATGGCAGACAAAAAATAAAAGGGGGCGTCAATAAGATACTTAATGATTCAATGCCTGTAAAAAGCCCATCTAATGCCCAGAATTGTTTTGTTCTTAATTGAGACCTGGACTCCAGACAGTGACTAGTGCTAAGAGGTCAGGGGATAGTGGGGGCACAGTGTTGTTTGATGATCTGTGCGTAAAAGTGCCACAGACTCAGTAATCTAACGTCCTGCTGCTTTGTTGTGGTCTATGGCAGTGAGGATGTCTTTAAATGAAGAGGGTTACGTGGTTCGGATCAGAGGTCTACCCTGGTCCTGCACGCAGGAGGAGGTGGCCGGTTTCTTCTCTGGTGAGAAAACACACACACAACTTTACTGCATGAGGTACTGCACTTTATGTAGATTGCTTGTCTTCTATATAATCTCTGTATTGTCTGTAAATAATATGTACATTGTCTGTATTGCTTGAGTGTCACCGATGGTTGGAAACCAAAATTCCCTTTATGTGTTAACATACTTGGCCAACAAATCTGATTCTGATTTGATGAACAATGTTAGAAAGCATAATACTGTGAAATTACATCTAAAACAATAAACTCAAATCTTTCGCTCAGTGTTGCGTTTGTAATGTGTCACGGCTTCATGCATCATCAAACTTTCTTCACTGTTACATTGTTTGAAGAGTACCTGATAAAACAATACATTAGTTATGTCTGGATTTCTTTTTGTTTGTTTTTTTTTAACTGCGGAAGTCAAAGTCAAGTAGTATTTTAACATCTAAATCCATTGTTGCATGTTAGTCACTTCAGGGCTCAGCTGAAACAACATTCTGCTCTGATATGTAGTAATCAGCTGCCACAATACGTTTTATTGGTTGCATGAGTATAAGTAGAATCTAGTTGGCTTAATCAACATTTGATTTGTGACTGTGTCCAACAGTCTTAACTGTTGTAGGGGGAGATTTCTCAACATTTTCCAAACTGTTACCTCATCTTGATATTTCAAATTTCACATAACTCCAGACATTAGAGTGCTGTCAGGATCTCAGGTGAATCAGCAAATGGTGTACAGTTGGATTGTATTTTCTGAAGGTCAAACCAGTTCAAATTAGATGAGATCCAGTTGTAGCCTTTAATGTGCGTTTTTCTCTGAGTAGACATCCTTTTAAGGAAATTTCAATCAATCTTACTTGTTTACAGACTGTGACATTGTGGGGAAAGTAAACGGAGTGTGTTTTACCTACTCTAAAGAAGGCCGTCCCAGTGGAGAGGCATTTATTGAGCTGAAAACAGCAGAGGATTTCAAGAATGCCCTTGCCAAGGACCGTAAATACATGGGACACCGATACATAGAGGGTAAGCGGCATAAACTGGCATAATAGACTGATGGAGCAGTGAGCGTTTTTCCTATTGTGTTAATTCTCTCTTTGAATAGTTGCTGCAAATAACTCAGTCACTTTAAGTTTACTATTTAGATGTTATTGCCTTTCTGTTTGCCATGCATGTAAGATTTTGTGTCATGGTTTACCTGTACTGGTTTCCCTGTACAGATAGTCTTTTCTCGGGTGTTTTTGTGTGTGATAAGCTTTGAATAACATGACTGAAAAATATTTATTTTTCTAAGTTGAATTGTCCTTTCATTTGACATATGACATGTGTTTGTTACGCTATGTCCATCTGTCTGTGTATCTGGATCAGTGTTCAAGTCAAACCGTAGTGAAATGGACTGGGTGCTGAAACGTAGCGGTCCTGCTGACTATGACAGCTGCAGTGGTTGCATGCTGAGACTTAGAGGCCTGCCCTTTGGCTGCAGCAAGGAGGAGATTGTTCAGTTCTTCTCAGGTACATGAACCTTTTTAATAATTCTACTGAAGTGTACTGATATTATACCATTTATGTTAATCTGAGGAATAGTTTTTAGACATACTGTTTACTGAGATTTGTAGTTTTTTTCCACTGTGAAAACCACAGTGTAATGAACTAAAAAAAAAAAAAAACTACAGCCTGCAAATGTACTCAAAACTTGAAGTGTAAGACAAAACCACTACTCAGTCAGTAGTCATTATTTGTGTGCAGTTCTTCAACACATAACATGTCTCCATAGGCTTCCCCGGCCCTTAAAATCAACAATTAGTAGCAATATGAAATACAAAAGGACTATAGTCAGACAATAGGCTTATAATAGTCTTGAATATTATTGTCTAAGAAATTTATGTTTGTAGAAAAATTAAACATGCGTTAAGAACTTTACATGAAAAGGCCCTTTCTGAAAGAGCCCCATGAGATTAGAAAATGTGACTGATTGTATCATGAAATATCCTGCACTTTGATTAGTGCTTTCCACACAGTGGATCAGCCTCAAAAAAGGACACTACAACATCAATATAAAGCATCATTCAGTGTTACAGATGGACAGTTTTTCCAACACCTACCATTATCTTCTCACATTATTGAATCCTCTCATAATATAAATTTGTATTTATAAACCCAATGTTACCTTATTTACAAACATCTGTCCCCAAGGTAGGCATATCTGCATACAAGGGTGTGGTGTGTCATGGATCAAAGGCCTAATGGATGTTTGTACTTGTATAGTGATAGTATGTGGACTAATTTATCCTGGTAATGAATTGTTAGCATGCTTTTTATTTCATTAGTGTTAACAACATTATTTAGCATGTTTGTGCTTATATAACTTAGATATCATGCCTCCTAAAGAGAGTTTAACAGTAGGATGGGCTGGGCTGGTTTGGCTGAGGGAGACAGTCCTATGACACTGATCTGGGGTCAGTACTGTGATCCTGCTTACTAGCAGCCTCCTTCTAGGACTATCAACAGTAAAGAATTATTATTATATTATTTGTCACTCAGACAAACAAATAAGCATTTGGTCGTTGATGCAAATTCAGGGGAAAAAAATCCTCTGCACTCATTATATTACTGTGGCTTATACTGACTCCAGGCCAGTATTTTTTTTTTAATTCCCTTGCTGGGCAATTATAAGTGTAAATTCAGTCCTCTGAGATGCCTCTTTCTAATGTAGTCTTATGAGATACTACAGCTGTTGTTTATTCGCTATTATGACATATATTAATGCTGAAAGCTCCAGTGATGCAGTGGGTTTTGTTCTATCCATTCTATATCAATCTACCTACCGACCTATGTATTTATGTGTGCTTGGGTTAAAGGGTTGAGAATCGTGCCAAATGGGATTACTCTGCCAGTGGACTACCAGGGGAGGAGCACAGGGGAAGCCTTCGTGCAGTTTGCCTCAAAGGAGATAGCAGAAAAGGCTCTGGGGAAACACAAGGAAAGAATAGGGCACAGGTGGGACAGACGGGAAAGGGACGGGCTGGACTGGGTTTGGCTTATATTGTAGTATTTAATGGGTGGTCATATTAGAATAATGATGGTATTAATGGGATGGGTTCTGTTATGGTTGAATACAAGCATGGGTTGGTGTGCTAGAATAATTGTTATGCAAATATGGTAAATCAATTGGGCGGGCCATGTAATATTTATAAAATTGCTAATGGGTTTGGTTTAATGGGTTTCTGTATTGTAATTATGGTGACATGTTGAAAATTGGGATGAAAGGTCATGTATCTAATGTTTAAGTTAAAGGTGGTGTGATCATTTAATGCGATAGACAGTTTTAGAGGTGGTCATTTAAGACCTGCAATTTCATTTTAATTGTGTTAGAACAACATTTGGGTATATTAAATCCTTTTATTGGGGCCTCCTTTATATCCTTATACATGTATCATATAGATAATTTACTGTGGAGGAGGGGATTAAGCATAGAAGTAAAATGGAGGACAGTCAAGGTAGCGTCCACCATTGAAGAATCAGACCTGTGTCTGCTCTGCTAAATCATTAAAATGATCATTACAACACCTAAGAGCACTGTAAGGATTTCCTTAACTGTAAGTAACAAGAAGGCAGGTTGGTGTAAAAAAATCTACTACAGCCCTAAGCCCAGCTAGTGATGAGATTTGGTTGAGGTTGTTCAGTCATTCAGACACTCAGCTCCAGGTTAAAACAATTTAGGCTACTATTTAGAATATTGTTTTTGTGTGTTTATCTTCTCCCTCTGTAAATCATATCTCTGTATGTAACCTGAGCGGAGCCATTTCTACTCCTTAACCCCCTCCTCTGCCCCCCTACACCCAATTGGCCTCTCATATTACAGGTATATAGAGATCTTTAAGAGCAGCCGTAATGAGATCAGAGCCTACTATGAGCTGCCACGGCGGGGGATGGGAGGCCAGAGACCAGGGCCCTATGATAGACCCATGATGGGGGGCCCGAGGGGAGGGTTTTTTGGGCCGGGGCCTGGCCGCGGTGGGACCCTTATGGACACCATGAGGAGCGGAGGAGGTTATGGAGGAGGTAAACAGCTTTTTGTTTTCGTGCTTACAGAAATACTTATTTGCTCTAAGTGAAATGGTAAGTGCTGAAAATGACAGGCCTGGAAAATTTATGTGATGCTGCAGAAAGTGATATAAACCAATTTTTATTAACTTAAGCCCATCTTCTGTTCTTGGTTTCACTAGTACTGTTACACATAAAACACCAAAAATCATCATGTGAAATAAATAAGCTATGGCAAACACAAAACCATCTCAAAATGGGATTTAAGCAAGAAAAACGTCAACATCAAATTCACTTTAAGAAGCAGTCGTAAGTTTCTTCAGATAATTCTGACAACTTAACATTCCCTTAGTCCTGTATTTTATAATTATTTTTTTATTCATTAGATATTGTCAGTTCTACATAAATGAGCCTATGTTAAATTTCTATTTTCTTTTAATGGAACAGTAAAAGTGTATTAATATGCATACTTAAAAATTGTGTTTTAGTTCCTGGCTGGTTCAGTTCTGCTTCACTGGTCAGTTTCATTTTGGTAAAATTTTTGTTGCAGTGGAGAACTATTTAGAGGTAAAGTCATAATTATACAATATATCAACAAAACAGTGCAATTAGAAGCATGCAAAGATATGTGTAAACAGATGAACAACACCTTGGGCCGGTGGAGGGGTTGACTGATGGGTTCACTTTTGAGCCTGCAGAAGTTCTACTATTCATTAACAGCTGCTTCAGTCATGTTATGTTTTCTTTGTGTGTTGAATTAGTTGCTCTGTGTTGTTGTCTGTGTCCAGGTTACGGTGGCTTTGACAGCTACAATGGTTTCAACAACTACTGTTTTGGCAATGGCATGTTTGATGAACGAGTGAGAGGAGAGAGGGGAGGAAGAGGTGAAGTCCAAAATCCACTAACCCTCTAGAGTCCTGTATAATGCAGTTTAGCACCCCTGCCTAAAGGCTCAAATGTTTTCATATAATTGATATTTTTAGCATTTTTCATTTTTCATGTTCATTTTTATGTTTTCACACATTTGTAACACAGTGGCCTTTGACCATCTTGGCTTGTCGTTCCCAGAATTAAGAATACACCTCTAATAAGAGGCTGAAGGCTTAAACTATGAAGATTTCACAACTTTAATAAGAAATACTAATAACTTAAAAACACATAGATAACAACAGTATGTTTTCATTCCTCTACATTGTTTTTTGTTTCACTTCATGAACAAAAGTTGATATGTATCAGATTACCCTTCTGTGGTGGAGGCATTGATAAGCTGTGGGTTTTTTCTTGTGTGTTTCGGCTCAGGGATGGGAGGTCATGGTTATGGTGGTCAAAGTGATGGTGGCTCAGGTTTTCACAGCGGCCATTTTGTCCACATGAGGGGTCTACCTTTCCGTGCCACAGAGGGAGACATTGCTAAGGTAAAAAAACACTTAGAGACCAATTACTTTTATTTTATTGTGTTGAAAAATTTTGACCAGTGGAGCTCAATGCAGGTCTGAAAAGAACTGATTTCTGTTTCCTCAAAAAAAAGACCCTTTATAAGGTATTTATGAGGTCTCAAATTTCATTCACAGAAGTCTTAAATATTTTCTCTTGCCTGCAGGGGGCAATGATGTTGGTTGTAAAATGATGTTAAAATGAGCTGGTAGGAGGCATAAACTTACACTAAATTGGGATTGCGGTGAAAGTGGATTGTGTGCACAGGAGGCTGTTCAGTCCATTTTTCTGGAGTTTCTGTCGGCACCATCAGACCTGTTACAGTAAACACAGTACTACTAGCTAGGAATCCCATTGTCTCAGAGTGAGGAGGGGTTGGTTTTAGCGAAAACTTAAAGAATTAATCATTTTCAACTGAATAACCTGTCCATCAATTTTCGGCAGCTTTTCAAGTCCCTTTTTTTGTCTATCTGTTCCTGTGCATATCTCTGTGTGTGCATCTCTTTTTCTTCACAGTTCTTCTCGCCTTTGAATCCACTGAGGGTCCACATTGATGTGGCACCAAATGGCAAGTCAACTGGAGAGGCAGATGTGGAGTTTCGTTCTCATGAAGACGCTGTGGCAGCCATGTCCAAAGACAAGAACCACATGCGTATGTCCTCTCATTTTCCTCTTTATCTTGTGTGTCCTCATGTTGGTCCTATGTTACATTGCGCAGTGTTCATGACACAAATCTACTTGTTGACCAGTAGCAGAGGAGTGGATCAGTTGTATCTACAGAAGCAACCTGCAGATTTTAGTGTTTGAAATCATTTTTTAAGACCATAAAGCAAACAGTAATGATAGTGTCTCAGTTATTCTAGATGATACTTAAACAAGTTGAGGAAAGCACCCAGGTGGATTTAATTTAGATGAAAAAATAGAAACAAAGGTTCTTAAAGAGGCTGAATGATGAATTGATGATTTCTCCACAGAGCATCGTTACATTGAGCTTTTTCTTAACTCAACATCCAGCGGAGCAGCTGAAATGAGTGAGTTTTAATCAACACTTTTCATTTTGACAATATAAAGATTACACTTTTTAATTATGTTGATTCTCTGTGAATTAATAAAAATATAATATAAAGTGTCACCATGACTTGAGACATTAATGCATCATTTTTAGACTGACCTATCTTTTCAAAACCTTTACAGGTCGCGGCGGTGGTGGCTACTATGGTAACTCAGGAGGGGGTGGAGGCTCACGGAGCAGCGGGTTGCGAGGTGCATACTGATGAAGTCATCCCACTCTTCAAATCCATCCTGGCGTTTGTCTCACGTCTGTTTTTAGGTCACATTTACTCAAATAATATCAAAGCTGGAAAACTAACATGGAGTCTCTCCTTTAGGTTCGTAATATAACTTCACCTAAGAAACTAAAAACAGACCAACTACAACCTTAACAAGTGCTATTATCACACCATTCCTAAAAGCTTATGAAGAACAAAACAACTAGTCATTATTAAAGTGTTGGAGCTGTTGCAGGTGCTGAATAGAGTCAGTGGGTCAGTGTATATCCTATATTTTGAAAATTGGCTATTGTATTACAGTTTTTCATGAAGTACATCTTCTCTTTTGATATAAGAGAAATGAAACTCCTATTTATTTTTCGAAAGTTTAGAATTGCATTGAAAGGGCAGTAGCTGAATGTGTCAGTTTTTATTGACTTAAGCGATCATGTTACACATCTCACTCGTTGGCAGATGTAAATCAGTGCAGATGCAGCAGAGCAGCAACTTTCAGTAGTGAGGTTTTGTGTGATATACAGGAAAAGAAGGACTTCATTTGTCTTGTTAGTGCAGTGGCAGGACCCAGCATGGTCACTATGAATGCAGTCACTTGATGATAACACTGCTTTGGCTTTGGTGACGCATTTAGGTGAATGATGCTATAACAGGGGAAGAGCGGTGAAAAAGAAATTTGGATATTAAAAAAGAAAACAACAACAAAAAAAAAACACTTTTTAAAATCTTCTTTATAAAATCTCATTCTGGTTAAAACTTGTTTTCAGCATTTAACCATCCTGTAACTATTTTAAACATGATTTCAGATTAGCTTTCCTGCTTTGAAAAGTTTGATAAATGTGAGCCATTGTGTTTTTTATGAATGTTTTCACAGTTCATTAAATAATTTACAACTAAGTTGAATATTATATTCCACTCTCAAAGAGTGGAAGTAAAATAAATTCTCTATATTTGAGCTGTAAAATAGCTTATGCGGCTGTTGTACATTTTGCCTAATAAATTTTATATTTAATTCTCCGTCTGTCTCCCTGACTCTGCCGTCACTTTTGAGGTTTATGTGTCATAGTTGTGAATACATCGGAATATATGTGAAAATTCTCTGCTTCTGAGGTGTGTAATAGAGAAACAAAAAGCCATGAATGAGTTCACTGAAATCAGCTCGACACGGGAAAAAAACAGCAGTAAAGGATAACAGGAGAAATTTAAAATGACAGTAAACAACACAAAACATTCGGTCTGTAACTTGATTTAATCTGAATCTATTACACAGTCGAGGCAACGTACTGTTTGAAATACAGCTGATTTTAAATTGGCAGGATTTAGTGAGAAAAATGACCACAGTGATTATCAACATTATGTATATTACAACATACAGTTGTATAAACACTGTACAAGTCCCACTGAATGCTGCGAGGTTAAGAGCAACACTGCATACCAAGTGTTTCAGGCCTGGGTGCAGTTTAATGATTATTTGGTAATTTGTGATAGTTTATAAATATTTGAAACAAGTAAAACGCTTCCTGAAATGAATCCAGGCCCATTTGATCTTTTCATGGGAATGAATACTTCCAGTTCTTTAAAAATCACAGGATGTAAACATTGTATTTAAATACAAAACCAGAATGTACAGTGGAAGAGCGTGTACTTTTCAAACACACATCGCAATCTTGATTTAGGAAAATGAACAAAAATGGTTCAGAGTTTCAAATGTTCCTTCTCAGGAATGGTTCAACAGTAAAATGTGGATCTTCTGCAACATCTTGATCTGTACCGATTACAATTAAATTCAAGTGAACAGGTAAAGCTCAAACAAGCTCCCTGGTTCAAAGTAAAAATTAATGTGAAGAAAAAACAAAGTCAAAATAAATACTTTCAAATCAATCTTCACTACACGTAATATAGGATTTGAAAGTTTTCTAACATAATTTGTGGCTATGTTGTCAGAAACATGCAACACTCAACCACTAACTAGTCTAGTTAGTGAAGTGGTCATGATGTGAGCTAGCCATCAGTGGTTCATTAATAGGGTCAGTTAGACAGACCTTGATTTAAAGGAGTTAATGATGTAGTAAATTCATCTGTTGCTACTCTTGGTCCTTCAAGCAGCATCCACTGCATTAGTGTCTTTAAAAAAAACAGCAAAATGTGCCTTTAATCTAGACTGCTTGCTTGGCTGGTACAATTTAGTGTTGCTACTTTGAAATATTTTGGGCCGTTTTCATGTAAATCCTCTCTTTAGAAATACAGGCTCAATTTGGCACCATGAGAAGCACAAGTAGGTGATGTTCATTGCATTTACACAGGCACAAATTAGAAAAAAAGGTTTTCAGTTCCTCTAGAAGCCAAATGGGGAACTAGTCTAGTTATTGTATCAGCAGAGCTAAACCTGTTTGGAGCAATTAATTTTCCTGGAAATATTTTTGCAAAAAAGTGTCTCATTGAACGCTGAATATCAATATTTGAGGGTGCAGATCTGACCAGCAGGGCTTTTTCCTGCACATAGAATTTTGCTGATGGCAGGTAGAAAATATGTTCATGTTATGTTGCTCCTGTGAAAATAGTGCACTCAAAACATGAACTGAAAAAATTAGATCAGTTTCATTTTGTGGCACAGTTCTGATCTAAACTAAGCAGAGTACATCCAGGTTATATTTCTGTTTAGTATCTAGTAAAGTTGGATTTAACCCGTCATGCTGATTCAGTCTTTTGTGCCTGTGTTGATGCTGCCTTAGTTTGTGTCCACACTTCAAAGGGAGGTGCTTCGGAGTCACATTCCATAGTAACAAGGCCACCATACTGTATGTATAAATAATATAATCTCGTATGTTTGGCTATACAGTCCCTCTATACATTTGAGGCTTGATGCACACATCATTATAAGGCAGTACCTCATAAGACTGCAGGTGTGGCTGTGAAAAAAGAAATAAAACATCTGCATTGGGCTGCAGCAGTGCTCTTCGCAGTCAGTGCAGTTTCACTTGCAGTTTCTTGTAAAGTTGTTCCTCCATTTTTAATGTGACCACCAGTCAGACAGTTCAGACAATGTTTCCGCTATTGTGTTTTATCTTTGTTGTATTGTATCAAGCATATATTGAATTTTGGGAAGCTGTCATGTGTGGGCTCTGCGTGCTCTCTAAGCCAGACCTGTGCAACACTGGCACTGAACCAAAGGCAATTTTTACTCTCCATCAAAGTAAATGAATGGTTTCATCCGTATAAATAATTCATATCTGGTGGAACTGATATGACAGAGGCATGTCATGATTGTTAGTGATGCTAAATCGCATCAAGGAGTCTTACTATCCATTTCCAACTTGACTGTTATCAAGTAAGAAATCCTGGCCTGTATAGTAGACTGGCTGAATGTTTCATGCGCAGACAAAGTAGTGACAACAAAGACAGGTCTGAAAGATAAATGACTGAGGTGACTGTCTCTCTGACTTAATTCCTTCTGTGTGTAAAGAGACTGATCAAGTGGCCTTCACATTCATGCACATGGTCCATTCCTAGCAGCAAACACTCTGTTCAGGTGAATTAGGAGATGGGTCTTACGGAGGACTGGAGGGTGGGTATTTATGAGTGTAATCTTTGATAGTCTGAAGCAGTCCTGACAGCAGTGTGGGATTCCCCTACGTTGGATTGGAGGAGCACCGTTGGAGGAGGAGGGCGTGGCAGGTATCACAGACCCTGACTGGTTTTGGCGAGGCGGGTAGAGGAAGCTCATTGTCAGAGCAACTGTTGCAGAAAATCTCCCCACAGTTCCTACAGTGGTGCTGGAGACAGACACAACAAGTTAGAAAGATTGCTTAAGATTTTTACAAAAGACAAATACACATCCCTCCTCCCCCTTCCCATCCCTAATCCCAGGTGAGTGATGCTCAACCATTAATGCATCACAAAAACATTTATAATACTAGTGCACGCATTATGGACATCAACATGCATAATTTACTGCAAAGCACAAATGAAACGCTGTTCATACCAGTGGCTCTGTCAGCCATTAATACTACATGTGGACACCAAATTACAAAAAAAAAGTGCTATTTTTCACACTGGACACTTTGATATATTTTGTCTACGGACATGTAGCTTAAGATTTTACTTAGCAAGGTTTTGTAGGTGGGTTTTCAGATTTCCAGTTAAGTGTTACAATCAATTATCTAAGGTTCAAAGCTTAGAGGTCCCGTGGAGATCTCGGTCCCCCCTGAGGATTTTTCCCAGGAAAAAACGACCTTGGCAACAAACAAGCCCTAAAATAATTTCCAACTCCAGTTGTGACTGTGTGTGATTTTCATCGTGCAGACCCATATTTGGAAACTGACCTTTCGTCTTGAGATGGAAAACTCTTTCTCACAAAGCTTGCAGTGGCTGGCTTCTTTGTCCTTCAACCAAACCTGACCCCCCTGAAACAACATCACACATCAAATCACAACACAACACACACTACTTCCCTGAAGTTCTTTTTATCATATCTTCTGAAACTCAACATCTTGCTGATAGAGAAGGTTCAGATTCAAGATGTTATTCTGGTGTTTTTTTTTTCTAATCTCTTTATTTGCCAACTGCTATACCTGAAGAGCTTTGTTGGCTTCTTTGATGTCCTCAATCTTCAGTTTGGATCTGATGACAAAAAAAGAATAGGACAGTACAGGTAGATGAAATAAATAAAATAACCATCACAGGTCATCAACCTTTTTTCTCGGTTAGAGCTTCTCTTTTTGGTTTCATTTAAGAGGGTGTCAAAATCGTTTTCCGTTGTCTTAAGAACTGTAAACGCTACTTGATTGTAAGAATGTAAAACATACAGTGTGTGATTTGTCATAAATGAGCTTAAATATGCAAAAACACTGGAGTCTTTGATCATAGTTTTTCAAAAATTTGAGATAAAAGATTTTTAGCTGAAACAATATATATATATATAAAAAAAAATTAATTAAAAAAACAAAAACCAACCCCTATTAGAATACATGTTCTTCCAGGGTTAAATGTTTTTTTTTTTATCCCAAGGAAAAATACACATAAAAATAACATCTGTAATGCTTCTTACTTTGAATTGAGCATTCCAAGACTAACAATGGGCATAGAGCCTAACGTCTAATTCATAAACTCTTGGTGAAAACAACTTCATCATGATGCAGAGGGAGCATTTTTAGTTTAGGCAGACATACTCGCTGAGTTTGGAGCCTAGCTCTTCAAGAGCTTGTTCTTGGTCTTCGCAGATGGTCTTTAGCTGAATGTTTTCATCCTGGAGACGATGGAACTCCTGGAAAAGTATCAAAACACAAGCAGAAGACATGCATCACCTCCAGTACAATATCACATACACGGCATGTTTCTATGTCTCTCACTTCATACCCTCTTCAGTCCATTGATCTGAAGGGCCTCTGTGCTGAGCTGAGACACCGTCTCTCTTTCCCTATCCAGATCATTTTGTAATGTCTGTCTCCACTCCCTCTCAATCTTCAGGTCCATCTCCAGCTGCTGGCTACAGGAGCACCACAAACATATACATGCAACACCCATAACAAGGGTAGGGATGACAAACAGACAAAGCGAGATACCGAGTAACAGGTTACGTTCGAGCACACTGATTTATATTTGTATTACTGACTTTTGCTGAGGGAGAGATGCATTGATTCAAATGGTTTTAATTGTGATTTACCTGTCCTTACTGGTTCATTCATTTCAAGGGAGAAGAGTATTAACATCAACAGCTGGCTTACCATAATATACAGGTTCTATTGATTAAGTGTTGACGTATGTGTGTGCATGAGTCAACCAGTCAGGGAGCGTTTTTCTTACAGTTGCCTTTCTCTGTGCTCGATCTGCCGCTGCAGGCTGTCGGCCTTGTTGGCAAAGTCCAACTTGAAGCGTCTGGTTCCCTCCTCAGCTGAGGTGCGGTGCCTCTCTGCCTCCTGTAATCTGCACCATTATAACCAGGGACAAACTCAGGACCATGGAGAGAAAAAACTGTGTGTGGGGGGGGTGTGAAGGCAGAAAAGAACAGAGGAAGATGGAGAGGAGGGTGGCAAGTGAGGAGGGATGTTAAAAAATACGATTTCTGGGGGAAAAGATGAATGAGAAGTTGCTACGGATGAATGAAGAAGGTTGGGGTGATGGCTGGCATTGTAGTTTGCACTATTACAACACCAAACAGTAGAAGAGCAGGGTTGCAAGGTGAACTATAGGGGTTCAAAACAGCTCAATAATGAATACAAAGGGGGGATGAATTCAAAATAAAGAGAGCAACTAACCAAATAACGCATCTAAGAGCACTCAGACTGAGGAAACTGGGGTATGGCAACACCATCATCACTTTTACAATAATACTTTACATGACCACAGCAATTTGATTTGATTTTGAAAAATATCTTAGTTTCAATGTTTTTCACCTAAAATTGCACAGGGTGGAAACTTATTTCATAGCACATTTTCAGGATACGCAAATTTAATAAAGCTTAAGATCCTAAAGATCTGCTTTGAGCATGATCAAAAAACTCAAACTACACAGCTTTCAAAACATTTAACTTTATTTGTCATGGTGGTAAAGACAGTGTTTGTGAGTTCTCATCAGCTTTACTGAGTTTTTATTCTTCTATAAACTGAGAGGTGTTACAGTACTATGAACGAGGAGTTAGAATAGGTAGAATGATTACTTCCTGATATGTCACAAAAGTCAATAAATATGCCAAGATTAGACACAACAACACATTCAGGGTTCTTTGACAGAAGCTCCAGAAGTTTACAGCTGCATAACTACAATTCTTTACACTGGGCTAGGCTGTCTGTTCTGTAGAAACAAAGCACATCAACTGAGCTAAAGCTGCTGGTCCCATTGAGCTGTTTACATTTACAAAACTTGTCTCAAACCTTTTCAGTTTAGGTGAATCTTCAGGATGACAAAGAGCAGGAAAGGGATGGGCTGTGTCTGAAATCGGTCCCTTGTTAAAAGGGTGCAGTGCACTATATTTACCCTGCCATTTTATTATGTGAAATGTATCCATTATTTATTATTCATGTTAATTATAATGGTTTTTTTTATATATATTTGAGGACAGTTCTTGAGTGCACTTGAATGTCGTTGTATGTTTCTGTTCAATGTCAATAAAGATTCTTATGTTGTCTACATGCCTAAATATTTGTTTATATAAACCTTTAACGTCACAAGCCACTGATGACACAAAATGAGGACAGTTTGTAAGTGCCCAAGAATCACAAATTACTTCTCACTACTAAGTAAATTATTGGGAGTCTCTTGTCTAGGGAGTGAGTGAGGGAATTTGGGACTGATTTCAGACAAAGGGAGGGCGATCACAGCCAGTCAGGAGGTAAAACAAATGCCGAGCAAACTGGCAACAAACTGAAACCAGGAAGTGGCACACTTCTATCAGACTATATTTGTAGTTAACCCCACCAACTGAATGTGATAAAATGTAGACATCTGTAGAAACACTTTGTCTAGGTTGGATGATGGTTTTCATGTTACTGCTCTAGCATCTAGCTAAAAAGTGTCGGCTGAGATAAGGTAAAAACGAATGCCCCCGTCTGACAGACAGCGAAGCACAGAAGCAGTTACTCAAAAATCTCAGCAGAGCAAATATGGATACCAATATGGGACTATATGAAAATTATTGGGAGAGATGAAAGTTCTGAAAAGGAGGAGCGTGCCATGGGATAATACCAGTTCACTCGTGTGGCAATGTGCATTGCGCTGTGCGCCGGCACAAAAACAAGCCCCTAATGTGTAACAATAACTTTTGTGCAGCCTCTACTGTAAATAGTACAGTGACTCAACTCTGTCACCCAGTAAATCTGTGGATTGCCAGATAAACCACTTAGTAGCTGTGATATTAGCAGTACAGCTCAACGTTCTCATTCTAACTCAATGTAAACAACAACATATCTTTAATTACAATTCAGAGCCCCAACAATCTCTTATCCTACTGTCAGTGATACTGCATATAAACTGACTAATGGAGACAGGAAGAATATGTAGCATATGAATGTGTGTGTAAAATAGTATGATTAATTTAAAATTTCTTCATTTTTTCAGTTCCTATTAAAGTATAACTGAGGTAATATTCAGACAGTTCTCTGACCTGCTACAGCCTTTGATGATGCTAAGTGATAAAAAGCGAGACTGACAGGACGTATCCTCATTTAGCACAAACCCAGCCGCTAAAGCAGCTAAGGATCATGAAACATCTTGTGGCCATCTCTATGAATCCCACCACTGTGCTGATGATGATCAAGTTTCAGTAACTAGAGGACCAAAACAATCCATTCCAGTTTCACCTGATTCTGTGGCTGCAGTCAGGCCATAAAACCATCTGAATATTATGTGCAAAAAAGAGGAATGTTCCTTTAAGTTAAGTCCTTTTACTCATTCAGATGTAAGCAATCGTGTGTCTGCATGTGTGTGTGTATATGCATGTCTGTTCTCAAAAGGAGATGTCCTTGACAAGCTTGTACTGGTGCTCCGTGTCTGTGCTGGCACATTTAACAAATGACATAGCAAGTGTTCTGGTCTGACTTAGCAGGTCCTTATCACTGCACAGAGGAGCAGGGATAAAAAATCAGGAAAATAAATGAAACATGAAGGTTTCAAGGGAGCAAAATGGATGGATGATTAGATGGGTGGTATAAAAAGAGATGAATCAGAAGGGAGGAAAGACGGAGGAAAGAAGGGAAAGAAGGAAGAAAGGAAGAAAGGAAGGAAGAAAGGATGTCAATACATCGGTATTCTACGTGGCTGCGGTTACACTAAACACTTTAAGTGACTTTTAACATCACAAGCACAGCAGGAAGTGTAGATGAAAGACATTAAAACACCAAAATTGGATTTCAGGCTGCGAGATTCACTGTGTAATCAGATTTCTGCAGTCTGGATACCTTTTTTTTCACAGCAAGTGTGTGAGTAATGATTAGAGGTGGAGAGGAGAAGTTGAGAAAGGAAATGTGGTCAGATAAATGAAGACAACTACAGCAGACAAAAACTCATTTTTTTAGGTGAAGGATGAACAGAGCTATACTATCAACCTGGAAAGAAAGCTCTATTTTGATAGCAACACCTACAGTTATTATCACTAGTTTGATCCCTCTAACATAAACAACATGTTAAATTATAGGGGGGAGGGGGGATTTATGTCCCATTAGATGGCATGATAAATTAGTAAATAATTTGATTTAAAACACTGGCTCTGATCAGAACATTTTTAACTTCTTCGTTAGACTTTCAGCTACAAGACAAAACTTTCACAGAAAATAACAAGTGTAATCAGGGTTTGCATCCTACCAGCCTACAAAAAACTTCAGAGCTGTAAAAACATTCACAACCAATCACAAATGGGATGGAAGAGATTTAAACCAATGGGAGAGGGGAAGGGGAGGGATGGATCGTGTTGACTGGGAGACGGTGGGGTGAGGAGGCATCATAAGGTATCAATGAACCAGCAGATCCAGATGCAGATACAGAGCACTTATACATCCACTGAGAGAATTTAGCATGCATGAACATATCTGCAGTATATTTTATCAGATGTGGTAAATGAAAGACTGCAGGGATTCTGCAAATCCTGGCGTATCTTGTCTTGAAATCAATGTAGTTAATAGGCGATGGTCTAAAAAAATGCATATTGAATTTAATGATGTTATGATGTAAGTGGAGGTGGTCCTTATTTCAGGTTCCCTAAAACCCTGTCTTGGAACTTCAGGTATTGTCTCTTTCCAGTAAAACCTTTTTTATCTTGGCAATTTTTTCTACTAAGAAAAAGCCTTTTGGATAGTCAACAGATATTCTTGCTCTCCAAAATGTTGACGTTTTTCCTGATATGTGCTATTTTACTTCAACTTCAACTTTGTTTATAATGGATGGATTTAACAGGAAATGCTTATTATGTATTTATTTGCCATTTCAACAAAAGTTTCATTTCCATACACTGAAAAAAAGTACTCACTGTTTGCATATAAATCATTGTGCTGTAGATTTAATTGTAAATGGATACAACTGCCATTTTGGGCAATCAATCTACCCTCGACAATCCATAGTAAAAAAGTGAAAAGATTTTTTTAGAATTGTATTCCAAATTTGTCAAAATATACTAAAAACCTCTTCTAATGTCAAAAGAAATGAACAGTTATTTATGAAATAAAACCTTTGAAATTTGGTATTTCACCTAACAAAGACTGTGTATTTGATGACTGCGGCTATTGTCTGCAACTTAACAACTGAATAGATAACAGAAGACAACCGGGAATCACGTGATGACTGAGACTTACCAATCACATCCCAGGTTGCAAGGTTAGGTAAAAACCGTATCTGCAAACTAGACCATGCAGACCCCTTTATAGATATTTAACCATTTAAAATAACATAAAAGAACATCAAATTTTACTGGATCATCTTGTCTAGAAGAGGAAGTAATTTTTTTTAACACGAGAGTTTGGTCTTAGAATTAGTCCTTCCTTGACTAACGGATTTCTATTATAATTTTGTGTTATAGTCAAATCATTTCAGGGTTTCCAGGTTGTCAAACTTGCTTTGCCAAAGGTGCATTGGGTCTTTTCCGGTAAATTAAAGGCAAACTGCTTTTCCAGGATTTTAAGGCAGGTGAATGAACTAAGGAAACAGATGTGACAAGGGGATTTTCCTGTTTTGATTAGTGTGTGTTGTTCCTTTACAGTTAGTGTATCTCACCTTTGCTCCAGCTGCTTCATTGTGGCAGTGATCTGATTGGTCTTCTCCTCCAGACGACTGATCATGTCGTTCTTCTTCTTCATCTCCTCATCAGATGACTATGAAATGAAAGTGAGTGGCAGTCACAAGTACTACTAAGTAATGATGACAATATTTCTACCTCATTTGTTGATTATACATTTGATATGAAGATGAGTGCGTGTCTGTACCTGCATCTTCTGGTACATTTCTACATTGATGGCTTTGACCTCATCCAATTGATGCCTCAGACCAATCAGAGTGTCCTGTTGATCAAAAGAAAAAGCCTTAAGTTGTGTTATGGTCGAGTACTGGTTGTTCTGTTCACATTGTGATGCAACTGCTTCTGCTTTCCTACTGCAATTGTAAAAACTAAAGTGAAATGACCTGATGTTTAACTGTGATTCTGGATGTTTTCCCCTCTTTCATGTTTCATTCATACATTTATTCTTTATTTCTCCAGGGCTTTCTTCATTCATATGTGATTTATTTGTTCATGCATTTATTGATTGATTCTGAGTCTGTAAAAGATTAAACCCAGCACTACATATACACTAATAATTACTTTGACAGTTTGGGAGTTTAGTTGTATTGGAAGTTTTCATATTTCATGCAACTAGTATTACTGCCTGACAGTCATATTCCTCCACCAGCCAGTCAAGTTGCACTTTACATCCATCTCTGTCCAGACACAATATATGCAGTGAAGACTTTTCAACAGTATCCAGCCAAATGTCATCCTTTTAACCTATTAGACATTATGTAAAATTTCGTCATTATTAGCATATGAATTATTGAGTTATGGCCAAAATGTATTTTGCAAGGTTACAGTGACCTTGACCTTGATCTCCAACCACCAATTTCTAACCAACTAATTCTTGAGTCCAAGTAGACGTTTGTGCCATAGGTGATGAAATTCCCTGAAGGCATTCCTGAAATATCAGGTTCACAGGAATGGTACGGTCAATCTAATGGACAGAAAGACAACCTGAAAACATAATGCCACCAGCCATGGCTGTCCCATGGCACGGAGGCACAAAATTACTGAGCAAGCTGAAATTAAAATAGGAATAATGGCATGTAGCGGCGCATGGCACAAATATTCCCATGATAATGACACTGACATTTTTCCCCAATCTGACAACTGATTCATCCGTAAAAAGCAGCTTCTTCCAGAAAATGATTGTCATGATGAAGTCACTATTCGCAACTATCTTATCTCACAGCTTGGCTACAAATGTCAGCTGGTGGTGTTTATCTTGAAGAGTTCACATGTTGGTGGGAAGAAATCTCTCAATACCAAAGGCTGCCAGAGAGACAGGCATATGAGCTCATAGGTTATTACTGCTCCATGTGAGCAAGTGAAGTGCAGGCTGGTGCTATATGTTAAGTCTATGCCCCAAAAGAGCTTGTTATCATCGGCCTACACCTAAAAATGACACGAAGTCTAAAGAACAATAGCACTGTTCTTAGGATCATCATCATTAAAGGTTGTGTCTAAATATATCTTAAAATTTTTCAGCCAAACAATTAACAAGGCCCAAAAGTCTTTTTTAAACATTGTTGAATCTTCATGTTTTATAATTTTATTGGTGCAGCTACTGTCAATCTCTCTGGAGACTTACAGCATTTTTTCTTTCTTCTTTCAGTGGTCAAAAAGGAAGAAAGAGGTAAGTGAAACAGGGGAAATGTATGTTGACCTGTTTTTCATGAATATCTTTCTCCAGAAGTTTCATGGCCAGCTCCATTTCCTGTTTCATTGACACCTGGACTACCAATTCATTCTCCACATCCTAAAAAACAAACCAAATATTTGTATATAACCGAATGTTACACAGTCAGCACATATGGCAGATATTTTTTTTTATACATAAGCAGCTAGAGTGTGACCTGTCTGAGCTGACACTCCTCCTTCAACTGTCTCTGAGCCTCGTTGTACATCTCATCCAAACCCTGACGAGACTGTTTGTATGTGTCTCTTTCCACTGAGACATCGCCTTGGGTTACCTAGAGAAAACAACATATCAGCATTATCATGCATCAGTTCTCTCAGTTTGTGGTCCGAACTGCTACTATTTTTAGGGTTCACATCCACAGTTTTGAATTCTGTTTTAGCTGCAAATATCTTACAGGAGCATTTGCGTGTGTGACTGTGTACCTCTAAATGTTGCTGTGCCTTAAGCAGAATGAGGCTGTTTTCACTCCTCAGCTGCTGGTTCTCTTCCTGCAGTTTGATGATGTTGTTCTTGGCTATGGCTAACTGCATAAACATACGTATAGAGATGTACGATAACAGAGAATGAGTCAAATCATGCCAGTAACAATATTTGAATAAAACTATATTATGATACTTTACTGTCCTTTACGAATACATTTCAGGCACAGTCAAAAGTGATTGGGACAGTTAGAATTACTATTCTGTACACAAGCACATATTTTAGTGACTGAGGTTACAGTTCTGACTGTTCATCTTAACTCTGATATACAGATACTTTGAGGGTGTGTCTCACCTCCTCTATGAGTTTAGAGTTTGACTTTTCCAGAGAGTCAACTCTGCCCTGAAGACCGTGGACTGTGGAGCTACAAGTACAAGAACAAAGAAATTATAATAAACCCTGTTCATTTTGAGTCTTATGGGATTTACCATGCAAACATTAATATGAATATGGGATTGTAGTAGGAATGATACAATTCACAGAGACCGACAGACCTAAATTTGACTTTTAAAGGCCACAGCACAAAGACAGAAATACCATGATTACCTTGCTTAACATTGAGACTGGAGGTATTTTGAGGTTTGTTTAACATTAACCGTTCTAATTTATTTATCACCTGGTTTTTAACTCTATCACAGCCACAAATTTTGAATAACTATACATTTAACCTAAAGGTACATCTAAGGCAGCAGGTCAATCCAAGTCGATACAAAGGAGATACCAGTTTTGTAAGATATGGGGAAAATTTGAAAGAGAAGATGCAACTGACAGTCTGTGTTTTATGGAATCTGTCTGTAGGAACCTCGGAGCAAGAGATTCACTTCTGGAACCACCAGACCGGCTCAAATCTAAACTGAATGGGTCTATTTTAAAATTCAATCAGCTTTTCAGCCATCTGCCTTTGATTCAAGGAATCATAACAAAACTCACACATCAGATATTCAACAGACATAAAGCAAAATGTGAGGTAGAAATAGAGTAGACTGCCTGCCCGTCTTAATCGGCCACTGCTTAGGTAACATAGCATATTAAACCCAGGACTTCCATTCTTTGAAAATACCATAACATCATATTCCAGAAAACCCTGCAGACAGGCCTGCTTTCAATTTTAAAAACTCTTACTTGAGTTGTCGATTCAGTTCCTCTACATAGTTCTTCTGATCCAAGATGGATGCTATCTGGCTATTCCTGTTGTCATGGAAACAAACATGAAATACAGCTTCACATCAAATTCCTGGGACCTGAGAGACCCAGTGTATTAGATGAAGTGTAGAGACACTACTGACAGATCATACCTCTCCTCACTTCTGTAATCATCAATGTCGTTTTTCAAGTACATGGAGAAGTCAATCACCCCGACCTTAAAAACATAAAAATAAAAAACTGAGTAAAAACATTGATTGGGTGAAATCATTAGTTCTTCAGCTGTTACAACCCACCAAATCAACTTAAAAAGCAGGTATGTTTACACTCATTTGAGTACTTGGTCACACAAATTAAAGCTCAGGCAAAGCAAACAAATCCCAATTTCACTTATGAATGCAATGTCAAACGATTATTATGTAAACAGCCACTATTAAGCATCAGTACTGGCATGTCTGCATTAGCTTATAGAAATAGTTTTTCAGTTAACCGAACACATTAAAACCATCAACAAATCTGTAAAGAATCCATATATCATGAAAGAAATCTTAAATGCAAGGTGAGGGTTGTATTAAATATCTATCTACATACATAAAGAAGAATCCTTAGAGCTTTGGCATAAAATTAAAATCTCTGTAATTATTGTATCTTGTTTTAAGATGTAAATCCTGACATCATGGTCAAAATATAACTGTATCTATACAAACGCATCCTTATAATTCCACATTACTAATACATCTCATCTAGCCACATGCTTTCAGATATGAACACAGGGTGTTTCCACCCATGGAGACATGAAACCAAAGCATCGGCTCTCTACCTGCCTGATGCCAAGATGATAAAAGAGGCAGTACTAGCCTACATTTCTGCTTTCCAAATCTAGAGTCACCACAGATAAACATTTCATTTCACTGAACAGGAAGAAGAGCAACATTCTTTGTTTTGTTGTGGTAAGACAAAAAATGTACTCCTCTGCTCAGTATTGTGCAAGTCTGAATACTGGATAAAATAATAGTAAGAACAGAATGGAAAGAATAATGCATACCAGCTGCAAATACAACCACATCATCAGATTTACTTAATCCAGACAGCATACCCGGATTAACATGCTATTTTAATGTCTGGTGTAAATTTGTTTTTTAGACAAATGGTCTAATATTGTTTCAGAAAAGTGATTACCTGAGAGTCCAGGTCCTCGCCTTTGACACACAGGTTGGCATCAATGACGTTCAGGCCCACCAGCAGGCCCACAATCACTGCTCCCTCCTCCTCCAGCATCAGGGCTGAATTCTCATAGAAATCACTGTGGAGGAAGATACATAAGATTATCACGCACTGTTTTTGTAACCAAAGTTTGTTCTCAAAATATTACATGTATATTTTTCTAAAGCAATCAAATATTCATATTGCCGTAGACCGTGTTTGTGTGTGTCACATGTGTGTACCTGAGCAGTTCTTTCCTGGTGATGAGGAGTCGCAGATAGTCAGCCAACCGTTTCTGCATTAGAGCCAGACGCAACCATGCCCTGGCCCTGCCTAAAGGAGTCCTGGAAAACACACACTCTCTGTGTTAAGGCTATATTTTCAGGGAGGTTCTGGGGGTCTAAGGCTGGTTGTGGTGGGACATGATTGGATCATCCTGACAATGTAATTTACTATTTAGTTTTGTCCTTTTTAGTTTTTGTTCCTGTCTCCTGTGTATGTCTGTGGGATAGGAACAATATATTCATTTCATATCAAACTACCAATTCAAAGTACTTCATTTAATTTACAACAATAACCTTTTCAAAAGAAGTTTCCCCTGACCTGAATGTTTAATGTAATCTACAATTGTGTGGGCTCATCTCATTAAATAGTCATTCTTTTCAAGAGTCCCATCCTTACTCCCTACCCCAACTTTTATTTGCCTCATTGTCATATAAGTGACTACAACTGTGTTTTTATCACATAACTTTATTTAAAAGAAAACTGCAAACACAGGATCAGTCTGCACTTTCCTGTAACTGATGTTTGGGTCAATACTTGGTGTCGCAAAATTGCTGCTCTGCTACATTTCTGTTGGTCTGACTCAGCACCACCAAAGGAAACAGACTCTGCTCTCCATCTAAAACAACACAACTGTTCCCCATTTTGTTGGACCAGAGGAGACCTGAATATCACTCACTCGAATCCCTGCCTGGAAGCTCTGGTATGCGGTTCACTGAATAACAAAGTAAAGTATGACATGGAAATCATGTACATGAATGAGACTGAGCAGGAGCATGCTTCCTACAGCCACTAGAGTACACAACTTAAATATTAATGTCACATGCACCAGTGGGGATTTTGATGTTGGTAAATTTAAACTGACATACCAGGCACATTGGACACTATCAAAACTCATGTGTGTTCTTGTAAATCATAGTAAAAACAAAAAAAAGGTCACAGGCAGTGAAAATAGTACTGCACCATTACTGATACTGGTCTCTAATAAAGTGTCCATTGCCCAAAACTAACAGAATAATGACTCATTTTCAGACTGAGTTTTAACATTTAACTGTCAGACATGGAAAATTTGTCTACACTAGTTTCTACAGAGAGAAAAGAAGACTAATAAGAAGATGTAGAGAAATATGGAAAGGGAGAAGTGAGGCTGCAGGGAGAAGAAAGTTGAAGTGAAAGTAAATCACAGGTACTTCCCTGATCTGGCTCAGGTCACAATCCCTCGTTACTCAAGCATGTGAGTATGTACGGTTGTTGTGGCTCATATTCCACCAACAGGATGTTAGGTCAAGTTTAATGGAAGAACACGTGTGGATAGAAATGTATTCCTTACTTAAGTCCAGGCAGGTCTCGTACAGAAGCTGAGATCTCTGCTGCTTCAGGACACAGTTTCTCCACCAGCTCCAGAGGACCCCACAGAGACTTATTAAAGCCCAGAAAGGACTTCTTCACTGGAGAAAGGAGAGGTAAAGAGGAAGCGAGTCAGACACATATTGAGGAGGGCAAACACACACAAACACATTTCTGCTGTTTGGACATGAAATTTTAATAGTAAAGGAAGTTGCAGATATAGCTACATCAACACAGTACCAACACCTGACACCATTTAATACAGGCTCGCTCCCTCTCACCTCTGAGACCATGTTTGAGACAGTGCTCCATTACAACAAAGAACTGTTGAAGAGGTGGGTAGTCCGAGTCCAGTGTTCGTCCGAAGCTCAGAGCCGATTCAATCAGTCCCTTAATACTCAGCTTAGCCATGTTCAACAGATTGGCTCGCTCCATGGCCATGGGGTCTCGCAGGGCTTCAGGAAAAAAGAAATAAACACTAATATTAAAATTTATGGAAAATGCTCACATCACGATTCAAATGATGGTCACACAATCATTTCTGCAAAACATCATTATTTACATATATAATAACGATAATAATAATAATAATTATTATTATTATTTACATGTGTAATGATATTAATCATAATGTTAATAGTTATTATTATTGTTGCTGTTGTTGTATATGATGATAGTGATAGTATTATTAATATTGCTGTTAATAATAATAATTATAATTATTATTATATTATTATTATTATCATCATCATTATCATCATCATCATCATACAGAAATGTTGACTGTGACAGAACTCCCTAAGTATGATTGTAATGTTTCTAACAGAGGAACCGAGTGACTCAGCCAAGTTAATGTCTTACAGCTGGTCATTATCAGAAACATGTTTAACTGAAGAGAGCTTTAATAAATGTAATGCAAGGGCAGTAAAGGCAGAATCCATCCTAAACATCAAATGCACATTTACATTTCTATGTAAGGTCAGTGCAGTCCCACAGAGTAGTAGATAATAGACAAGTCCAACCTAACAGATCAGATTTTATAGGATAAATCCATAAACAAAGTATAATCAGTCCTCCAAGCCTGGATATGGGCTTTTCAAATGTTTTGCACATGGATCTCTAGATTAATGTTTAGCCAAACACCAGAACAGTGCAGAACAATGTCAGGAAAGAACAATGTCTCCTAGCAATGTGGAAGAGCTTTAACTGCCCTAGCAGGGTGGCCTGGAGGCAGCAGACAGATCAACCAATGATTTCTTGGGAGATGCATGACTTTTGGGTGCACTGGTACAGAGGGGTCTGAGAATGCTGAGGAAAAAGTTACAATACAAAAGCATCTAATAGCATCTAAACCTTAATGCTAAATTCTATATGTTATATTTCATAATTTAATGTAAAGCCTCAATTTAATTCCTGAAAAAAAAGCTGGGTAGCCCCTGAATGTCCTGGTTGTCACTTGCTTCAAACCTTTTTTATTTTACAAACTTCACACCAGGCATCCAGCTAATGAACGTTTTTTTGATTATCTGTTAAAACTATACTGTATCAAAAAAAATTTGTAGGGATGCACCAATCTGTCCCTGCAGTATTCCTTGTTGTCATGTTTCTTTAAATTAAAATGATCCAAATGAGTTTCACATAATGAGGTGGGTAGATATTAAATTTAGGACAAAGAGACCAAACGATAAGGGATCACTACTCTGCACTCTCAGATACCCTGATTTGAGGTTTTTAAATCAGTATCATAAGAGTAAAAGGTGGATCAGTGCATCACAATAAAAATAATCCCCAAGTGACATTTTCATCCTGCAGTGTTTGTCCGACCAACAGTCCAAAACACAAAGACATTCAATTTTCAATTATGTAAAGTAGATACAATCAGCAATTCTCACTTTTGAATAGCTGACAACAGAAACTGTGTGGCATCTATGCTTGATAAAAGTAAAATGTAAATAGCTTATCATTATCTAAATAGTTGGCCACCGACTTTAAGTCGATTGAGTCATTGATTAATCGGCTAATCATTTCAAATCCTATTTCAAATGCAAGTTTGTGATGTACACATGAAAGCAGTCACAAACTAAATACACTATCATCTTGATGATGGGGGATAGGGTGGCAGAGGGAGATGCCAGCTGATGGGCAGACACTGACAGATCCACAGTAAAGCTCTTGCATGTGCGACACAGTTACAGGGCTTTGCACATTTTTCATCAAGGTCAAAAACAGACACAGCTAACAGCACAGCAACACTTTGCACAAATCGTGTTAACTCCTAAGATAGAAGAAAGACTGTGTTTTATTTTTTTTTTATTATTATTTGCATCAGTGCAGCATGTGATGTGTGGGGCAGTAAAGTTTCCTTCTGGTGCAAAACAGCAGCAGCACAGCTACCATACAACTGCTAACGGATGAAGATGTACCATCAAATCGGGAGAGCAGAGGTGGCTGACGTGTGAAAATAAATTTGCCACACACAGCGGTGAAATGATGTCAGATATCAAAACGAGAGTGAACAGAAGAAGCAATGCCACAACGTTACATCTATCACACCATCAGAAACTAATCTACTGCGCTGCAGTCATCAACTGATCATGATCGATTGTTCCTGGGCACCTCGGGCTGGACTGTTTAGAGGGACTGTTAAGCACAAGGTCAGGGGTCACATTCGTGTGTCAAATCTGTCCCTAAAACAATCAGTTACTGGGTGTCATCAGACCACCCTCCCTCCTCACACACACACACACACACACACACACACTCACACACACACACACACTCACACACACACACACACACACACACACACACACACACACACACACACACACACACACACACACACACACACACACACACACACACACACACACACACACACACACACACCTTCACCCCCTTCACGGACCTCACGCTCCCCTGGTGCTGACCATACCCTACCTTGGACGGTCCAGTCCCCTGGCAGAGACGTCCTGTGCTCCGACACTTTCGGCAGGACGTGAATGCTCCCCGAAATGGTCTCGGATGCTTTTCTGGCCAAAGCGAAGATAGGAGCCTGCCATCGTCCGTCTCCTCCACCACCACCACCTCCACCTCCTCCACCTCCTCCTCCACCTCCTCTCCCTGCGCTGCCAATGTTAGCTTTGTCGCCAGCTTTCTCTTCCTGCAGCCTCAGAATCCCAAACACCTGCGCTTTCTCCTTTCCGCCGTCCGCCTCAGACAGAGCCAGGTCGTGGTCCGCGGGCGATGCCATGTTCACGTACCGCCGAAGCGACCGCGGCCAAAGCGCGGCTCGGTGCGGAAATGGACCGACTGTGATACGGTTCCGCTAGTCGTCGGCGAGCTAGCTCTGACGCACAGCTAACCCGGCGACCATTACGGCAACCGCAGCATAAGAAATACCTGTGATATCGCCGGCCCCGAGACAATGACAGGTCTGGCTACGGTGTCAAAAGAGATCCGCGGTCGCGACGCCCCCGGGCTGTGGACGCAGTCGTCGGTCTACATGATGAACGTCGGCGCCGCCGCCGGCGGCGCGGAGGCCCGCTGCCCTGGAAATGCGTCTTTTCTGCACATCGTGGCGCGGTGGAGATTTGTTTACTGGCCCCGCGGACCGAAGCGATAGTTGGCCCCCGACGGCCCCGCGGCTGCCTCCGGAGGGGCGGTGTCAAAAGGCTCACAAGACACACAAAAGGCAGCGCTACGTAATGGCTTCAGGGGCCGCCGAGCGCCGGCCCTGGCGCCCCCTGCTGCCGGGAGCCGGAGCTGCGGCCGCGGCTACTTTTCAAATTAAGAGTTTGCGTTTACCGCTTAAGGGAAGATCATCACGTATGGTGGCAGCACGTTCCTCCCGTTTATCCGTCTAAAGCACTATATCAAATTTTAAAAACGCCTTACAACACACTATAATGTATTTTTCTTTGTAAGCAGATATTAGTGTTTAGTAATGTATTTGTCAACAACTATCAATCCTTCTGTTGCCCCCCCCCCTTTAAGTGGAGGCTGGTGTATAAACAGATAATATATGACAACTTAGTAAAACACCGTTATAATAATGTAAAAACTGTCTTACTGAACATTAGCAAACGCTTAAAAATGTCTTTATATCTGCTTATGCCTAATATTATGTAATAAGCTATTTATTAAAGTGTTATTAATATGATGCATTGTTATAGATCAATATACCAAACAGCGTATTAATAGTACAGTATTTAAACGCTCCATCTTGACCAACAAAGGCAGTAAAAGCACTACTTTCACTTTAATATGTTGTTAATAATTGCATAATTGTGTAGCACTCAAAGGGTGCAGTTCATGCTCTGGGTACTTTCACTTTGATACTTTGATACTTTAAGTGCATTTTTGTCAAAAATATGTCCGTAATTTGCTTCAATAACATTTTCAACTCAGGACTTTTATTTGTAACATAGTATTTTTACAGGGTAGTGCTGCTAAATTTATTTACGTAAAGAGTCTGAATACTTTCTCCACCACTGTATTCCTGGTCATTTTAAATGTTACGAAAAGAACTTAAAATCCTATAAGCTGATACATGATACACATGTGAAGTCAGGGCCAAAAAAATTCAATATTTTTCCACAACAGGTACATACACAGGAGGTTTGAAACAAGAATTTGTTAAATGCTGAAAAATTCATGGTGGCTTGGGGTGTAGAGTGTAGTGTGTTGAAACCACAGAGGAAAGTTCTTAAATAGCGAGGCAAATATTTTGAATATAGAGGAATAACAGTGGCAACAATAAACACCCACACAGGCACCAGTAAAGATGAGGGAGTAGATAAAGAGAGTTAGGCTGAGTAGATTTTTGAAACTTTAAGTTTTCAGGTGAAACAAGCATTCCACAGGAATTTTGGGGCTGCAACCACTGGTCATTTTAATTATTGATTAACTATCTCATTTTCATTTTGTCAGTGCACTGGCAGAACAAACATGATTCTTCCTTTAATCATTTTAGCTGTCTGTGAACTCTCACTGACATTATGATAACACATAAATTACTGAATATCTATAAATTTTAGGTTCTGTTAGAGTTATTCATTCAAATAGCAATGTTCAACCTACCTTGACTGTAGGCTAATCGCTCCATGCTCTCACTATGAGTGATGCCCCAGCGGTGAAGACTCTGAGGCGAGTACATAACGAGTGGGACTCTCCCCTGCCAGCTGCCTTTTGCAAAAAGGCCGGTATATCAAGCAGATCCCTGAGTCCTGAGGTGGCCCGCCCCTGTCCAGTTTTTGCTGAACTGGTGTGATACAGTCAAGTTTCCTGAATCCCCAGGTGACGCTCCCTCTGAACTGCGGAGGACTTATATGGTGTGTTCCAGTTTTTTCTGACTTAGCCACAGTTTCAGGATGTGCTGGGCCTCTGCTGAACTGGACAGGGAACAGAATGGACAGTGGAGACAGTAAAGACGGTGAGATTGACAAAGAGACCTCCTCATCAGCCAGCTACTCTGGGTATGCAAATGTTTCTGGAATACAAGCGCTCTATTTATTTTCACACAAAATAAGGAAAAAAAACTTCAAGGATAACATTGCAAGATGTTGGGTAAATGCTGAAACATTTGTGGCAAGGCACAGACCAGGGATGCTGTGTATTCACTAGCCTACCAGGATGTGCAGATGAACATGATTATGATGTAGACAAGAAAAACTGTTTTGAAAAAGAACCAGCCATCAACACGATAAGTCCAGTTCCAGACCACTGAAGTGCTACTCACATGTCTAATTTATTCAGCAACTAAAATTTAATGATTGAATGAAATTAAATCCGGTTATCGGGCTGCTACATTTCCTCAAAATGTAATTGTGTAATAGAAACCATCCTTTCTCTACTTCACATCTCCTCACTTATCTGTACAAAATATCATACACAAATACACCGCCCTTCACTGTCATAAATAACATATGCAAAGAGATTATTCCCTCAGATATTCTACTGAAATCTAATAAATCTTGACTTAATGAGAAAATAGTATAATATATCAGAATTCCTTTTTTTGTTTTGTTTTTACTAAACAGAAGGCGTTTTACCTTTTTTTCTCAGTAGCAGCTTATGCGGAATGCATCCAGTAGGCCTCCACTTCACCATAGGATGGATGTGAAAGCTTCCAACCACACCAGCTGTGTAGCGTTAGATCCATAACAACACACAGCCAGACAAACTGTTGTAGCACAGACCCTACAGTACAATGCATTACTACAGCTATTTTGTTTTTCTTTTTTTGTTAGCTCTTGTTCCACTTCGCTTCCTCTGTGTGACATACTCTCTCTCTTTCTAATAGCTCAGGGCTGACCAGGGTCATATGACTGCTCTCTTCCAGATCCGTACACGCCGTTTGTACGCTGCCTGAGTTAATTCTCTGAATGGCTGTATCTCACCCCAGTTAGCAGAGAAGACATAATTAGGGCAGTTTCTGCCTTGATTCTTATTTTCATTTCTTTTCTCAGCATTTGTTTTAATGTTGATCTTACTGTTTTCCACCGAACACCCAGTTTTTCTGTATCTGTGTGTATCTAAATCCCATGAAATCTGATTAAGTATGTTTTTGGTTTTTTGTTTTTTTTTTTAACTCAGCTGCCTGTTTGCTTTCCTATCAATGACACAGTATCAATAGTTATTTATGCCTCTTCATCATTTTATCATTCTGCAGGTTTGACTGCCTGAGCCGTTTTGAGGTTGTTCATACATTTCCTGCCTGGTTGTCTGCAGGCGGCTACACTGTGCATCAGCATTTGGGCTTAAATGTATTTAAATTAAATGTAACTGTTTTAATATTTCCTTCCTGATGCAAGAGAGAAATGCATAACCATGTCAGTATCTTGCAATCAGAATCTGATGGGTGCAGCCTATAGAACAATCCATTCTGATTTCACATCAAACGTATACATGACTCAAAAGGCTCTTATTTACTTTCTCTCTGCATCCTTTTTCCATCTCTCCTCCAAATGCCCATCCGCTTCTCCGCTCCATCTTCTCTCTCTTTTCTCATCATCTCTGAACCACACCTAAACATACATGCTACTCAACACCACTTCCAGGATGGTATGTTTGTACCATATGACCATCTTAATCACTGTAGGAGCACACCCTTCAACATGACCAACAGCTGGACCAACCAATCAGTATTCTTTAGTGGAACCTCCCTCCACCAATAGGGGTGTGATGCTGTTTCATGTAGTAGCCACCCTTTCATTCCGCAGCGGTGCTGTAAATGTAGTGGTGCCATGCACAGATTCTAATACAGTGATTTATTTATTTATTTATTTGATTAGCAGAGCACAAGAAACAGTAACTATGAGAAGAGATAAAGTGTCAATTTTAGAAGACTAAAATTAAAGCAGGATCATTAGAACATGTCCACTACATACACTACTGTATATGAAGGCTGTAATTATACCAACTTCATGTTTCACACAATTATCCTTGAACATGTATGTTATCATGCAGTTATTGCATCTCACCTCAGCAGAAGGATGCAGAGTGATGATTCTTGGTTATGCAGCTTGTCAGCATTTAGTCGTCGGGTCCAAAAACGGTAGAGTCTGTGCTCTGGTCCTGTATGTGGACTGTCAGAGGATGACTCGGTGAAAACTGACCAAGATGGACTTGATGTGCCTCAGCGCTTTAGTGTGTCAATCCCAGTCCAGTTGTAGCAGCTACAGGCATTAGTTGTTGGTTCCCAGACGTCCCCTGATACACACTTCAGATGGTACTATTACTTCCAAAGTAACATTCAACAGATGTGAAATATAGAAATCCTCTTAGTGTTGTCTTTCACATATCTATCTATCTATCTATCTATCTATCTATCTATCTATCTAATATAAAGCAGCTGCAAGGTTGCTACATCCACATGAGCTTCTAGAGTCCTGAAGCTGTAAGCCGGCACACGCTCTGGGGACATCACTGACAGAAACCACAACCATCACCCCACACAGTACCCAATGACAAGAGAGCAGGGAGACTCAGAGAGGGGGAGGGGGTAACACAGCAAAGAGAGGAAAAGGGAGGAAAAGGAGGGAGGATGCTCGAAGGGGGATAAATACAGTGAGGAGGAGAGAAGAGAGGAGAGGAGAGGAGAGGGAGATGATGGGGGTAGAGGGTTGAAAGAAAGAAAACATACACACAGCAGGAGAGCACTCGTGTGTTTGATATTCATGAAGATATGAATGAAAACATGCAAATGTTGGTAAGCAGTACTTTCTGAAAGCAGATCACAAGAGAGGAGGGTCAGGCTTGTTCTTACTAACCAATCCCTGACTGGGGATTGAATGGAGAGGGAGGACCTTGCTGAGACAGACAAGAGATTGGTGTGTGTATTGACGTGAATGACTTTGCAGCTAGGACAATGAAATACTGTAGAATCACAGCAGCTAGAAAGTACTTTGAGTAAAATATTAGATAAGGGGGAATTTGTCAATACTTTGCTAGAAACCAATAGGTTGCAAATAATGAGCAACAAGATGAAAGGCAATAGATTTTTGTGTGCTAGCATGCATAGTAAAATTAAAAATATTTATACGCCCAATTGGTATTTTTTTAAACCGTAATTTACTTCTGTGAATACTGTATAATTCTGATTTCTTTTTTTTAAATATCTCTTACCTAAAAATAGAATCGTTTTCTCCTGTGTATCTAACATCATTACAGTGAACAGATTTTTAACAGAAACACAAAACTTCATTTCCTTTTGATTTTGTCGTTTTCTACTGTTAATCAATGCCTTAAAAATCTGTTATCTGAGTAACACAATAGGTGCCAATTATCAGAAACTATTATGAGAAATTGTTATGTATAAAACCAACACATTTTAGCAGCAGCTACTCATAGATTTGAACACAGTTTATTTAATGCAAATAAGCAAAAATGATAGGAGGCAAAACTGTTTTTAAGGACCAAGAAAATATTTATTTGTAAAATACATACAGTAGAATTACTCCTTTCAGAAAGATAAAGGAGAGGAATTTATGCAGTCAGTTAGCTTTGTCTGAGCTAAAAAATATATTAGATATGAATCAGGCAGTGTTGGCAAGCAGAATGAGTTTTGGATGGAATTTTCTGTTTCCCAACTCTTCTAGTTTGTAGCTTAAAAGTTAAATACAACAAATGTATTCATATTTGCAGTCATTAAAAATGTTACACCGAAATTCATTTTGTTAAAACTCTGGGTAAAGAGATATGGCACTACACTGACAACAGGTTTTATGTAGCAACAATGACATCAACAGTGTTAATTAGTTAAACGATTGTGTAATTGTGGCATTTTGTGTACTAACTGTAAATATAAATGAGAATTTTTCACTAAAACAAATGGCTCCAAACATAATTTCGGATTTTTCATCAATTTGAGTTACCAGTTAAACCGATGCACATGCACGTGTTTCGTCCACCCCAGCCCAAGCCTAAACCCCCAGTTACATAAATGGGTGAGGACAAAATATTTAAAACATAAGGCACTATTATAATACAGTCTAATACAACAGTATCACAACATAAAGCCTCAAAAATTAGATGAGTGAACATTGTCAGCTTCAAACACGAGGGAGTTATGGGGGTGTTGTTTTTGATTGCATTACATGTCACCGCACCTGTGCATCTAATTAACTAATAACTCTGTGTTTACGTTAGTTTTATAACCTACATTCAAAACGAGAAATATTTTCTCTGTTTTCAAACCCAGAGACAAAGCTGTACATGGTACATACATGGTCAACTAGACCTATATTTGTATTTATTTGAACAAGGAAAATGTGCCAAAAATAAATATTAACAAGTCATATTTTATGTAGAAAAATCTATTTACAAGGCGTATTTATCATAAATTAAAAATGTGCCAAAACAACCCGTACCACATACAAATTCTTATTGCCTTTTGAGTTCTTTAATCCTCAAACTCTGCAGCATAAAGCACCTGCTGGAATTTCATCCGCACCTCCATTCTTTTCTTAATGGTGAGCCTCTTCAGCGAGGGCAGGAGGCTGAGCAGAAACAGTTCGTCTTCATCTCTAATGTTGTTGAGCGCATCTGCAGAGCTTATCTCAGTTTCTGTGGTTGCTTGCCTTTTACGTTTAAGAGAGACTCCCACATCCTGGTGGTTGGTCGGACAGGGCGCCGAAGGAGAAAAACTGGTACTGACGACAGGCAGGGGACCATGCTGCTCCTTCTCGTCTTTGTCCGGCTCTTTCTCCAGGTCATCACCGCTTCCGCCTACCTGGTTTGGTAGGAGAACATCACACAGCATTGCCAGTTAACAGAAACGACAACACTGGTGGCAAGGATCTCCTTCGCAGGTGATCACAGCCAAACAAAAACAAAGCACCACACTACACTGTACCTGCCAAGGGGAACTAAACAGGCCTGCTTTGGCTTAAACTATTTCGAATGGGTTTAAAATACCTTTTAAAAATAGTGAATTCGTATCGTTTAGTATTTCATACTATTCTGCGGAGCAGGACTGATAATTCTCTTAAGTTCTGCTTTGATGCACACACACGGTGTCACCGCATTACGTTTTCATCCTGTTATGGCGTTTTCCACATAACCACCGGTCCCCCCCTCGGTGCTCTTATTTTGAAGGAAACCCGGATATCCTGCGAGGATAGGTGTTGTCACCTTTCGCGCGTTTAGCTTGCGAGGGAGAGAAAAAGAAAACACCGATGTCGTGATCGTTAAGAGATTTATGACTATATTCACAGGTATGTTATATAAAACGGCGGCGACGTCGCGGGGTTAAATGAGAGCCCGGTTGGCCCGTCGTCGTCCCCCGCAGGCCCGGCCGAGGCAGGAGCGGCCAGCCAATGGCCGCCGGGGTCCATCAACTAGCTGCTGCTTTTAAACCTAAAGGCGCAAAAAGAAAAACAACGTTCAAAAGGAACAAATGGCGGAAGGCGAGACCCGCACCTCGCCGGCTTCGCCCCCGCCGCCCTCCACCCGGGGCTTGACGTAGGCGCTGAGCCAGGCCAGCTGGTGGTAGAGCACCGGGACGGGTTTCTCCGCCTGGTCCGCGTCCCCGTCGTCGTCCGGCGGGGGGGCGCTCCTCCGGGCCATCCGCTTCTTCGCCTTGCAGAACTTGTCCCTGAGGTTCTTCCACTTGAGTTTCACCTCCTCCTCGGACTTGTCCATGGCGGCCGCGATCTCCTTCCAGGACACGTGGCCCCTGGGGCCGTCCTTGTAGTCCCGCCGGGTCGGGTCGTACAGGTTGGGGCGTTGTCGGATCAGATCCGCCAGCTTTTTCTCCACGCTGTTCATTTCGCTCGCCGTCGGTTCGCTTCGGCGCGAAGTCCCGTCCGACGACGACCCGGGTTCGGCTTCCTCGCCCGGTTTCTCCTGGCAGAAGGAAGTGAGAGGCTCCATGCATTCAAAATAAAAGTTATGTCGTTGGCGTCTCCCTCCCTCTCTCTCTCTGTCTCTGTTCTTTTTTTTATTTAACTGTGGGCTCTCCTCGAACGAAAGATCACATTTTCTTTGGAAAAAGTGAATAAGGATTCATTTGATTTTTTTTTTTTTTCCATTTTCTCATTTTTGAATTGAAATAGGTGGCATCTCCATACTGGATGGTTAATGCAGCTGCAGCAACACATTAATTCGAACTATTTCAGTTTCCCTAAATAAATAAATAAAAAATGCCTATAAATGCATTCATTCGTTTAAAAAGCTCTGAGATATATTTGTTTCATGCCCCAGGGCCGTCATTCTAGCAAACGCTGGCTGATGTGAAACCTCTGATATTTTGTAAAATTCATATGTACCCCTTACATAAATAAGTTTTTTTTTTTGACTGAATAATCTTTCCATCCATTTATCCATCAATTTTCTGTTGCTCATCCAGGTCAAGTTTTTGTTAACTAATTAATAAAATAATTAATTTATTATATTATTAGGAATTAGTTATATACAGCTCGGATGGAATGACAAAAATGTGACAGACTCTTGCACATGCTAGATAATTATAGGCCACATCCTCGCTACCGCTTTTCACTGATATTTAGTTGGTATGACTGTGAAACAGGTATGTAATTGCACCTCCTGTGATATTAAAAAGGTTAAAAGTGAACTCTTCAGAAACTGTGATTCAAACAGAAAACAGATGGTGCAAATATTTGGGCATGCAATATTAATGCCACTCAAACATGGTGATATCATTGCCATGGATACATGAAGATTCCTTATTGCAATAGAGCACACAGCTGAAAAGGCAATGGTACAAATCAAACCCACAAACACTGAATATCAATAATATCAGAATCTATTTGAGGATACTTGTAAAAATAAAAGCAAGCGATCTACCTTAGGAGGTATAAATAGGCATGTGACTGCTACCACTGATTTTTACTCAGAAGAGTACTGTACTTCCTGCCTGCCTGCACTAGATGGCACATTTGATCTACTCTATTCACGTCTTCTTACTCTTTAATGTGCCTGTGATGACTGAGAAGAGCTGAGAAGGTTTAATAGACCAGGATCCCTTGATTTCAGGGGTTTAGCTTTAAGGTCACACGTTTCTGTCCGAGCCTTATAACACAGTTATGTGACTAGAGATGACATGTGTGCCCGAGCGTGTCGGGTGGTTCATTGTCCTAAATTTTTTCGGATTACAGTGATTTATTTTTTTCTTTTCTTTCCTGTTTGTGTGTCTTTTGGGCTTAGAAATAATTTTTTTAACTATGTCAGTGAAACACAGAAGTTGTAAACATACATGAGAAGTGATGCTGTCCCTCATGGTCTCACAGCGTATTTTATGTAGAATTATATTTGTATTAGAATAACCACAAAAATGAAAGGAAAAGTGTAAACTCTAAATGCACTAATCCTTAGTCTTATTCATATTTAGATATTTATGCAATGAACTGGGTTTAGGGGTTTTTTTTTCTTTCTTTTTTGCTTTGACATTACATTTGATTATCAAAGGCTAGAATTTTTTAAAAAGGAGGCTAATTTAAATAGTTTCTAAATGGTAACCACATGAAGACTCCAGGCAGGTGTGATGAATACTTACATCACTGCATCAAATTTCATTTACATGTGAAGGCCTCAATCCCGAGTTGTGACACATCAAACATTGTCTCTGTTGGAGACAGTCAAAGTGTCACCTGGGAGACTCCTCATGTGGGACAGCGCAGATTACAGGGACAGCAGAATTGAGCATTATGAGGACAATAACTATTATCATAGGGATGTCACATGTGATTGCTAAACCCTGGTACAGTGAAAATTACAGTACAACTGTCTAGACTACATACATAGGTTTCTCAAGAAGTGGCAGCCTGTTATTAAAGGGATCCTAAAAAATTAAGATACCTGCACTTATAGGGACAACACTGATTATATGGACAGCACAAGAGATACTCACCATTTTTTTTCCCATTTCTGCTGGTCAACATGGACAGTTGTTAATACTGATAGAAGAAACAACTTGAGAAAAACAGCCAAAGTCATTGTTTAAAAATATTCAGAGGGGTTAAATACAAGTTAAGGTTCTTTATGGCTTACCCTTTTTGCGTTTTATATGCAGACACTTTCATGGGAGATTTCTGCTGATACTGTACAGTATATATGTTTGACTTGTTTTAAAAGAGTATAATTAAAATCCTAAACTTCACATGATAAAATGACAGCTCACTAAGTGCTGGGCTGTCAGGAATTTTTGAGAATTAAAAATGGGACAACAGGGCAGGTGAGGTTAATAAACCCTGCAATAGAAGTTTCACAAAACAGATATTCCTGCTCTGAGAGAAACATGCTTTTCCCTTTTTATTACCTCTTCTAGAAGTAGAATCTGACTAATCTCACTAATGCATGCAAATTTTCAGCAGACCAGTCTCTGACTAGTGCAGTGATTGTGGCAGACTGCCTACCAGGGGAGAGGCACACTAAAGCCTAATATAACCTAAGGTTACATGTATTATAATAACTTCGATTATCTGGAAAAACATGGCTTCATCTGTTGTAGCAATTGTTTCTAACATAACACAGGATACAGGTTACAGTCAAGGGAGCACAAAGCTGACTCCAAAACAAACTCACGGCAAAAAACTCTGACCTACCAAATGAACTAATCATGCACAGTTTACTAATGTGCGCAGTTACAACAGCACACCAAAACAATGAGTAGATATCATCTAAAATTCACACAAAGCCAAACTTTCAAATTATAGGGACTGATTTGATTAATGTTATTATGAAGATATTGTTTTATAGAATCTTAATCTCAATATGTGGCAATTTTGCAACTTCTATTTGCTATCTACAACATATCAGCTGATTTGTGGGTTTTTTTCCACAATGCTCATTTGATAAATTAAGTTGTTTAATTTGCACATAGGATACACCTTCCAGTGACAGACAGTTTACACGAGTGCTGCAGCAGAGAGACTGTTTGAAGTGTCTTGCTGCCAAGTGCGGTATAGACCACAGTCTGCCATTGATGTTACCTGAACTCATCCACTGCAGTGTTGGGTACCCTGCTCTTGAGTGTCTTGAAAATAGCTCCTTTCCCTGCCAGGCAGTCCAGGATTTTTAATCGCTGACCCTCTAGTCAAGAGGTCACTTCTGTAAACCTAGGGCTACCGTCCTACACAAACATTTATATTCTGCCACATGCATGTTTATCCTGTTTAAGTATTTTGTCACATAGTGAACCTGTAAAACTTAAGAAAAGGTTCCAGTGAGTTTATAATAACAAGGTACTTTTTTATACAGCAACTTTTGTAAAAAGTAAGTATTTACTAAGCGCTGCCACAATCTTGATAAAAATGAAAGGTTTGGTGTTCATAATTCTCATGTGTTTGTCTACCGCGTTATCTGCCCTACAGTGTGTGACTCAACATCCCAAATTGTCAGCACGCACACACACACTTTCTCTCTCAGCCACACTTATATATACATATCCTCTGTAGTGTGAGTGACGTATCTATCTTCAGAGGAAAGGAGGAGGGAGAACAGGGCAAGATACAACGCCTAAAAACAGACACCAGTCAGGTAATCACAGATAAATCTGGGAGTGAGTGTGTGTCTGTGTTAGTATTTGAGATGAGGTACAACATGCTGAGCCAGCTGTGAGCCTGATAATATAGATCAGTGAGTAGTACAGAGGCAGTATCTTTCAATGGACAGTTTATTAGACAGAGATGACAGCTGGGAAGCGTAAAAGACAGTTCTTGAACAGTGAACTACTACTTCTCGCAAGGTTGCCATGGTCAGTCATTTTATCATTCTTGTCCAGACCTGATAATCTATAGACTTTAATGTCTGGTGAGAAGGAGAGACATTTTCCAACCCATGTCATCCTCTAGTATCTGAATGTCTGTCTCTGTTGTTGTTGAGCAGAGCAGCTTTTTCCCAGACCAGTGATAAGTGTCACCTCAGTGGGGGCTTTGACACCTGGGCTGGTGTAAAGGGGGTGGCAATTCTAGGGTTCACACCTCATTGACGGTAGGAGATGAGCCTGTAACTAACCTAATATACCCACACTAGCTTACGCACACACACACGGACATGCACGAACTCACACACACACACACACATTAACACACACTCACACACACATATCACTCACACACTCATAAACACTTCAGACACTCATTTATACTGGAGATCATTTCTTATTACAATGGACTTACAGTTCACTTTATTTTATGATATCTCACCTTTGTTCAAATACTTTGTTCATCACATAGCAATCCAGTTATGAAGCATTGGTGGAAGCTCCAACATGTGAAATTTGATGACTGCCAAAAGGTATTGCAAAAACTCAGTAGTCAAAAAAATCATACCTGGAAGACAAACAAAAAATACTTGGATAATGTTTGATATTGTCGATTTTTTGGATAATGTAAATCATGTCCTTTCTTGCATTAAACAGCTATCAACTTGACGGTGCACCCTTATATCTTGGATGTCAGAGTGTCCTTAAAAGCACCAGTAAGGTAGAGAAAAAAGTCATAATTCAACTTCATCACCATGCCACAATAATGTAACTCTCACATATTAGTGAATAAAAATGAATAAACAGGACAAGGAGCTCTCTGTGAAAGATTATCTACACCAAGCAGGTTTCAAATGTTTTCTAATTGAAAAAAAAAAGATTTCTTTACAGGGAACCAATGGATGCCTTGAAGGTGGAAAGTCAGTCTGAAACTTATGGAACGGTTTGGAAAATTTTCAGCACACATCCAAACTGCACGAGATTCATGGCTAATGGGCTTTAACAAGAAAAACCACTGGAACGATCTTTTTCACTGTCATAGCAACCATTATTTTTGTCAAACTGGTTTTCCTGCTGTAGAAATGTACCTTTTTCTCACAAACATGCTGACATATTAAATTACTATTTCACAATGTGACTGCTCTCAGATGTGTGATTTATCATCACATTGTCTGACTGTTGTCTGAGACATGTCTCCAATTCACTGGGGAAACTTATTTGAGAGAAAGATATGATCCCACAGCAACACACACACATGCCCGCTGGGAATGTTAATGGCAGCAACATCAGTGTACAACAGCCGCTACGTTCACCTTCTCACTAGACAGTGATTTGAAGTGCAACATCTCACATTACCTGGCCATATTTTCAGTCTTAAAACTGGCCAAAGTGAGAAATGGCTTTTTCAAACACTGATACTAAAACTACTAGAAAAATTAAACACGTCTGATAATAATGTGGACACTCTGGAAAAGGTCAAAAGCTCAGGAGGCCATCTCTCTCACAGTAGGGGGACGACAAAGCTCTATACTGCCAATGCACCAATCCCGTAAACTCTCTCACTGCCTCTCTCTCGCACAGAGAGACACACACAGATACAGACAAACACGCACACACACACATCCTGTTCCTTTTGACAAATACATGCTAAAGAGAGACTGGGACTCATTTGTACTATTTAAGGTTTCTGTGAGACTTCTTTCTTCCTTTCTTGTGCTTTGCACAGCATCTTACTCATCACACTACCTTGTCTATGTTGAGTTATTTTGTCTCTCTCATTTACTCTATCTCCTTTTAACACATTCTCTCTCTTACACACACACACAATCATACAGCTAGGGCTCTAATACTGGCAATGCTACACTAAGGCTAAATGTGTGTGTGTGCGTGTGTGTGCGTGTGTGTGTGTTTGTCAGTCCCATGCTAAAGGGAAGTGTCTGTGCTTATCAAAGAGCAGGATGAGGTGACATGTACCTGCTGAGGAGCTATCAGCTTTTTTTTGTTAACTGGGCTACTATACCCCCCTTAAACAGAGCATTGAGAGAAGCTGTACTACAGAGGTATCTTTCCAAATAAAAATCTATTTGACATATTTGTGCTGCTAAAATGATAGTTTTATGACCAGATCAGGTCAGCGTGATAACTCTTTGAGTCACAACATTGTTAAAGAGTTATGAAGATTTCTAAATTCACCCATAGGTGCCCATGTGTCCAGATGGGAGAAGAGGATGTGGCAACACTTGCGATGCACCTCAACAGTGAACTGCAGATATCCTCTCTCTCCCTCTCTCACTCTCTCTTATTTTTTGAGTGATCAAAGAGTTTCAGGTCAGGCATTTACAGCCATGACTGTTGATTACACAGAGGAAGATGCTACAATGGTGTCACAGGCTTTAAAATGCATGTTAAAATTGACCTTTTCAGGTTTTTTTCTCTGAAAATGGAGGAAAATGGGATTCATCACTAATTAAGATATCTTCATCATGTTTAGTGGCTTGGTTCAGTGACCACCATGTTCACTTCAAACAAGCCTACTGCAGATAGGAAGCAGACAGCACTGCAATGTGATTATGGTATTTTTCAATATAATTTAGAAAAACAAGAGATGATGATCAGGGAAAGAAAATAGCTAGGCCTTTAATGGTCTCCTCCTTCAGGATTCAGTTTTATGCAAAAAAAAAATCTATGACTGTGTTGTGTATTGTATAATGGATAGCCAAGTGGATAATCTCCACCTAGACATTCTGCATCACTACAGTAAATCTGTACATAAATCCACAATAAATGGAGATTCATTTTATCGGTACCTTAGGAAGTGCACACCCTGTCATACGGTAAAACACCCGAATCTCTGCATCATAGGCTCTGACCTTATTCTACCATTCATCTTAATACATCAGTTTGTTGCACACAGTACAGCCCTGCATGGGTGTCCAAACTAGATGGGAAGTTGGCATATGCAGGAAGTATACCTATATTCTGTAACTGTAGGTTTAGATGAACCTCTTGCTAGCGGGACCATCAGCTAAATAGCAAGTACAAGAGGGTATAAAATATGAAAAGAAAGCAGAATATATAAAAACAGTTCTTTGTCACCTGTGGAAGAAAAAGTGCTTTAGATGTGCTGGACATCAAAGCAGATTTCTGAGGTAATCATCCCACTGGAGGATGAGTGTCCCTGCATTGAGCTCTGGGATTTCCCTGTTATCCTGACCTTTGACCATGATCCTCTATCCCCGACCTCCCAAACCTGCCTGCTTGTTAACCTGGTCGTCATGCATGTGACCCATCAGCACTTCAGAGGAAGTCCCAACAGCAAGTCATCTGTCGTGGGTTAAACCGTTACTGAGAGACAGAGAGAGACAGAGGGAGAGAGATATGAATGAGAGCAAGGGAAAGGAAGAAAGAGAAGCGCAGTCAAAGTGTCATGGTTCATGCATTAACACAGGAATGCCACTTAGAAGTGGAACAAACACGTTAGTTTCCAGTAGCGGGGGGCAGCATGAGCATGCAGCTAATGATCTAGTTAAAAGGAGAATCTATAACAAAACAAAACCCATGTGTAATGCTTTTCCTCTGATTTTTAGGGAGTTTGAATACAAAAATAAAGATAAAAATAATACATGTCTACAATACAAACATACTAACAAACCTAAGATGTGTTACTGAGGTGAATTTTATGATTTTCATTTGATGTGTATTACATGAGCATACTTAGTTTGCAGTATGTGACATAGACTGTGTTTATATGTCACAATAATGTGGCTGGATTCAGATCTGGGACTCTTAATACGGATTCTAGGGACTTGATAAAGACTGTAGGACAGCAGTTTGGTTAGTAGCTGGTGGGGAGTCATGAGATTAATACCAATAAGTAAGTCAAATAAGTCAATAAGTCAAATGGACACAATCAAGGACTAAAGTAAGTCACTTGTGGAAACTAAATTTTATGTTGGATGCAATGCTTAAAGGAATATTTTAACATTTTTGGAAACATGCCTATTTGCTTTCTCACTGCAGGAGCGGATAAGAAGACAGATATTGCTGGAAACAGAGGGAAACAGATAGCCTGGCTCTGTCCTGTATCTCTAAACCTCACTCTTGTTTGTTGAATCCATCTAAAACAATTGGGTGTTCTATGTTTTCGTTACGATTGACAGAGCCAGGCTGACTGTTTCCCTCTGATTCCCGTTGCTATGCTGAGAGAAGGTAATGGATGCTGGTATGATGGTAGAAGAAAATGAATTATATTCAAAATTTTCTTCTACCATACCAAAATTTTGGAAAAAGTACAATTCCTTTATTTGGTGATTCAGGCTAGGTGCAGTGGAAATTTGCATATATTGACTGTTATTAAGCCAGAGAGCAGAGGTGGAAAAATATAATGTTGTACTGGCATTTTACATGAGAATTTCCTCTTCTGGGACTTATATATTTATTACATAATGATTAAAATACAGTATATTTTACTCTAGATGATTTATCTAACAGTTACAGCTATGCGCTACTTTGCAAGTTAGTGATTTACATGAAAATCATACAAGAAGCTCAATAATAATTTGCTTTGGATATCTAATAAATTTTTATTACATATTGAAGCACCAATGTTTTAAAACCACTCTTTTACTTTTGATAATTATACTATAAATACAGTTAACGTTTTTAAGAATTTTAACAAAAAACAAAGCAAACAGGTAGAACAGCAAAGCTAAAATTAAAATGTGTGAAGAATTAGGATCAGACTGCACTGTGTGTGTGTGTGTGTGTGTGTGTGTGTGTGTGTGTGTGTGTAAGACCTTGTGGGTTCAGTCACCCAACAATATACAGACAGGTGGACACAGACAAACATCCCATTCTTGACCCAGGAGAGAATTCTTTGCTCAAAGCATAACCAAGACGTGAATATTTATAACTGAAGGGTTGGAGGATAGATGTCTCTGTATGGTTGACAGGTTGCACAACTGCACCAAATTCCACTAAACCTCACACAGAACACACAACTGATCTCTGAAAAAGAAACCAAGGAAGACATCAAGAGAAAGCTCAAAAAAGAAAGAAAACGACCAGTCAGAGAGGGTCCAGGGCGAAGAGGGTTTGCAGCTGAAATGCTCACAAAAAACACAAAAAACACAAAAACGTGCTACTATAGTTTGCACGCTTACACACATAATGCAGAGACATGTCTTAGTTTACCATAACTAGTTGACTAGAATACTGTGGTCAGTAATGTTGTGTTTGCTGAATATTTTCTATGATTCAAGTTGTTGTTGCACAATAATACACTCCTTCATATTCACAAATATGTTGTGTTCATAACTTCACAACTGCTCAAGTCAGAGTGAAGAAACAAAAAGCAGAAGCTTCACAATCTGACCTGTGAGACACAGTTGTATTTTTACACAGTGTGAATAAAGAGGCTGTTTCCACCTGCAGGCATGTTGTGTTGGAAAACTTCTGTGTCCCTTTGATTTGTTATAATAGGATCTTTTCAGTTTATTGAAACTTGGGTCTCATTTTCATAGCACTGGTGTATTGGTTATGATAACATTGTACTCACCAAAGTAACTGAGATGAGAGGAACAGGTCAATGCTAGAACAAACTGTGACATAATAACTGGAGATAAAACTGAAAGTGAACACACACTTTTCATTGTCAGGGGAAAGAATAGTCCCATAAAAAAAACAAACAAACAAAAAAAAAAACAGGTAGTCTGTCTGTAAACAGCGATGGATAATTTTACTGTGTGCCTATGTTATCTCCTCCACATTTGTTTGTCATTTGGGGGTTTCTTCAAAACTTGTATCATTTTCTGACTTGTGTTAAGCAATGTACCAGTGTTCCCAGAGCTCACTGATTATTTTGGGAACTACAGGGTTATTATTGTAGAAATACACCAAAATTCACCTTAAACCCAAGCTGGGTCAGAACCTTGACCTGAGACAAGTAAGGCTCAAATGAGTCTGGAGATATGAGACCAGTGGTTCTCTAACAATAACATGTGGAGTGTAATACTCTGTCACTGAGATATCATAAGCTGCGTGTCATGATTTTTTCAGAGGAAACTTCACAGGCACTGAAGTCTACTTTATAAATAATACCTACAAAAATGCTTGAGATTGAGGTCTGTCGATTATCGAGAGAAATGAAGATATCATTAAAGAGATGCTGCAACTGAGTTATTTGAAATATAGTCTACATAGATTGGCACCACTAAGTTTGATTGGAAAATTTTTTTTTTTCATTTGGATCCAGTTTCTAATAATGTTACTTTCATTAAGGGCTTATAAACTGTACATAATCAAAGAGCTGCATTAAAACACAAACAAACGTCATGCTTAAGGAAGATACACACCAAAAGTTTCGATATTAATTGGTTACTGTATGACTGATCTACAAAGCATCAGTAAATGTTTCATCAACCGTTTATAGAGGGAATACTTACAGCTTTTTGTTGTTATTTTAGTTTAGTTTAGTCCACTTAACAAACCAAAAACCAAAGATATTAAATTTACAATACATGACAAAGAACACCATCAAATTTTTGTGTTTGAAAAGCTAGTACCAGCAACTTCCTTAAAAAATTCCCTTAACTGCAATCAGCATAGACATTAATAACAACAGAAGTTTTACTTATGGAAAATGTAATTGTATATTTAAGACATGTCTGAGTTACTAGATAGTGGAGACAACAGTAAGAGAACAACAAAATCGAAAAGATTGTACATGGTTGACATTAAACCAAGATCATGATTTGGATTCAAACACAATACACCCAAACATAGAATGAGCTTCAGCTGCCAAATAACCAGGATGCTCCAGTTAGTCCTATGCTGTTGCAGTAGAGGGGGATCCCTGTGTTTCTTTACTACACAGGCACTGACCGATACCTTCATACCTTAAAAATTCTTCATGTTTAATAACTACACATGTTATGAGTGGATAATTCATTTATTACCACTGACACCTACCAGAGACCAAAATACAAATATAGTTTATTCTTATCCTGAAGTAATGCACACTTTAAATTGACATTTAGTTTTGAGACATTTGTCAAACTTAAATCAATTAATGTCACTTCTTGACTCCATGATGGGGGAAAAACTCTAGCTTACTGAAACAAAAGCTAAAACTATATTTGTAAGCCTTAAAACAGTGATTTGGGATCCAGTCTAACCATTTATAAAGACGTGAAGTTGATTTCAAAGATTTAATTGAGAAGCATTTAATGTTAAATAATTCATCCTCATTTATCCTAAATTAAACTATCTATTTGAGATTTTCTTTTAAAGATTTATGAGTAGGAACCAGTGGGATTGTAGCTGAGAGCCGCAGACATAGAAACCAAAAATTACTAAGAGATGGTCTGCATTGTTGGGATTTGTTGACAACACTCAAAATTTAGAGTTATTCCAGCTGTATCCTTTAAAAATAACATGAAATAATATAAATACAAATACCAAAAATAAATTTAAAAATAAATGAAAAAATAATATAAAAATTATGCATCCTACAGTACTTGTTTAAAATTAGAGTGAAACACTTGTAAATTCCTTTACCTGGTATAGAAAATTTTGACAGAAAATTTTGAAAGAATTTTTAAAAATAATTTGGAACTTGAGAAACTTGGTATTTTGCCATCATCAAGAGATTTGTCCCAACGTCGTAGAAGGAGTCATGGGCACCAGACTACCGTGCTGTGCTTAACTTTATGAGTATTCATAGGAGCTCTGTTTCTAATCTGTGATTTTGTGTTAACATTAATGTGTCTATGGTCAGATAGACACCAATATGGAAAGTCACCTAAACCTCAATTCTGAGCTTACCAACACATCGCAGGAAATCACCCATGCTTTGCATGAAAACAAGCCATAGGGTCCCATCACTGGTTTCAGCAGGTTCAAATTAAAACGCAAGTAATATTTTTACCCCTGAAACTCAAAGAAAAAATAGTTTTGGTCATTAACAGAGACTGGAACTGAAACATACTGAAACTACACATATATTATGTGGTCAGCTGGACTAACATGCCTTGTTTTAATTTTTACTGAATACAGTGGAAAGGGATGGGGGGTAGTAAAAGGAAATAGCAAACACATTAGAGAACACACACACACACACACATTCGTACTTCTGTCTTTGTGAGGACACTGATTGACATAATGCATCCCCTGGCCCCTTACCCAAATCTTACCCATCACAACTAAATTCCTAACCCCAACCCAAGGCCTAAAACCAAGTCCTCTCTTTTCCAAAATCTCCTCACTTTAATGGTTTAAACTCAAACTGGTCATCAAAATGTAAAGCCATGCAAGTGTATCCACACACATTTTTACAAAAGAAGTGGGGGTCTCACGAGTGGTATCTCAGAGGAGATGGGCTGACATATGGCCAGCAGACCACTGCACTGGGTGGAGCAGGGTGTGTGTTTGTGTGGGTGTGTGTGGTAGGTAGGAGGGGCCAGTGTGTTCGTGTGTGTGTGTGTGTGTGTGTGTGTGTGTGTGTGTGTGTGTGTGTGTGTGTGTTTGAGTGTGTGTGTGCGTACGTGTGTGAGGGTGGGGCTGATGAATGGTCTGACTGAGGGTGCAGATGAATAGACCAGTGGTTAGAGACAGTTGAAACTCAATATTCATTTTTGCTGTTTCCCTGCTGCTGTTTGAGTGTCTGTGTCTCTATCTGTATGTGTATGCGCGTGTGTGTGTGTGTGTGTGTGTGTGTGTGTGTGTGTGTGTGTGTGTGTTTGGTTTTATGGCCAGATTATGGTTATTTTGTGTTTATGTAAATCATAAATGAATTGTATAAACATTTCCTATAGACGTCCTTTAAAATGTTCTTAAATCTTCTTAAATTCCCTGAGAAATCAAAAGGGCATAGATATTTTTTTTTATTTTTGAAGTGATCAAATTTAAGGAAACCTATCTTGAAAACCTCTCCAGTAACCACAGCCATTTCTTAGGCTTTTTTCAGACTAATAATTATTGGATAGCTGTTTTCCACAGGACCAAAAAAATAAACCAAAAAAAGCAAACAATAAAACAAAAAAACAGAAACAGCAAACTGTGAAAGGACTACTGGAGGTTTCAAAGAAAGAAAAATTAGGAAGGATGTGGATTTTTGATTTTGCACACAGTAAAAACGACTTGTTACTACCTATTTTATAAAGTTAAAATTAAAATGAAACTGAATACAACACAGCACAATTTCAAGTTTACAGTCCTCAGTTGAATCCTTTTCTCCTCATCTCTCTCCCTTCAAACCAGCTTATATAGTTCCATCATTGTCCATTGATTAAATTGTACAATGCTTTATTCTTGGTTTGTAATGGTCTGGATGGGTTAGCAGATCTCCTAGAGACAATGTCCTCAGTCCTACAGTATGAAAAAAAAAGAAATCAGTGAATGGAGACCAAAGGACAACTGTGATAACGCAGGAGCAGGTCATTTTGGAGGGTCAAGCTCATTTCATCAATATGTGGGAATTCCTCCACTCTTCCAGTCAATTCCTAAACATAAACACATACAAACACACACACGCACACACACACACACACACACACACACACACACACACACACACACACACACACACACACACACACACACACACACACACACACACACACACACACACACACACACACACACACACACACACACACACACAGCCAAGGTTTGTTTGACGGGCTATTTGACAGAATGGCCTATCACCATGGTTACAGCAGCACTCCATCAGTCCATTCAAGGAACAGATGGCCGATGTGCAACAGGAGGCATATGTTTCAATGAACACACTCACACACACACACACACACAAGTATCCACACAAGGACAGCCACATAAACACACACTCACAACACTATCTGTCTCTCTCTCGTCCTCTCTCTTTCTCTGCCTCACACACACACACACACACACACACACACACAAGCGCGAGCACACAAACACACACAAACACACACAAACACACACAAACACACACACACACACACACGCATGGATGCACCCCTGCTCAGAGGGAGGGTATTGAACAACCAGCAGCATATGTTCCACTAGTCAGAGAGTATTCATTCAAGGACAGACGGGGGGGCTGATAAAGGCGGATGGGAAAAAGGAGTAGGGAGATGATTTGGAGGAGAGTAGCGAGTAGACAAGACAGCTTCTGCCCAAGACTGGAAGCAACCACACTGGCTGCAAGTGCCGATGTTGACATGGCGAGGAAGAGCGAGGCCGCACTTTTTTCCTCTGCCTTTAAAAAAAAACCTCACAGCTCTACATTTAGGCATGAATCCTGAATAAGAACCAGTCCAAAAATTATAACAACTGAGGTATCATTATTTTCAGTCAAAATAGTCTTTCAATGAAGTTACAAGTACAATGAACAGCTGTGGTTGCCACATAACACAAGCACTCGGTAAAATAAGAGTATCGGCTTTCTGTTTACACACTTCAGCACTCAGTGGTGGAAGGTACTGTACTTAAGTACAATTTCTAGGTACTTGTTCTCCACTTGAGTATTACACTTTTCGTTCCCTTCTAATTCACTTCATTACAGAGGATCATTTAGTACTTTCTACTGGATTTATCTGACAGTTACAGTTAACAGTTACTTTTCAGATGAAGATTTTACAGTAAGAAATGCAGTGTCAAAGTTTAAACCAGTGGCTCCCACACTTTTTAACATTCGACCCCTGACAAAAAAGCTGTGTCCAGTCGGGGCCCCTTGACAACCCCACCAAAAAAGGGAATTTCTATATAAACTTGTCTAAACTGTTTAAAGGCAAAAGAGACAAACTATCAGTATTTCACAAAAGAGCACAGATAAAAGAAAACGATCCAAACGTGTATCAGAACTTTGTTTTTTCGTCTTTCCTCTGTCATTAATCATCTCATCTAACATTTTTGATTTCACATATTTTCATGCCTTAATAGATTTGACAAATTTTATTTACTTTTAAAACAATCACAGAAATCAGTTTAACATTAGTTTGACATGCTAAATGTTGGATTTGCACTGGATTAAAGCCTTTTTCAATCCAATGGCGCCAAACATTTGAAATATCTTCTTGTAGTTTTAGATATACAACCATTTCTGTATCATACTATATTCAGTCGTCATGTACATAACAGGCATTTCATTCATGTTGAAAATCCTACAGAAATACTACATAAAATGTCTCTGAGGTCTGCACAATGTCAATACTGGAACAGATTATCATTTTTCTTTTTGAATCTGTATTTTAAGAACCTTGGCCATGTGTTTATCATAAATTCCCTCATATTTTAACCAATCTGAAAAATTTGGATGGGTTTGTACTCAGCTTTGCTTAAGAACTTTAAAAAAAAAAATTCAAATTCCACTTTGGAAATTTATGGAAATGAGCTACAAAAAGGTCTAGCTCTTTCCAGTCTTTATTCTAAGCTAAGCTAGTCACCTCCCAGCTCCAGCTAGATATTTATTGTGACGATATTAGAGTTGTATCTGCTCATCTGACTTATCGAAAGAAAAAGGAAATAAGCATATTTTCCGACACAATAGTCACACGCCACATGTACCCGATTAAAGGACGGCCACCTCTTTTCCACCATCAGTTTTTGAGAAAAAGGATAAGAAACACTTTTTCGAATGTCCTGCTTGATAATTTTCCCTGAGATAACAACGATCCAAGGAGGAGAGAGTCCTCATCATCGAATACTTCTCTCTTGCATAAGTGAAACATGAATTATGAAAAACATCAGCCCACATTAGTATATCTTGTCTATCAATCACAGATTCACACTCTCTCCTGACAATTAGCCTTTTCCAGACAGTCTTTTTAAGCCCAGGCTATTGGTAGTCATTACCCTTTTCCATTCTGTTAATCAAATCAAGTTAGATTCTCCCAAAGTTCCAGTATTTTTAGAATGAAATTCCCTCTTTTTGTGTCCACAGACTGAGATATATCTCCTGGTAGTCGCATGTATTTTTACTGTCTGGATATTCGAGTAGCACTGGGAAGGAGTTGCTTCACAGCCAGTGTGAATAGGATGACAGGTTACAGTGTGCTGAATGTCATCTAAAGACAAACAACACCAACAAATAATTTCAATAATTGTGTTTTTACCGCTGCATTTTAATCATGTCATCAGTTTTCATTTGATCAGTTTTGTCTGAAAGTTAAAACCTCCTTGATCAGTTTCAGACTACGGTAGTAAAACTAAAGCCTCTTTCTTCTAAGTTTGTGTTTGTTCAGTTTTCTCCCTTTTTCCATTACTGTCTTCCTTTATTTTAATCACCTCCCCTCTCTCTGTCCAATTCCACTAACTACATGCTATTAGGTAGGAGTCTGGAGTGTGCTAGGATTGGTTACTCTCTCTCTCACACACACACACACACACACACAGCAGTCTGGGAGTTGTTCCCTCTGTGTTTTGGCCTCAGTTAAAGAAAGCAGTTTATATTTATAGAATCTGGTGTAAATACATCAGGGTTATATTTGGTCACTATGGCTTTGTATATTTTTGGACGCCTGTGTCACTTTGGTGCGTGCCTCTGTAAAATCGACTAAAACAACTACAAAATAACAGAGCCATTTCTGTCGCCAAGATTCTTTCTTTGTGAACACACGCGCACGCACTGACACACACCAACAAAACCATAAAAACAAACAGGCCTCCCTCATTGCTTGCCTGTCTAAATGCAACACACGTTTAACTCTGTGAAAAATAGGCCACATTGCATAAATACAGTCGTTCATAAAAGAAAAAGACTTCCAAGATTTAACAGTCTACCCTCTCTGTTCCTGAAGCTGACCCTGTATGTGAGAAAATGAGAGCGCCAATTGCATAACAACACTGTATATAACGGTACTTGTTAACTTACTAGAACATATGTTATCCTTCATATAATAATGCCTATTATCCTCTTTAACAGCTCCTTTGTTTTGCACTTTGCTCATGTGTTAAAGAGTTGTGTTGCGTTCAGGCTAAATTGATGTCTCCTCTCACATTTTCTCCCAAAACACTAGAATTGTACTGCGACAAACAAGGGAGCGTCAACCACCTCATCCACATCACATCACATAGTTAAACTGTCTACAGTCATGCAAGTAGCACTGTGAGGCAAAGTGGTGCTTTGAGCTAAATGCTAACATAAGCGTGTTCACAATGATAGTGCTTACATGCTGATGCTTAGCATCTTAGTGCCTTACAACGCTAATTAGCTCTATACACAAAGCACAGAACAGGCACTTTTGCAAGTATCTAACTATAAATTAAAGAGTTGGGCTAATTACTTTTTTGACCTTATGATTGTTTATACAATTCATCCCGAGACATGATTGTCTGAACCAGACTTCGTGGTGATTAATCCACAACTTGATGACACATTTCAGTAAGGGGTGACAGAGTGACATTGCCGTCCCGACTCACACCACTAGTGTTGTTAGACACCAATAAAAGCCATGACATTTATAATAAAAAAGGTTTATTTTATCAGTTAATGTGTTGATAGACTCATGATATTCTGATGATAGTCAGTTAGACTTGTTACTTATGCCAATACACAAAACATTAAAGCTCATATGTGACTTTTTCAGTGTACAATGTCAATTTTTAATGTTAAATTATGTTAAAAATCACATTACTAAATATAACAAACACCCATGACAGTCTCCATACAGTGTTACCATTTTACGCCTGTCCAGGGGTAAGTGTAGGATCAGAGAAAGAAACTCTGCCTCAAACTGGTTATTTGCTTGGGATAAAGTTTATCGAAGTGGCTTTGTGGTCCCCATAGGATTAGTGTAGGTGCTGCCCACTGTGACCACCACTGGACACCACAAGGGTTTAAATCAAATGCCACTGGTGCAGCTGGGTTACACAAATGGGTTCCTAGTTTGATGACTTAGGCAGGAAGAAAGAGTCGGAGGGTTTTGATAAGACGCAGAGACTGAGCTTGGGACAAAGTAGAGTCGACAGCCTGTTGAATGACAGCTACCGGAGAGGAAAGAGGCCTGAGCCTATTCCAAGGGAGGAGGCCTGGAAAGGGGGTTTGACTGTCTGTCTGCCTGTTGCTGGAGGGACCACGCCCAGACCTCCACACACACTCGCACACACAGGAAGCTGATCTGATGGGCAGCCAACAGGGTTTCCTGTGGTCGAGGCTAGACTACCGATCTGGACTCAAACTGTTCTTAACTCTTTCTGTCTTCCCTTTCCCTCTCCTCTAATTCCACCTCCTCTCGTTTCTCCACTCTCTCCCTTCACATCCTGTTTTCTGTTGTTCTCTCTATTCTTAGTCTTCCACCTCTCCATTGACCACCCCTCTGGCACTTCCTTCGTCTTCCTTGCTTTCCTCTTCTCAATGTTTACTTCTCCTCTTTCCTTTACACTCCCTCATTTCCCTCTTCCATTTTCTTTTTCCCCTCTTCCTCCCTTTTTAACCTTCCATCACTCACTTCCTCTTCACCACAGAAAACACATCCCTCCTCCTGTTATTGTTATTATCTCGAAGGGGTGACTGGACCCAAGTTATGTACGAATGTTGCACGCCCGACCCTTGTCCCCTCTTCTAACATACCCACCCACACCCACTCCACTCACCACTTAATAAAGCAAGAACACACACACTCAGTTTTTTCTTCTGCTGCGACTGGACTGAGAGGAAAGAAAGGGAGTGGACAGTTTAGTCATATCCCACTAGGAAAGGTTTTAAACATGACTCAGTCTTTGAGATGCTCATTTTTTAGTCTCTTTAACCCATTAAACTCTAGGACAAAGATAAAATGTTTCCTTTTTTACGACCAATCAAACGCCCCTTCTTCACTTGCACTCCATAAATGAACTGGTAATGCTACATGACATGACATCTCAAAAGGCCTCCCGAGGCATGTTTCCTTCAAAGTAGCTTGGTCTAAACAAGGCCTAGAGACGTTTTGACCACTCTTCCTCTGAAGGAAAGGCATGTTTATAATTCAGTCAAATTAAAACACACAAAAAACACGTTTATTTTATTAGGCATATTTTTCAAAGGTCTGTAAAGGGGACTGCGAAAGCAAAAGCTGCTGCTTTACGGAATGATGCATGTTCCATGTCTGAAAAGGACTAAAATGAAGGAACCTTGGGGGGGGGGGGTGGTCAGCTTTATTTTTCACCTCCTTAAATGGTCATGATAAATTTCCAATAAGTTAATAAACAAAAGATTATTAGGAAAAGCACTGTTCACATGCTGAGTGGTTTCAGACAATAGGTGGGCAGCAAATCCTGTGCAAACCCCAGAGTGTTATTAGAAAAACAATGCACCATCATCTCCAGAGAGCTTGAGGTGATGAACATGTACATTTCAGTCACCACCTGACGTATCCACAATAACGTTTAATTAAATCTCCTGGATCTTTATTCCTCCAGCATGGTTTGCTTTCTAACAACTGGCTTGAAACACTGTAGCAACGACTAAAACTAAACAGAGAACACCAGACTCTGGAAGAGTCTCTGTGTGCATTTGAGAATGTGCAGCTCAAAAGATTGAAAAGAAAACAGTTTCCAAACTTTCCAAACTTACCTGACCTAGAAACCTTCACTGTATTTAAACTGACTCACAGTTTCTTCCAGGTGTTTTTTTTTTTTTGGCCCAATTTCTTTTCATTGCAGCTTCTGTGTTTGAAATGTACTGTGTAATTTACACACACACACACACACACACACACACACACACACACACACACACACACACACAAAGACAGAGGAGTGAGAGCAATCGAGCTATTGAACTTTCTCTGCATCCTTTCCTCTAGTGCTTTTTACGATGTTCACAGCGTTACAGGAAGACAGTAAGCCTGACTATACAAGCCATACAATCCTAATCAACCAAACAAACACACATACAGAGGCTAAAGCAATTTGACCCAAATTTGACTAAGGTCTTAACTATGGTTTTTAAAAAGAATTTCAAAATCTAAGTTTAATTATACAGACTGTATAAGAGTGGTTGTTCAAATAAGAAAGGATGTTGGAGACTGACAAGGGCTTTACTTGTGATAGATAGATTTTTCTGGTGATATTGGAAAGAAATCTGATCCTGGCACCAAAACTTGAAGCTTGTAGGTACAGGGTTAGTGTAGTGCAGTGCTCAATATCGAGACATTCACAGTACAAAGTATAAAAGTTTAAAATATAACCCTCACTTTGAAGTAGCCTCCCTTTGTTTTTGACATGTCACAAATGACTCCTGGTTTCAGCTTACAGAAGTGCATATATCTTTAGCACCGATGTCCTATATCAGCTGATATTTGAAACTAGCATTACTGTTGCTGCAGTTAAAACCATTATTTTGAAGGGATTATGGCACTGGATACAAACAGATTTTAAGATCTTTGCCCTTTTATTGTCAAAGATAAGAAGTAAAAACATGCTTGAGGATTAACCACTAATCCACTTCTCAGTCAAAGTTTGAAACTGGCTCATTGCTGTGTTTGTTTGGTGACTTTTCCTGTGCTGTTCATTTTCTGTCAAAGTAAGATGGGCATGTTTCCCTGAGATGACAGATAGGCTGGCAGCTGACTTAAAAGTAGGTCAACAGGTTTTTTTTTCAAGATGCACAAAAAGACAGTTTCAGTTTAAATTGGTAAATGAAATAAAGCATTTCCATCCTGATTCCTTTTAATCCCCATTTTCTACCTACCACATCCTTTTGACAAACATTCCTGATGGGTAATTCACTAATCAGTTTGTTCAGAGAAATCTGAGTCCCTCTCTCCTTTCATTGTGACTTTCCCATCCTCTTAACTTCTCGAGTCCTCCCCTCTAATCCTCTGCTCCTCTACTCTCTGATCACGGTGGAATTATGTTCCTGGTGCAGGAGGTTGAGACCATCTGAGACCAGAGGAGAGGAGGAAACATGATATCAAAGAACAGAAGACACGGTAGAGAAGAATAGGAAACTCTAGTGACATTTCAGTGCCAAACTGTTTTTACCTGGGAGCCAGGTGGTATCTCCCTCTGCTGCCATACAATCGACCTCTGGAAAGTACTGGAGGATGGCTCATGTTTTGGGGATCTCCAATGTGGTAGTCGGGATAAGAATGAGGATGAAAATGTTGGCCTCTTCTCATCCCTCTTCCTCCTCTTCGTCCTCCTTTCTCCCAGAGTCTCTCTCTGTTTTCGTTTTCACTAATGTCTCTTCTTTCTTCCCCTCTCTCCTTCCAGCTTTCACCACCACCTGAAGGCCAACCTGAAGATGAGAAACAAATTTTTAGGTGCATTAAATATATATTAACTGGTCTTTTGGCCATTTTAAGGTAGAAGAAGCGATTAATGAACACAAAACAGTGGCATACAGTGTTATCACCTTTTACATTTATGTAGTGAACCTGTTTGTAGTTTCCTATTTACACATCAGGCAGGACCAGCATGAGCAGTCATTGAGAATCATGTTTCTAGCCTAATGTAAGGGTTCATACCATTACCCGCACTTGCACAATCTGGGAATAATCAAGTACCTAATTCTGTGAAGTATTTAAAGTAATTGCCACAGTGCCCAAGTACCCATTAAGACTGCAAGCCTATGGAAGTTTATAACACTCTGGTTTAATAAGGACATCCCATCACTGACACAAATACAAATACTGTTGGCACAACCCAGCTCAGATGATTTCTGGGAACAAGTAGTAGTAAGTAGGATCAATAATGCAATTTTACAGTTACCAGATGAGAGTAGAAAAAATTAGGGTCTGGGAGGAGAAATAAATGAATAAATTAATTTAACTGAGAGACTGCTGAAGACTACAAGTAAGGGCAATGGGAAGTAACACCAGTTCCAATTTTCTACTTTTTGTTCTTTTGCTGGTCTTTTCTGCTGAGGGAAATATCTGGCTCTGTAGCTCCTAAATACGCCACTTTGTTCACCAGCTAGTCTCTCTCCACTTTTTGGTGCTGAGCAGGTAGAGCCATGTACAGTTGGTTCATCAGACCTGCTTTGCTAAAAACAGCCACTTTCTGTGGCCAAAAAATGCTGATGAGAGCATTGAGGGGAACTGAATCAGTAAAGTTGTGGGCCAGAAAACCAAGACAGCAAACTGAAAGAAGCTAAAAAGTCTAATAAAAAAAGTTGTAAAAACTGCAGAATCATATGATAATTCTCTATGGGTTCATCACTATGAGTCCTTTTCACATTTAACATTCCACTGTTTTTATGCAGATATTAATTATAGCTGCTTTAACTCTCCCTTGTGTATAAAGTGCTCAGTGGCCATCCATTACATCTTACTTTTTCTGCTTAATATGGGACTATGCCAGCCTTCACTGGACTTTATTCTTTTATGAATCAGGGACTGGATTTTTTTAGGGAACCAGTAAGGGATGAGTCAAGTTTGACTTTGTTCATGCTTCAGCTCCAACATTTGAATTCGACAATCTTAGTAAAACTGGGGTAAACAGCCAACTCCGCAAAATACCTTAGAATTTGTTTCCCTTTCTCTCTTGCTCTCTCACGCACATGCACGTACACACACACACACACACACACACACACACACAGACACACACTCACACACAAATCTTGGCTTTAAAGTCTGTCCACAATTATTTCAAGACTACCCACAGTACAACAAAAAAAATGCTACACTACAGAGGACATAGGACATACACATTCATCAAGTCAAGAGTTTCATGAAGATGAATGTTTAACGACCCCCTTGTCAAGTATGATGAAAAATAAATAAATAAGCACAGCAGAAACAGATTTTTTTTATTATTATTACTTCCATGACAGTTTTTTAGATCATCATATTTGGCAACATGTGCGCTATTATGGATTATGAAAATAATTAACCTACTGGAAAAGCTGAACGCTTCTCTGCTTCTGCTTAACTAACGTTGTAACTTACCCTTGCTTTCTGAAAATCTTCTAACACACTTTACTTAAGGAACTTTGATAGATTTTAAGCCTTTAACAAAGTGCTTGAAATAATACATCATTTCCAACTTTTGCCGTTTTCAAAAATGGAGCTGTAGTTTGCAATACCATTTTGGGCCATCATCCTACCATTAACCCACTACCTGAGTGTGCAAGTGTAGAAATAAGCACATGAAATCATGCCACAAGTGAACAATGTATCAGTCAGGCCACAAGCACCAGATTTTTTTTAAGGTTTATCTTATGGTTGTTTTTTGGGGAAAGTTTTACAGATTTAGATTTTGAGTAAAACCGAGAGGGAGAAAAATAGGATCAAAGCGAGATCAAATGTCAGGAAAAATATGGTCTTTCTACATCTGAGGAGAGTTGAATGTGTGTAATTGATAATAAACATTATCAAAAGGCAGGTTGGAGGAGAAATTAGAAAATATCATCACTGTCAGGCAGAGTAAAAAGTATTGGCAAATGTGAGCCAATCTGAAAATCAGGTTGTTTTCATTCACTTTTTTTCCTTTTAAGACAAAAATAAACAGAAGAGACATGGGAGAGCGGCTTTACTGGATACACTGCTAGAGTGTAATTGCGAGGGCAGGCGGGCAGAGGAGATATTTGCTGAGGAGACTAAACATCAGGCCTGATTCCAAACGAAAACCAAACCAGGCCCTCAACGATACCACATAGCGCCACCACTACTCTCACGCACACACATACTCTCTCACTGTCTCTCTCTCGCTAACTCTCTCTCTTACACACACACGCACGCACGCACACACGCGCACACACACACACACACACACACACACACACACACACACACACACACACACACACACACACACACACACACACTCTTCATAACCCCACAGTACTGTGGTAATGATTGGTGTCTGTGTCTGGCAGAAATGAAACACTGAGGTATAAAAGTGTATAGCCTTCCATCTATAAAACCAGAAACATGCTCATGAGACCCACAAGGGTTGACTTGGGCAAAAAGCAGACAGTTCGGCGCAAATCGGAGACTCTGTGCCAACATGGCACACAGAGAAACGGTCGCAAACACTTTATAAGTTGCAGTGTTGAATAGAAACGACAGGTTCAAATTTCATTGGCTACAGATGAGTCTCATGCCAACCAAGGAGCTTGACTTGGCTTTAAGTCTGCACACTTCAGTGAAGAGCATCGATTAACGCTTAATGCGGAACAAACTAGTAACGTGTGCAAGAAGGTGAATATCCCAGAAAGACATCTGGAGAACCAGGAAGAGAACAAGAGAAAGAGTAATAAAAGGTGAAGTTAGAAGAGGAAAAAAACTAAGAGGATGAAGAGTGAAACCAAGGGGAACAACTGAGGGGAAGGGGAGCAGAGAGAGGGGAGAGACAGAGGACAGAAGTCTGTAATCAGTTAGCCTTGTTGTGTGTCTTAAAATAGAGCTCACCCAGCCTATAAACAGAAACCTGCCATTACTAGTGCACTGACAAAGCAAGTCCCGAGCGTGCACGTGTGCATTTGTGTGTGCGCATGCAAAACGTGGTATGCACTAAGGCCGCAGCACACATGGAGCTCATTACAGCACGGCCCTCTGGGTAATGTGGTTCTGTTACGGGCACCAGAGAACTACAACCACAGATCAACTATCAGATTAGAATGCTGCTTCTCTCTGCGGCTCCAGGAGATTTTAATCAGCTTTTCTTATGAGCTACAGTTTGTTCCTACCACTCAGATCACTAGGGGCCTCTTTATATCTGTGCACTTTGGACAGTGATTTGAAATAAAGACCACCTCAAAAAAAACAAAACAAAAAAAACCCAACTGAACTACTGGAGCCTTAAAATTATACAGACATCATAATATCACTTGTATAATGTGTCTTTTGGCATTTTTCTTCTTCTTTATTGAAACGTTTATGTTATAGATATCGACTGTAAACACAGAAAGAGAAATAGGGATGTCTGACAAAGGTCCCCTGTTAGATATACGCGCAGAGGACATTGTTGTTGTATGGTATGCATCTAAAACCACAAGGCCACCAGTGCGCTCTAAAAACACAATAACAATTCTTAATTCAGGTCAAAATGTTTTTCTCTCTGACCTTTATTTAACCAGGATGGTCTCAAGATTAAAAAGTCTTTTTCCAAGGAGTCTTGGCAGCATAATTTTACCACACGAAAATAACAAAGAACCAACATTCACAGACAGAGTGAATGTTGAGTAAGAGCTAGAAGGAAAAAACATGAAAAGCATCTAATCATTTTTAAAATTCACAACATCTAAACAAATTAGAGGTTAATCTAAGGTTAAAACAACTGAATTCATTTCAGTACTTGATTTTGTGTTTAAAGTCATTACCCATTACATTCATTCATAAACAACACTTGTCACAATTGGAAAGATAATGATCCCTCGTACTGGCAAAGTCTGTATAAAGCCAGTGTCTGAAGTGGTTGGAAATTGGTTCTGTGTCTAACAAGATGTGTCAAAAAGTCAATCAGACATCTCACCTGTGTGTGTCATTCTGTTTCTGGGGCCTGGTGTGGTTTTATGACTTTGCTCTGGTGTGTTAGGTTGTGGTCTGGACTGCAGGACTCTGCCTCTCTTCCTACAGGTTTCTGTAAGTTTCTCTCTCAGGTGGAGAAACAGCGACAGACAGGATGACTGGAGAGAGAGGTAGATAATAAACACAATCACATCTGGAAGTCAGGCTGGTCCTATATGGTTAAAAATAAAACCAACAAACATAAAAATAGTTGTAACAGAAGAAAGATTTCCCCTCAAAACCCTACCACATACAGCACACGCACACAAACACACACACACACATTCACTCCCTGTTTTGTTTTCCAGTCTCCACTCACGTTGCTGTCCAGCAGCACAATTTTCTCTGCCCCACTATGTGCCAGTAGGTACTTTGAGTGGAACAACCGCCCATCGAAGCTGTACCAAGGCATCAGAGCAGCATTCGGGAGTGGGCAGCCGCTGGCACAGTTAGCACCCAGCAGGTGACTCAGTCCTCGGATGTAGAGAGATCCCAGCTGCACCGCACGACTTGAGAGGTAAGGCAGCTGAGAGTAAAGAAAGAAAAAAAGTTTTAATTTGTTGTTAGCACATTTTTATCATGAGGCTGGATACTGTGGTGAGTTAGCTGTCACTTAAAATTTGCAAATAAAACTCAGCAGCAAAGGTGACTCTTCGGAGCTCAAAGTTCAACAAACCAAATAACAGATTCTTAGCCCCAAACGACAACCCAGCACACAGCCAGTCACTCCACTTCGCTGTCTGATTATTAAATCTTGTAATAATTTCCATTGTTATTACAAAGTCGGAATCTTCATTTGACAGAAAAATCTGAATTCATTATCCCATCCTTAATCTCCACCACAAATATATTCCTGTATTGCAGCGTCATTCAAACACTCCTGCTGTAAAAAGCCATCTGTTTCTTCAATATGCTTAGTGTCACCACCTGGAAGACAGTCCTTTAAATTCCCCTCACAGTTGCTAAATAAATTGCTGTTTCCAAACCCTTGTTTGCTCAACCTTACGTGTTTGATCCTAACACATAAATCACACAGTTATATACGTCTCAGACCACCCACTTCACTGTTAACTTTACACTGCTTCCCTCTGCTCACCGGCAGACAGCAGTGAGGTACCAAGTTATGTATCTGTCCATTTATCAGTTTATAGAAGCTAAAAGTGAATCAAAATTGGGAAGACAGTATTTATGATTCTTTGCTTAGTTTGGCTCATTGCAAACACTCCCCCATTATTTTGAAAGTAAAATAATCCATTTAAATGACACCTTAAACAATTTTCTTGTAAGAAATGATATGCTATAAAACTGAAGACATTTTGAATAACGAAGCACTGAGAAGTAAAAATTAAAGGAGAAAAATAGGATTGAAACAATGTTGTTCCCCTTTTATCTAAATGTAAAGTACTAGTCTCTGTAATGTAGAGAAAAGCAAAGCGGTCCAATACATAAATAATAATATATAAATAAGTAATCTAACATCGTTAAACAAACAGTGTGTAAACTAACTGTATAGGGATGATTACCGATCTAAAACTCACTGGCTAAATTTAATATACACTAGACTTCATTAACAAAATTAAATGGACCTACATATTTCTTACAGATGTGTTATGCTCTGTTATGTACTGTAAATGCTGGTGTAATTAAATTTATGTTTCTTTGTTTATTTTTTTTACAACTGATTCATTAAGTAGAATAAAAGAGCAGGGTTTTCTTGTTTTCCTGATGAAATACCACAAAAGCCATGAAAGGAGAGAGGATAAGAAAGAAGAAACTGCGAAGGACAATAAAGAAAAGGAGGATGATGAGGAAAAGCAACAATAACAGCAGGCAGATGTGCTCCGTGTGTGTGTGAGTGTGTGTGTGTGTTTTCTGCTCTCACCTGTCCTCTGGCAGATAGCAACACACAACAGGGATTTCATGTATACACACACACACACACAGCCATGCCTGCCACCTGCTTCCGGTAAAACACAGCTTCACCTTCTGAAAACAATGAACCACTGGACAGAGACACAAAAGACTGAAGGCACACACAAACACAGGGAGACAAAGAGAGAGAAAGAAAAGAGATAGAAAGCAAGGTGAATAGAGATGAAAAAAGAGAAAGTGCTTGAGAGTAAAAAGTTGAGGAACATGAGCACACACAAAGTGAGAGAGACAAAAACAGACGTGTGTGTTCGTCTGTGTCCGGTGGGGCGGAGTGTGCAAATGTGTGTGTAAATAGCTCCATGTGGTGAACGTCAGCCAGGACAGACAGGCGACTGTCGCCAGCACAACCTCTCTGTCACACACACACTTAAACACAGCAATAATGAACACACACCACAATCACAGTCTCATAGGTGGGATGATGCAACTAAATCACTGTATCCCAAAAGCTACCCACAATCTCTTTCCCCTAAACACACAAAAACAGTTTGACTCTCAGTTGAAAACACACAATCTCTTCCCTAATAAATTAACATTTTACTATATAAATTCCTTCTTTTGTGTGGTGTGTTGTGATGAAATACAAAGGCAGATTTTCAGTTTTACTGTCATGTGTTGAGGGGAGCATGTTGCCCTTGTGCATGTGAATCTGTAGCTTTCTATAAAGTTTGCCAACACACAGATGTGAAAATGCAAATGCAAATGCACTCAATCAAAAATTTGCTAGTATTTATGTCCATGTTGTGTGTGTAGTTATGCACATGTTGTGTTTTTAGTCGATCTATACGCTAGTCACTCGCTTTACCCCCCCCCCCCTCGCAGCTCTCAACCTCTTCCAGACAGCATATTAAAATCAACGCCCAGCCCTAATTATTGTGTAGAAAACAGACGAGCAACAAAAATACAAATTACTAGACATAAGTATGGTAATCAAGCTGTAAAAATAAATGGGGCTCCAACAAGGCAGCAAACAGCATGGTCGTTTTCCCAGAGAATGTAAAGGCACAGCTGACTGTCTGATTCTGGCATCCGTGAGAGCTCACAAATCACAGCAACCTTTCAGATTTCAAAGATAGCACTGTCTTAATTAGGACCTAAGGAACGATTACTTTCATAATCAATCAAACTAATAAATCATTGTTTAATCTGAAGAAAAAACATACAAAATCAAATCCTCACAATTGAAAAATAGCATTCATGCCTTCTTGTTCTGCCAACCTCTGCAAGGACAGCATCACTAACCACTGAAAATATGGTGGGGTGAGAAAGTGATTATAACTGACACTTTTACTACAAAACATAAGACATATTTGGCTCTAGAGCTGAAACAATTTTTTCATCTAGAGAGAATTAATCAGCTAATCTATTAACCGCCATGTCATATTCCACGTAAAAGTGACAAATTTTTAGACTCTTTGAACAAAGCAAGACATTAGAGGACCAAAATTAGACATTGTTTGATAGACATTGTTTGATCGTCAAGTTTTAATATTCTCATATTACACCATAACCTGTAAAAAAAAAAAAAAAATCTTTGGATGACTTCCCATTGTCTTTATTTAGAGGTGTTTTTTTCCATAATGAGCTCATTAATCTAGACTTTATCCTTCAAAAATTACATAAACGAATAAAAAATCTGGAAACCTATCTGGAAACCTATCTGTTCTTATTTTGAACTTTTGAGATAGTGAAGGTGAAAAATTGATTTGAAAGAATAATAATAATGGCAAATTACAATTTTGATTACAACCACATACCAGTTTACAATAACTGTTTTGGATTTTGTTAGTTAGTTTGTTTTCCTAGAGACTGTCAATCAGCAGCTTCTTTGTATTTTTTCATAAGTTTTTCTTCACTTTCTATTACTGGAAGAATTTTCTGACCTGTGTTTGCCACGAGAGACCTTTTTACTGTATACTACAGTGAGCAGTGTCCTCTTGCAGCAGGAAGCAACAATGTTTGGCTGCATTGAGGCATAAAATTTGAGTGAAGTACTTGGACCTTACACAGTATCTGTGTTTTTGTATTTTTTTGTTTGTAACTGACCTTGATCTGCTGAAGCTCCTGGGGGGATTTTATGCTCAGACAGACACACTGACTCAGGTAAGCATCAACGTCCTCTTGTGACAAAGTCTGCACCTGATAACATACATTTCACACGCGGACATACACACATATATATATACACACACCCACAAAGTAGAAAATACACAGTCAGCCAATTCAATCACATCACAATCTTTCTTCTGTGTGGGTCAATTTGTTTTGTCTGCTCTCTATGTAACAACTCAACAGAGAAAGAAACAATGCTGAATACAGAAGCAAGGCTGCCCAGTTGTGTGTTCAAAACAAACAAACCCTGAAGCTATTTAAACAGAAGGATGACGAAGGAATGTGAATACAGCAGTATTCTGAAAACAACAGCTACTGTTGTCTGTCTCATCCTTGATTGTCTACTCGTCTAATGGTCCATCTAACAAGCTGCTCTCCTGACGGTTAGCTGGTGCCTCATCCATTTAAATTACTGGATCCAAGTATCCATCCGTCTGTCTGACTAAAATCTGTATCTGTCTGATGATCTTTGTGTCTTTAGGTGTTCAACTCTGTCTGAATAGAGTGCTATTGGTAAAATTATGTTGTAAACACTAACTTAGTGGGGCATAATTAGCTATTTTGTTAAAACTTTGCTGACCACATGTTTGTCTCTGGCTTTCTAATTCTTCTTGCTTTGGAGTTCAAATTACACAGCACAGTTCTTTTATAGAAAACTGTTCATCTATAGAGCTAATTTTCTATCGGGTTTGACAATACAAGGGAGAGAAGGTTTTACTGTTTATTAATGAGCGCGATTAAAAAACATTTGAGATTAATTTCTTTGAAAACAAAGCTTTGTTTTTTAGGGAGTTAATAAAGAGCAAATTACATTCTGTTTCCAACTCATTTGTTGAGTTGATGAATGAATCTACAATTAATTTTGTTTGTCTTCTGCAAAATAATGCAAGCACCTTCATCCAGATGATCTTATATCCTGTTATATCCTGTGATGTCTCCATAAGATGATGAAAAATTAAAAAAAAACAAATAAACAAAAAAAAAAACCCAACACTAATCCCTGCTTCTTTCAAATACTTTGAAAAGTATTCCCATTTGAGAATGAGGCAGTTAGAACAGGATTACAGTAGCTGTTGTTTTCTGATAACTACCGTATGTTTATAGTTTAAAATTTACAACCAAAATAAGAACAGGAGAGGGCGGGGGTAAATTAAGAATTCGCCTGAAATATTCAAAGTCCTAAGTTGGTTATCAGAGCTCTTGTTGACATAAGAGCTTGAGTTACAAAGACCAGTGTCTGTGGCTAAACTAGGCACTCAGTGGGTGATAATGGCTGCCATCAAGCCACGACAAAACAACACAAAACAGACCACAACAAATCATGTTTAACTTCACATCGCAAGTTGACAATAGAGCGAAATAACTGTTGTATATGTTATAGATATAAATGCCAGATCAAAAGCTGACTTGTATGTTTAATTGTCACCAAATACATGGGGTCTTTCAATATCTGTTTACATAAATCACCAGGTGTAGCTTTATTACACATATACTGGCATTATCTTTGCTGAAATGCCTAAATACAAACTGAATTCTATTGTACTCAACTGTTTCATGTAATAGCTTAACTTTTTTATTGAAGACTAAGCCAAAATGCATCCCTACCAATGAAAACCACTGAGCCATATCAAGGGCCATATCAATCACAGTGGAGAAATTATTATTTTTAAAGTACTTATCACTAAAGATGTCTTCATTTTATTTTTTTTTCAACCGGAATACCCAGCAGTGTTCAAGGGAAGGTCTTAGAATTTAAAAAAATACTAGTATAACATTGGAGAAAATAAGTTACATGTATTTTCAATTAAACTTAAATAAAAATAACTGACCTATTCCATTTGTGAATGGCTGATACATTTGCATGATTCATGAGATATGACAGTGATTAAATCCAGTAATGGAATGATCAGACTGCAGGTACAAATCTTTCTTTCAGTTTACCTTAGCTGGAGGATTATATGTCGTTAGACACCGTGTTTCTGCGTTTTCCTGCTCAATTCATTTGACTTTTGTGTTGTGAATACCCCCTGAAAACCATGAACTATAGAAAAAAAGTGAACTCTACCTGCAGGACTATGTAAGTGACCAGGCAGAGAGCGGCCAGGAGAGAGACTTCAACAGCCCCATACAACTCAGAGAACTCCTGGCAGCCAAAAATTGTAAGGAAAGATGTCAGGCGAAGGGCACAAACATTAGGACCAGTGCCGAACCACAACAAGTCCAGACTGGGACGATCATCTACAAATGTAGAAAACATTTAGAGAAAAAGTACTGTGGGTGTAGATGGCTTTAGATGCAAAAGTACTGCATGAATTGAGACTGATATCTTTAGTTTATTAAGTGCATTAACCTTGATGTCAGTGCATTAGCCAAAAAGAACTATCAATTAAGAGTCTTTATGATGGAAAATGATGCCAATGAGGTTAGACTACAACCGCTGGTTTAATTAAAGAGGAAAACATAATTCCCAGGAAATACTGGAAACACTTGTATAACCACATGACTCATTTTGTTGCTTGTGTGTAAAGTGTATCATCTTCCCACTGGGAAAAATTCAACAGAATTAAGATTTTGTCCTAACTTTAGCCCAAGAAAAAAAAGAGAATGGTTTTAATAAACTTGCAGATACAGTACATGGGAGGCTGACTGGGACAGGGTGGACCATGTCAGGCTCCTTCAGAGGGTTTCCGGGGTAGACAAACCATTCCCTAATTGCTGGAGTGTCAACAGTGCCACCTGAAAACCCACAAAAAAAGTCAAAGCAGGACTTGGATTGACTTCACAGCACTGTCTGGAGAAGACAAAACAAAAACATCCTTCTCTTTATTTTTAAACTAGAGTATATAAATGAAACCAAGTAAAAGCACAAACTCCACTGCTAAACATGTGTTTCTAGAGAGGTGTATGAATTATATGTCCTAGGGTGTATGCCCAGCCTGCATGGTTAATATACTATGGCCTCTCCTCTGCAGGTCTGTGTCTTGCAATATGTGATTGCATGCTTAATTGTGTAGTTGTCTGCTTCGGTATCTGCTTGCTTGTGTGTTAAAGACTTTAAATGCGCATATGTCTATCTTTCTGTATATGTGGGTGATCCCACAAGTACGTTTACTCTCCTACCATCATGACTGAGCAGCAGTCCATAGATGTGCTGTCTGCAGGGTTTGTAGACGAGGGCCTGAGGCAGCAGCTCAGTGTCTTCTTCATCCTCCAATGTGTTGCTACATTCAGTGACTCCCTCACAAACAACACTGTAGACCATAAAACCCTCTGCTGCTACATGCTTCTCTCTGCAAGCCTGGGGAAAACCACAACATTTGGCCAATCTAGCAGTTGGTAGTGTCAGAACTTCAGAGAGTTCTGCAGGACACATACTATACATCTATGTAAAATACAACATACCTTTAGTATTTCTGGACTAACATATTTCTTAAAAGCAGAGGCAGGAGGACGTGTAGATATCACACCTCGCTGAAGAGCTTCCTGTCCAGGAAGTAAGTAGGAGCAGATTCCCCTCTTCAATAGTTCCCTGTCAGGAGCTGATAGATTCAAACACTGAAGGATATGGTCAATCTCATCCTCCTGTCTGCCCCACAAAGAGCTCACAAATTGGGATACAGCTAGGACCATCTGTCCCCGATGAGCACCAGAGTGTGGTGCAGGACTGTTTTTCCTGGGAAAAAATAAAACAAAATTGTTCTGTAATGTCATCAGTTACTTACTGGTGAACTCAGTGTTTATGTTCTTAGAACTAAACATAGTCAGCGACAAAGGTGATATGTATTTAAAAAGGATAAGAATGAAAATTTGATATTCAGGAATATTATATTATATTCATGAATTAGAGGAAACATCAAAAGAAAACAAAGACCAAAGTAAAACCCCAGACACCTGTATGTTGTCATGGCATTGTTCCTGATGTGTTGCATCTTCTCCTCTGACACCACATCGTTACCAAGGAGACAGGCCAGCAGTGGTAGCTGGGTAACAGCCAATCCAGTGGCCCAGCAGAACCTCTGTCGGTCGTACAGGACAGTGGTGAGGCTGTTTATCCGCAGCTTTGCCACCGACAAGTAGGGGGCACTTTAAAAAACAAAACTATATGTTCAGATCAAAGAGTTTATCCACATTTTCAACAACTTATCATTAACATGAGTTGCTAGACTTTACAAATCCAATATCAAATTCAGCATATTAGCTGCAACTCATATGCAGTACATGGAATTCTGTAGCAATTTTTAAGTACTTTTAGAGTCCAACAAATTCCAACAACTTTATTCAACTGGTCATGTTCAATAAAGATTTAGTTTGTTATGTTCAGCAAGTTTAATGTGGCAAAAATCCTCTGTTCTAATGCCAAAATAGGAAGATTCTTTGATATTGTTAGCAGCTGGCATTTACTAAGCACAACAACATGATAATTTTAAAAAACCTGTCGTATATGATGAAGTCTGAGTCTTGTCCAAGAATGCCCATGCTGCCATGCTGACAAGCGTAGCTGGCAATCTCATAGTCAGCCTCCTGCACTGAGCAAAACACTTTCTGACCCAATGACCTGTAAACAATAACAATAACAAAATCTATATCAAGAAAATAATATAAAAAGACAAAAATGGAGACACTAATTCTGCCATAAAAAATAGGAAGAAAAACTATAGGCAGGCCAAACCTCATCCAAGACATAAAAGTTTTTTAAATACAATACTAACTTTATCATATACAGTAATATACTGTATATTACTCACAAGAGTACTACAGTGTCATAATTTTTTTAAGAAATGCTAACCTGAGAGCAAAGCATGTGAATGATGCCAGACCAGAAGGCAGGCAAAAGAGCTCTCTACCAGGCTGCTCTCCATGTCCCTTGATGTGACGGAATATTTTAGAAATTTCCCCGTTCACTCTGCGTCTCCTCTTAACCTGTAGACAGGTGAGGATGTTTGTGTACAGAAGGTCAAGACTGCGTAAACTTACAGTATTAGTTGGGTTAACTCCAGGCTCTGTGAGTTCAGATTTCAATATGAGAGACATTTAACACATCATGCTTATGTGTCCTAAATAATCTTTCATTATATTCGGCAACTAAAGATGGGAGTGAATTGAGTGTTTCAAAGGGTGCAGTTTAAAGATTTTTCTAAGAGAAAATATTCAAACACTACAGGTTTACAGGGTTTCTTTGCTCACCCATGCTTGTCTCTTCTGCTCCTCTACCACCCCATCAAAGAAGAAGACCAGTTTGATGCCTGCGGATGTAAATGCCTCCACCCAGCTTTTCAGGATGTCCATGTACTCCCTCCACTGCCCCCCACACACCCAGTCCTTACATGAGTACCAGTGGCACAGACAGGCCATACCATCCACAACCAGTGTGGCACCTGAACGAAGAGTGAAAATACAAATGTAACTGCGAGCAGGCCTGCATGACAACACAAAGGTTTTTTTTGGTTTATGCTCTTTTCATTTACAAAGCTACCAGCCTTTAGATGATCAAAACTTTTTTTTCTTCAGTGCTACCAGTGATGCTCAATGGGACTTTTATCCTTTGTTACTTACACTTTTATTATTATTATTATTAATACTAGTAGTAGTAGTAGTAGTAGTAGTATGACATGTAACAGGCACTCTGGAGAGATTAAGTGTGATAGAGCAGAAAGTTTTTTAGAAAAAGTCAATCCATTCATTTATCTACTTTATTTCTGGTATAAGTAGTGAAAACATAATATTTTCTTACAACTTTGAACTGTTCTATAACAACATCTTAAGTGATCATCACTGAAGTTTTGTAAAAACCTAATCAGAGCTTATGTTGTATATCTTGTATTTTGGAAGTTCTGGCAGTGTTATACTTTGTTAAACTGACGAAGCGAGAAGTCAGACTTGTGGCTGAGTTTTCAGACGAAAAGGACGCAATGCATGTGAGGTAAGAAACACTTTAGGGTGCTAAAGACAATAAATGTACGCATGTGAACCAAAACGAGCCGGTACCCCGAGGGGGCTCTCAGGCCTCCACCATCACTCTACCTTCGCCGTTATCTGTGGTTGTGCTCCTGGAGGCATGTTGTGTGGCCATTTCTCTCAGGTTCACAGTCACACAGACGTCTGGACAGCAGCAGTCCATAAAATACTGAAGACCTTTCACCCCCATCCCTTCAGCGAGCAAACAGAAAGACAAGGAGTGAGACTGGTTCACTGGAACCTTCCCAGGTGACTTAGGCCACATGAGCTATTATGCCAGTTTATTTATCTGCCATCTTCAATGGCACATGGTTGTAACATCGTACGAGGTAAACATTTAATGCGTGAGCCTGTTTGGGCCTCACGCCGCTGCGGGACAAACGCAACGCGTCATGTCGCCAGGTTTTTCGGTTCCGTTATCAGCGTGAAATGGACCTAAATGCTAAATGTTAGCTTAGCATGCAGCTGATAAACTCATCGATTCCCGACGAAGCCGCGTTTCCTGTACTTAAGAACCAACTCGTCTTACACCAAGTTCTGTATGGAAACACTTTTAGCCCCCGGTATGGCTTTAAACAGCAAAAACTTACTCAATATTGATGTATATAGGTCGCATTTAACGTGCTGAATTGACTTGGCGTAAATGCAAATTACTTCCTATCACACACGCATGGCGTCATCACGCTACAAAACAAAGCACACGTGCTCGGCGCACGGAGGGAGGTCTGCGATTAACAGAGTTGGAAGAAGTAATCAAAACCTTTTCTTAAATAAAACTGCCTTTACAACCGTGTATATAATAATAATATTAATGCAAACCACGCATAAATAGCATACTGTCGTAGCTAATTTTACTATACATACAGGAAGTTCAGTGGTTCACAGGATAAATCTGGGGGAGTTGTGAGTAAACAACAAAGTTACACCATACAAATTTTTCTACTCAAACATTTGCCCTTTTATGAAATATTGAATAATTGTATCTCTTTGGGAATCAGACTGTTACTTAAATAAAACTGTGAGAAGTTTGGAAGAGAAACGTCCCTTCCATGGCGGCGCCCAAGACATAAAGACATCTGAAACATGGCAAGGGGACCACTTTTTCATGAGGAATTTTATGTTGTATTTTATAAACTTATCATTTGGGGGTTTTTTTATGTGTAAAATCCTCAGTTTGAAAAGTAACTACCAATTACAGCTGTCAGATGAACATAGTGATGAACATAGATGAACATAGATGAAAAAAGTACAAAATTTCCCTCTAAAATTAAGTAAAGTAGAAGTTTAAAGTAGCTTAAAATGAAATTTAAAAAGTAATATAAAACTATACTTGAGTACTGTGCTTACTCTCTGGTGATTAATACAAATATAGTCTAATCAACTGTGCATCATCATAGTACTGATACTGCTGAAATTAAAAAAATAAAATTCTGATATGTCATGAATAGAGAATGGACAATTGAGGGAGTTTTTTTGGGTGCAGTCCTCCCTTAATAACTCTCCAGGCTAGGATCAGAGACAGGCTAATTGCTCTCCAGACTCTCCTGGAGAATAGGGGCTCTTTTCTGGAGTCACAAGCCATAGGGTCTACCTTCTTAACACAAAGCACCCCCGTCCCATCAGTTCTATTGTCCGAGCATAGCAGGAATAAAGAAAGGGGACATATGCTGGCTGTCAGTCCAGCTGTCAGCATCTGTCGTTCTTCAGCCAGATGCTCTGTGGACTTGGAGGACAATCAACCCCTCCCGGTCAACTGATCTTCAAAATGGGAGGAGCTATGTTGTAAATCTGCCCAAATGATTGCACTAAAAAGTTATGACCACCGGATCCATGACGACCACATAGACTCAGAACTTGGCCCACAAATTTCAGGCCCCTCTCTAATGGCTTTGATGACTTTAGCTCTATTTTAAGTCATCTTATCCTGAGGATGTTTCTGGGCAACAAGGTTATATACATGTGCAGATGTTGACTTAGCAGCTGCTCTGCCCATTCTTCTCTTCATGCACTTGTCTTAAAGCCACAGATTTATGTTCAGATCTGATGAACTGTGGCGCAGGGGATAAATTTCTCAGGTTTAGATCTACATTGCTGGCCCGATTTAACACAACAGGTGTGATACAGTCATGTTTTAAAATTCAAGGCTATTGATTATGATACCAAAGAACCAGTAGCTTGTTGTCTTTGAACAGAGTGAAGTTGTCCTGTAAGGTTGCTCCTAGTTGTGTTTTTTTAGATTGACGTGATCTGTTACCAAATTTAGTTAGTCCTTATCTGGGCAATATAATCTTATAGACAAAGAGAGTAACTGGGAATGGTGGGATAGCTCACTTATTTTGCTCCATACAGAGGGGTTGGAATAATGCAGAAATTAACTAAATGGTTACTTTCATTACAGTTTTTTACAGATTATTTTTTCATTATTTTTATCATTAATCATTTGACTTGTAAAATGCCAGAAAATTAAGAAAAATGGCTGCCACAACTTGCAAGAGTCCAAGAAGATGTCTTCATGTATCTTGCTTGAGTTAACCAACAGTCCAAAACCCACAGTTTACTGTTGCAGAAAAGTACAAAAAAAAATGAACTAAAAAAAAAAACAGAAAATATGCACATTTCAGAGGCTGTAACTCACTGATGTTGCCATTTTTGCTACAAAACTCTTTTAAAATAATTTACTAATTATTGCAGATTAATAATGGGCTAATCGATCATTTGACTACTCAGTGGAGCTCTATACTGAAGATAGAAAGATAAAATATCCTTGTTACAAAGATAGCATTTATACAAGTGCTATGTAGGACCTTGTATTGTATTAACTGGGTTTTGGATTTGTAGGTCATGAAAAATATATTGTTATACTTAATCTGCTCATTTTTACAGAATTGGCATCTTATTTAATTTTAATTTCATTTATTTTACTTAATGGAACAAGCTCAGCATTTCTGGATCCTAATCGCAGAGATAGTCACTAGATGTACATGTCACAATAGAAAAGCATGTGTACACCTATGCATTTACAGTGTACAGTACATTCATGCTCCTTCATATATCCTCTATATGTGAACACAACAACCATCCCTGAGACAGGAATTACATAATCCTGCATCCCATTTGCAGCAGTCAGTGTTTGGGTCTTTTGCCTATTCATGTTGGATCTTTTCAACTTCTTCCTCCTCCTACACTGACTTGTCCTTCTCCTCTTCAGTTTCCTCCTCTTTGAGCCCCCCCCCTTCTCCCCACTCCTGACCAAAGCTTGACTCAGGAGTAACAGAGGCAGATGTTCCAGGAGCACACGACTGCCCTCAGCCCTACCCCCCAACACCTCCCATTTGTACTGGATCAGCAGTTAACCCCCGGAAAGAATTGACCATACAAGAGTGCACACAAACATACAAAGAGCACCACTGCCCAAATCTGTACTTGCTCAACAGTTGTCCAACTGAATGAACAACACACACACATATACACACCAAGTGCTGCCCAAATCTCCTCAGTGTCCCTGATAGTAGCTACCCTGGGGTCAGGCCTAGTGTCAGTGTCCAGGGCCCAGGGTCTCTCTGGGCAGCTGGTCTGGCTAATCCTGCTGCTGGAGGCCACTGGTTCTCCAACTAAAGGCCACGGACCCCCAGGGGGGCACAGGGCAGGGAGATCAGGGAGCAGGGAGTGTGCGATTTGTTCAGTGTCCAGGGGATTTGTTTGTTTGATTCCTTATTTGCTTGTTTTAAGTCCAAATCAAACATTAGATGTCATGGTGGTACATAACGTAAATACCATTGTCATGTGGGAATTTTAAACGCTGGGTCATCGTCGTCACAAATCTGAGTCATCATCAAAAGTAGATCTTTTATAGAAAACTGATGTTTTCTGGCCATGTTCTATCGAAACCCATAGAATTTGATTTACATCTTAATCAACAACACCAAATATTTTACGGGAGATGTAATTTTCAGCCATCAAACTAAAATCTGAATTTTAACATTAACATTCATTGTTAGCTGCAACTAATGATTTTTTTTTTCAAATAATCCTCTTATTATTTTCTTGATGAAACGTTAAGTCTATAAGATGTCGGAAAATGGTGAAAATTATTTCTTAAAATGCAAGGTGATATCTTCAAACAGCTTTTTTTTTCAACCAACAATCTGAAATGCAAAAATATTTTGTTTAATATCACAGAAGACAAAGACAGATGAAGACAGAGGCAAGAAGTAAGTAATCTTTGGCAATTTAGCTTGAAAAATAAATGAAATGTTTAACTGTTTATCAGAATAGTTCTGTCACTCAACTAATTGATTAATTGACTAATTGTTTCAGCTTTACTTAAGGTAAACACAGCCTTGAATGAAGCAGTTGATCAAGTAGATGTCAAACATACAGAGCATGTGTTGTCAAAGTGATAAAAATGTTTTTATTTAAAATTGAAGCTATTGGAAGTGAATTGTAAGAGTGAGTGAAAATGAAAACATTGAAGTTAAAGAAGCTTATCTCATTACAGACTACATACATATTTTGCCACTCAATAGATTTACTACCTTTTATAGAAAGTTAAGGTCTTAGTGGCTTAGATGCAGAGGCAACATGAGAGGTTCGTTTTTCTTACATCACAGGGTTTATGCTAGGGAGTCTTATCCATTGAGCCACTGGCCAACACAGTTCTCCTGTTATTATTATAATTTTTATATTTTAATCTATCTATCTATCTATCTATCTATCTATCTATCTATCTATCTATCTATCTATCTATCTATCTATCTATCTATCTATCTATCTCATCACAGTGTAATGGAACATGCGTAATGAATGAAAAGATTCCTAAAATAACAGCACTTTAGGGATTAAAACATTTGTCTAATCAAATATGAGTCTTTGTTAAGTTGTTCTTAAACCCTTACACCCCAGGAACAAATTAAATATCCCAGTCAGCACTGGCTTTAAGTAAAACCAGTGTTCTCTCCATGCATGTGGGAACCCAGCATAGAGGGAGTTACATGTGTTCCAGCCAGATTGAATGGCCCAGAGTCCCTGTGAACTTTCTATAACTGACCAGACCAAAGGCTGCCATGCTATGTGCAACTTGGGGGTGTGTTTGGTGTGATGGTGATGATGTAGAGGTTCCCACGAGGGCCATCCATCCATTTCTTGGCACATACACACACAGATGCACACAGGCCATATGGCCACTCCATACCCACTGCATACCTCCACTGTGATTTGGCCTAGGGACCCACTAGTAGCTTCAGCTACAGGGGCATTTGGCCTGTAAGGAAGACGGAGAGAGAAATGAAGGAGTAAGAGATGGAGGGATGGCGGAAAGATGGGAGGAAGAGGCTGGCGGAGTTGGGCAGATGAAGAAAGGGATAATAAAGGAGAAACGAAGAGACTTAATAAGGAGAAAGAGGTGAGGGGGAGCCATTTGGTAGCTGCTTGGTGTTGTGATGGTGTTTGGTGAGCAGATGGCCGGGGCTCGAGGAGGGGCGTGTCCTGTCCTCGCGACCCTTCACAAATCACACGGCTCTCCCCCGAGGGGCTCGCGACTCGCCGTTCAATAAGAATCAATGGGAATTACTCCGCGAGAGAAAGGCATGAATGGGCGGCGGGGCGCGAGACCTCTTCCTTTGTTGTCCCCCCCCCCGCATGTCACAGAACTCGTGGTCACACGCGCGCGCGCACGCGCGCAACTCACACACGCGTGCACACGCAGTTACGCATACACGCATAGACAATGGGAAAGCACTTCAGTTAAACAATCGACCTCCAGTTAAACAGTTTTTTAACCTCACACACACACACACACACACACACACACATACACACACGCACACACACACACACGTGCACACACACTAGCACACACACTCACTCACATGCACACAAACAAGGATCAGAGGGGAGGAGTTCCTGCAGTTTCCTTAGGACACAATTAGAAAATCTCCTGGCATAAATTATGTTTTTTGGGGGAAAATGTCTTCTTGATGCTGGTGAATGAGGGACTTGGTTTGGGGGGGGGTGGAAGGGGAGGGGGGGGGGGCTCACTTTCCATCTCACCATGCCTTTCAGTCACGGTTTGCTGGCGTAATCGGAAAATGTGTGCCACGTCATGGTGATGAATGAGTGATAGTATATTGGCCTAATACAGGGAGGGAGAGAAAGAGCACAGGGGACCTCTGAAAGTCGGGATGAGTGTAAATAAAAGGCTTCAAGAGAGGGATTTTACGCCACGCCACATAGGAGCATTGTAGGCTATTGAGAAGGGGGCTGAAATCAACTGGTTAAATGAAATGAGCAGCTTGGAGCAGCGTCCTATAGCTAAACACACATACGGGTATCTGGAAAAGACTGTGGCAGGCAAGGATAATAGTATTAAAGCTTAAGGTTAAAGGCCCTTCAATCAGACTCAAGGGGTGTAAAGAACATATCATGGACACACAAGCACATTAGACATAGGCTTCTTATTTATCTACACACTGACCTAGAGGGAGTTATAGCCAAGCAGGGCCATCACACTTATGCAATGATAGGACATCACCAGCTCCCACACACAGAAATGCACCAGCACTGTGTGTATCAGCACGAGTGACTGATAGTTGTCCATATGTAGACAAGATGGAGTTAGTTGTGGAGTTGCCAGTGAAGGCCTAGTGTCTCAGGGACAGCAGCAGATCAGGGTAGATGCTGTGCAGAGGGAGCAGCTCCAATCAAAGCTGTTAATTAATAATCGTGTGTTTGTGCTGGTATGTGTAAACCTTACAAATGGTGTAGTACTCTAAAGTGTAGCTACTTGTTCTTCGTAGGGCTTCACTACCTGCTACAATACATTAAAATAGGAATCACTCAGAGAAGGAGGCCCTTTCTGCATCTTTGTTGTGGTGGTGTTTTGTGAAGGTTGAGTTGATTGACAAGTGTGAAAGCAAAAACCCAATCAGCTGACAGTTCTTTCCAATCAGCAACTCCCTTTTCTATCAATAGATAGATAGATAGATAGATAGATTATTCATTCTGAGGGACATTCAGGTTTCCAGCAGCTCATATAACAAAGGCATAGTAAAGTAATGCACAAGAAATATAGGTAAAGTAAAAGGATAAAAGTAATCAGTAAATACCACTACAGACATAAGTAATTACAACATTAAAAACACTAGATCTGAGTTCTGATGATGTGCAACTGAGTCCTCAGTCACACGATTTAAGCAGTGAACTACAATAAAATACAAAAAAGATACAACAAATCATTAACTAGCAGACTATAATGGGGGATTTGCTCGTGGCATCTTCTTAAGTTTAATCAAAAGTGGACAATAACAATGGTACACCAACATCTTCAGTTGCCTCACAGTCACAGATAAGCTCATAATAACATCAACTAGCCAACAAGTGTGAATTCTTCCCCGCATTTTTTCTGTGGATACACAAAGATATGTAAATGAGACAGTGGGTCCTTGTGTGGAGTCAGTGTTAGAGCTCCATACAGTATACCTTCAAGGACTTTTGTTTATGGTAGCTGTGCTATGTGATATTTTTCCTCTCCTGGATGTATGTAGTGAATATGATATTTCACTATCTTTTCACTATCATAATATTGTAAGATTATTGTTTATGCTATCAGTCATGCTCTCTCTGTCCCTCTCTCTGTCCCTCTCTCTCTCTCTCTCTCTCTCTCTCTCCCTCTCTCTCTGGTCATTATTGTGGTGGGAGAGCAGGTGCTGCCGGCCCAATTACCATACAGCTGAAAGCACAAAGAGAAAAAACTTTACTCCCTCTATGCCTCCCCGTCCTCCTCATCCTCCTCCCCCTCCTTCTCCTCACAAAGTCCCTTAATGACAGCCACGCGAGTGACACACCACCAAGTCTTTTTTACTGCCTGTACCAAGAAGCAAGTAAGGGAAATGCACAGGCATGCGGCGAATAGGGTGTAGGTTTGGCCTGCAGCCAGTGTGTGCGTATTTTCGTGCAACTTTGCGCAATCGGTTTAGATTTTTCTTTCACAGAAAATGTCACCTTCGCCTTCAAGCTGGGCTCTATCTGCTTAAAGTGGTTCGAATATAATTTATATCGGAGTCAAGGGGATGTATGGGAAGCGATTGCCATTAACATAGACAACAATTGCATATACGGGGCAAAGGGTCACTGGGTAAACCCAATTCTTGGCATTAAAGTGTTACTAGTGAGAGGATACTGCACCGATCAAATGCCAAGACTGACGTTTCTTTATTTGCCATTAAATCAGCAGATCAGGACACACCAATAAACCAGTCACACATAATGTAAGATGCGTCAGGAAAACATACATGATGGGTGCGCACGTGGAGAGGTATGGTGTAGAACATATAACCAGGACATAGAGATAAGGTAATAAGGACAGATCGCCTCGTTCGGGGGTGTGAACATGGGAAAACCACGGTAGCGGTAACACCATAGGAATGCGGCGGAGCAGATGGTCGTTGTAACGCAGTTGGGACGGCTGGCGGGCCGGCTGGCCATGCAAGGAGCAGGCCAGGCACAGGCACAGGCTTCACCGTAACCCCCAGATACGAGGAGCCACCGCCGGCTGGCTGCTGCCTGTATAAATCACTTGATGCTGCGATGTGGTGGATTCCGTGCAGAGGTTAAAGAATTTGTCGGAATGTAAATGGCCCCTGTGCGTGTTGCGCTTTGGAGGAGGGAGGCATCAGGGGAAGCAAGGGGTTGTTGCACATTTAACAGCTCAGTAGCCATTTGGTCTGTCCCTTTGAGAGAAAGAGAGGAGTGGGGGCGGGTTTAGAAAAGTTGTGCGCACCCCCCCCCCATACCCCCCACCCCCTCCCATTTCTTTGTGATGGCCCCGGGGCGGACTTGTGGTGGTAGCGGAGGGAGGGGAAGAGGAGAAGCAGAGGCTCATTTGCATCTTATTACCCTTCGCCTGCTGGCCCAGTATAAAACCCTGTGCAGGGCAAGAGACCTATCAGACAAACACACTGTTATTCCGAGGGAGACAGAGAGAGACGGAGACCTGTTTTCTGTGTTTAGGATCAGCATATCATTACCAAGTGGAAAAATAAACAAGGCCATCGAAAACTGCCTCTTTCTCCTACACCGATTGATTGGAATTAACTCTTATATTTCCATCGGGGATTTCACTCACGCTTCTCCAAGGGGATCCTTGTTGAGGATTACTTTACACTATAAAACTTTTTTTTCAGCTCCCCCCCTCCCCTTTCTGTCAAAAACTGGTGCCTCGTATGGGAAAGTGAGGCAGAAGACAGACGCGCCAAAGGAAAAGTTTCTCTTCATCTCCCCTGCTGCGCGTCAAGAGTTCACCTTGACTGTGACTTAGCGGAAAGCTTTTTAAAACTTTCTCCATGATTGTTTGAGCCGGGCCACTCGGACCTGTGGAGCTTTCACTGCTTGTTGAAGGGCTGTCAACACAATGGGACGCCTGTCGATGCTCCTGGTTGTCACTCTGTCCCTATTCACCTGCCAGGTAGGTCCGATGAAGGCAAATTAAAATATTATAAGGAAGCCTATTTAGCGCACGCGGTAGATTTGAAAACATCTATCCTCAAAAAAAAAAATACTGATTCTGATTGATAATAATAATGCTCATGTATCCCCCAAAACACCCCGGTCACCTGTCTTACACCCACTGGACTGACTGTGTCTGTATGTCGCCTCTTTAGGTTTTGTGCTCCGGAGTGTTTGAGCTGAAGCTGCAGGAGTTTCTCAACAAGAAAGGGGTAACGGGGAACGCCAACTGCTGTCCCGGGGGCTCCGCTCATCCGCAGGGCAACCAGCAGTGTGAATGCAAGACCTTCTTTCGGATCTGTTTGAAGCATTACCAGGCCAACGTCTCCCCCGAGCCTCCCTGCACCTACGGCGGGGCCGTGACTCCCGTCCTCGGCTCCAACTCCTTCCAGGTGCCGGAGACCAACGCAGACAGCTTCACCAACCCAGTCCGCTTTCCCTTTGGCTTCACATGGCCGGTGAGTGCTTACGGACACCTCGTGAGGGATATTATTCGTCATTCTGTATTACTGTCACCTGCTTAGCTATTAATGACCCATTAACTATCATTTTTAAATTGTAATGTTGGTACTTTTTTGTGCATTTTTCCAAAAAAGACGATCAGCTTTCCCTTTAAGGGTCCCGTAGTTAAACAACTCTATTTGCATATAATTTATAGTGTTATTGGAGATATTTCTGACGTGTGGTCTTTATTATGATTTAAGTCACATTTTGAGAGAGTGACGAAAACCATGGGCAGACCGTGAAGTTTTAACAGTCTTATTCCTGTGGGACATTTTAGCTTTGAAGATTGCAAAACGCAACAGATGCTCCCAAACTCAACACTTGTGAGGGTCTTTGTCAGCAGTGTGTGAGAGGGGCTATTGTAGTGTTTCTGTGCTCTTTGGTGGGATAAAACGGGGAGGGGAGGAGTGAGTGTGTGTGTGTGTGTGTGAGTGTGTGTGTGCGCGTAGGGAGGGGGGGGGGTGTTTTCACCAAACGCTTCTCTCCTCCGACCAGGCGTGGTGGGAAATTTAACATCCTCTGAGTTGGCACATCATTGGCAGCGCAGCGTGAAATTCCGCCTCGTTTGGTTTTACGGCGGCGTCAGAGTGTGATAGTAGCAGGGGTGTGAAAAGGGAGCAGGTAGTAGCCCTTATTAGGCCCCTAATCAACACGGGAATTAGGCTGTGAAGTTTATTGGGAGGGCCTCCTAATGGCCCTCTGCTGCTCTGCGGAGGGAGGGAGGCCTCCAGGCCCAGCAGCTGTTGACTCTCTCTGTCTCTCCTCAGGGGACGTTTTCACTCATCATTGAAGCTCTGCACACTGACTCCCTGGACGACCTGACAACAGGTGGGTGGCAGCCAGAGAAGGCAGCAGTGTAACTCAAAGAAAGGCCAGAAGGCTAATAATGGCCTTGTTTTCTTTCAGTAGCACGTTTTTCACTTAGTGCTCAGTCATTAGTGCTAAATAGGATACACTAACACTGACAAATATTTTATAATATTTCTCTCTAAAGGTTTTTTTTGCTGACACCCAACTAGGTCCATCACCGATTTTCCACACATGAATCTTCCTTTAAAAATAGACGACATGTTAAATAATCTTTATATTTCATTGTGTTGCCTCCTGATTATGCTTTGTTTCCCCACTGTAGGGAAAGGGTTAATCTTCCATCATATTAAACCATATAAACAATGTATATCATGTTTTTACTGGAAAAAAAACTATACAGCCACTTTCCGGCATAAAACATAGTTTTGCGAGTACAGTGGATAATTCTCTGATTTTCTCATGGAGATCAACTTGAGGGTAATGATGATAAGTAGCTTTCAGTCTCTATTTTTTTTATGCTCGCAGGTTTCTTTAACAATACACAGGGAGAAGGCCACGCATAGATTTTGCAGGTGCCAGCTGTAGTTCAGCCCTGTGGTAAAATTTTTGCTGCTGTTTTCTTTATGTCCTGCTATGTCCTGTCTTTGATAGTCAGACACCAAAGTTTTTACTGTGTAACTGGTCATTTTTTGTTTGTTTGTTTGTTTTTTAATGAGAATGCACAGTTCACAATTAAAGCACTGTCTTAACTCAGTTGGCAGCATTGACAACTTTGCTGTCTTGGAAACAATAATAACCCTTTATTTTTGGAGGTGTGGCAGCCCCATGGTCAAAGATACTAACGTGTGGCTGTCTTTCCATAGAAGAGCAAGCAAAGAAGTCTCTATTAGGAAAAGGTTGAAAGATCTAAAATTAGTGTTAAACAAAGGGGAATATAACTAATAACTTATGGCACTGACAGGATGCTTTTTTCAGAAAAGCCCCCAGTGCACCACCTTGACAACTGTTCTGCAGAAAATCATGCTGTTTAGAATTCAATCATACACTGACAGTGATGACACATGACCACCAATAACAAGCTGCATCCTTCACTTTTGCAGACAACCCAGAGCGTCTGGTCAGCAGAATCACCACACAGCGTCACCTCACTGTGGGAGAAGAATGGTCCAAGGACATGCAGACGGCCAGCAGGACAGAGCTGCGTTACTCTTATCGCTTCCTGTGTGATGAGCACTACTATGGCGACGGCTGCTCTGTCTTCTGTCGGCCACGAGACGATGCCTTTGGACACTTCACCTGTGGCGAGCGGGGAGAGATCATATGCAACTCTGGCTGGAAGGGACAGTACTGCACTGAACGTAAGTGGGGCTTGATTTTTAATCCATCACCATGTCTCAGGTGACTGGACATTGAACATGTGGAAAGGCCATAGACAGGGGATAACGGGAACAAAGAAAACAGTGCTTCACCTTAGTAGGATTCCACTGGTTAATATTTGAATTCACTAACATCTGCTCATGGCATAGATTTGCTGAAAAAGCAGCACTGCATTAATAGCAGGTGCCTATGTTTGATCTCAAAATACTGCCTCAATACATGAGAAATAATTATGCATGCTTTACATTAGTTATGGGTTAAAGTGGAATGAATACAAGCTTGAAAAGCATTATTTCATTATTTTACTATCAAAAGTGTAAAGACCAATAAATTAACATTGATGAAGCAAAGTATTTTGAGTTTCTACAAAAAGATAAAACTACTTTTCAAAGTTAATTTCCCCAAAAGTGACTTGTCTATCGTTATTGTTTAGGGACTTTTTCCACCTCGTAATGCGGGGCCCGTGTGCAACAGGCGTCAGTTAGTTATCCCATAGCACCAGAGGCCTCCATTCTAATGAGCCGCACTGGCTCCTCAGTAATTCACACGCCGCGTGCCTTCCATTAGACCACTGGGGCCTCCTCGCTCCAAACCTCCTCCCCGATTGGCCAAGTGGGGGTCCTGTATTGTTGTGGCTCGGGCTGGTGATTGGCCAAGCAGGGTTGTGTATTGTTGTGGAGGGGGCAGCTGCTCGGTGAGAGGAGACAATGGAGCAGCTGTCTGGTGGTTAGCTCCACACAGACCAGCTGGCCCTGGGGGAAGGGGGGGGGCGAGGAGAGACGGGAGGAGCAGAGGAGGGAAAGGACAGCAAGAAGAGGAGAGCAAGAAGAGAGGAGGAGAAGAGAGGCGATAGTTGGATGTAAGGGGAAGGGAGGAGAGGAGGATTCGGGGGGGCAGAGGAGAGGGGCCAAGGGTGAGAAAAGGGACTTCTGACCCACAGTCAAGGGGAGAAAGGAGGCTTTGTGTGGGATGCTTTTGTGTTCGAGAGCAACCATGTTAAAGGAGAGGGCTTGTTGGCTGGTTCCCCCCGTTGGTGACCAAAGCTGTCGTAGCCTCCTGTTGGATGTTAAAGCCGAAAGGCACAATTTCAGCAACTTCTGTAGTATCAAAGAAACCAGTACATTTCAGCCTGTGATCAGGAACGACCCGATGACCCTGAACAACCTCAAGATCGTGTGGGATAAGAGCAGGGATGAAAGTAGTTTTAAATTCTTGCCAGTATGACTACCACAACCATCATTGCTTCATATTGTACACATCTCCTTGGCCTCATGCAGAGCAATCCCTGAGTCTGCCTGCCAAAACCCCACAGCACTGGATATCAGTCATCTGCAGCACGTAGGCAGAAGCTCTTGCTCACCTTAACTAGCAGTCATGAAAGGCTGCTGGGCTCCATCCAGCACAGATTAGGACACGACACAGATGCTTCAGAAGCAATTCAGAATGACTTTGAAGCGATAAGAAGGAGACAAAGTGTTGATTAAGATGACACAATGTTATTTCTTGCTTGAAGTGAAATCATAACTGGTTTTGAACTTCAGTTTTGGCAGGCAGCTGCTCTCTCCTCTTTCTGGTACTGCATACCGCCACTGAATCTTTTAGTGGTTCACAGCATCAGACTGTACCGGCCTACTTTCTCCCCTGGATAAAATTGACTTGAACCACCAAACATGGTCTATTAAGCCTCTGTGACAGAGTAAAACTAGAAGGAGAGATTAAAAGAGACTGAGGACAGACAAACAGGCAAACCAATGGGCAGATAAACAAAACTGGACAGGCAGTCAGGCCATCAGACAGGCTGAAAGACAGACAAACAGATAAGAGGGTCGGGGCACTAACCAGACAGGCAGGCTAAAGTTTGAAAAGGCCCTGTGTGAATGGGTTACTGATGGAAGACAAACATGTTTCCAACACTGGATTTCCCATAATTCACCTGTCCCAATTTGTTTCCCTTCAACAGCAATCTGTCTTCCTGGCTGTGATGAAGAACATGGCTTCTGCGATAAACCAGGAGAGTGCAAGTAAGTCCATAAAACCATGAAAATTCCTTTTTAACATTGGGGAAGGATCATCAATAGATCAAGTTGCATTTTTAATTCTGCAAAACCTTGTTTTCTGATCATTGTATTTTTTAAATTATTGACAGTATATAATGAATGTTGTGTTCCCAGGTGTCGTGTGGGCTTCAGTGGGCGTTACTGTGATGACTGTATCCGCTACCCGGGCTGCCTCCATGGCACCTGCCAACAGCCCTGGCAATGTAACTGCCAGGAAGGATGGGGTGGGCTCTTCTGCAATCAAGGTGAGTTCACTGAGATATTTGCTACTTTGCCGGGACCCCTGGGACTCCGTTAGCCCTTGATGTTTCATATTTAAAATATGCTGTTTATAAATGCTGTTTATTGTTGATGTTTCCAGATCTGAACTACTGCACACACCATAAGCCCTGCCTTAATGGAGCCACCTGTACCAACACTGGCCAGGGTAGCTACACTTGCTCCTGTCTACCTGGATACACAGGGGCCAGCTGTGAGATCCAGGTCAACGAATGTTCTGGAAACCCCTGTCGTAATGGAGGCAGCTGCACTGTGAGTACCGAGTGTGAGGAAAAGTGAGAGAGAGGTGGTTTATTAATGAAAAACATTATTAATGGAAACAGGCCTCTCTGTAACCACTGTTTACATTCTTTCCAATATAGGATAATGACAGCGGCTACAAGTGCACCTGCCCACCTGGATTCTATGGCAACAACTGTGAGCTGAGCGCCAATACCTGTGCGGATGGACCTTGCTTCAATGGCGGACGTTGTGTCGACAACCCCGAAGGTGGCTACTTCTGTCAGTGCCCGATGGGATACGCTGGTTTCAACTGCGAGAAGAAAATTGACCACTGCTCCTCGAATCCCTGTTTAAATGGTTCGTTGTCCTCTGTGTTTTTGTATTTACCTTCACCTACAATTGAATCTGAACCAAGTAAAATATCTGGGGACTCACCACCAGTCTTTGTCTCAATCCCTCTCCCCTCTGCAGGTGCAGAATGTGTGGATCTGGTGAACTCCTACCTCTGTCAGTGTCCTGAGGGATTTTCTGGTCCAAACTGTGAGGACAGCAGCAGTATCTCTGGATACTGTCTGTCCTTCCCTTGTCAGAACGGAGGGACGTGTCAGGAGGGAGTGAATGGCTATACCTGTACCTGCCCTCCAGGTATGACAGCTCTAAACAGATCTCTGCGGGGATTATGTTTACAATGTTTTTTGTGGTTTTATATCAGTTTTATTCTAGACTCTTAAAAGCTACTTCATCTGCAGGCTATACCGGCAAAAACTGCAGCTCCCCCATCTCCCGCTGCTACCACAACCCCTGCCACAATGGAGCCACCTGTACCAACACTGGCCAGGGTAGCTACACTTGCTCCTGTCTACCTGGATACACAGGGGCCAGCTGTGAGATCCAGGTCAACGAATGTTCTGGAAACCCCTGTCGTAATGGAGGCAGCTGCACTGTGAGTACCGAGTGTGAGGAAAAGTGAGAGAGAGGTGGTTTATTAATGAAAAACATTATTAATGGAAACAGGCCTCTCTGTAACTACTGTTTACATTCTTTCCAATATAGGATAATGACAGCGGCTACAAGTGCACCTGCCCACCTGGATTCTATGGCAACAACTGTGAGCTGAGCGCCAATACCTGTGCGGATGGACCTTGCTTCAATGGCGGACGTTGTGTCGACAACCCCGAAGGTGGCTACTTCTGTCAGTGCCCGATGGGATACGCTGGTTTCAACTGCGAGAAGAAAATTGACCACTGCTCCTCGAATCCCTGTTTAAATGGTTCGTTGTCCTCTGTGTTTTTGTATTTACCTTCACCTACAATTGAATCTGAACCAAGTAAAATATCTGGGGACTCACCACCAGTCTTTGTCTCAATCCCTCTCCCCTCTGCAGGTGCAGAATGTGTGGATCTGGTGAACTCCTACCTCTGTCAGTGTCCTGAGGGATTTTCTGGTCCAAACTGTGAGGACAGCAGCAGTATCTCTGGATACTGTCTGTCCTTCCCTTGTCAGAACGGAGGGACGTGTCAGGAGGGAGTGAATGGCTATACCTGTACCTGCCCTCCAGGTATGACAGCTCTAAACAGATCTCTGCGGGGATTATGTTTACAATGTTTTTTGTGGTTTTATATCAGTTTTATTCTAGACTCTTAAAAGCTACTTCATCTGCAGGCTATACCGGCAAAAACTGCAGCTCCCCCATCTCCCGCTGCTACCACAACCCCTGCCACAATGGAGCCACCTGCCATGAGCGTGGCGGCCGTTACGTGTGCGCCTGTGTGCCCGGCTATGGTGGTCACAACTGCCAGTTCCTCTTACCGGAGGTTCCCAGGCGTCAACCGGTGGTGGATGGACCGGATCGTCGATATTCTTCCTCAGAAAGTGGAAATGTTGAAGACGAAGAGGATGACAATAGCGGATTCCCATGGACAGCGGTGTGTGCCGGTGTCTTCCTTGTTCTTGTGATCCTGATCGGCTGCTCGGTTCTGGTGGTCTACATTCGGGTCAAACTGCAAGAGCAACAAAGTCACCAGAGTGATAGTGTCCACAGCGACAGCCACGAGACCATGAACAACCTGACAACCACCAACAACTGTCTCCGAAGTGACAAGGAACTGGGCGTGATGATGACTACGTCAATTAAAAACACCAACAAGAAGGCAGATTACCACTCAGACCTGGCTGGGTCACTGGGTGGTCTGAGTGGAATCAGCGGGCTGAACGGATCAGAGAAGAACGGCTTTAAGACTCGCTATCCCAGTGTGGAGTACAACTTGGTCCATGAGCTCCGGCCTGAGGAGGTGTTGCTGTGTAAAGAAGAGGACCACGATGAGCCAGAGGTCAAATGTGAAATGCTGGATGAGTTTGACTCAGAGGAAACATACAGGAAGAGACAAAACAGGTATAGAGCTGTCAAATTTTACACTTTAATTTATCATGCATACCTTACACTAAGCTTGTTGAAAATGCAAGTATTAAATTTCACACATATTTTCCTAATGCAATGGAAATATTGACATCTAGAGGCTTTAGCATTTGTCATCTAAAGGATGGCATTTCTGAAACTGTTTGTGTTATTGTCTGTCCCACAGCGATGCATCAGAAAAGAAACAAGTGGAAGAGGTGCCAAGCTGCAGCGAAGCAAAGTATCAGTCATCCAGCGATCTGAACTATCATGCTGCAAGTGATTTTAAATACCAGTCAACCAGTGACACCAAATACCAGTCAACCAGTGATGCTGAATACCAGTGTACCACCGACACCAAATACCAGTCTGTTTACGTCATATCGGACCAGAAGGATGAATGTATCATTGCTACAGAGGTAAGTTCACAAAAGTGGATTCATGTACCTGGAAAAGACATAAAGTAAATGTATCGCACTCAGCACCTACACTGTAAAAATGCACTAAACACTGATGTTTTTCTTTCTGTATTACAGGTATGATACCAGTCCAGACCAGGTTAGATCGGACCAGTTTCTTCTGGTTGATGGTGGTCACAGACACCAGCCCTGAGCAGTAGAGCTCAGCTTGTCTCCGGGAGGTTGTACTCCTGCTGTTTGCTGCTGTTCCCTGGGATTTACCAGAGGACTTTGAGCCAAGGTGCTGCTGAGCCAGCACAGAGTCAGTACCGACTTAGTGAGGACTTAGTACTTCTATAGTACGACGGGTGATTACTGGACTTTTTTGACCCTTGATGGATTTAGGTCTAATCCTGACTCAGTGCTATGGATGAAGTGCCAAAAGACAGTGCTAGCAATTGTACAAACTTTGTATAGAGACAGTGCTAAACGAGTACTCGTGCAGTCAAATGACAACTGCTGGAGAACTGACGAAGAGCTCATTTGATGTCTATTGCAGTTCTGGATGATTTACTGCTCATACCAGGATGAACTCTTCTCTCCTGATACACAGTGGATGTTGACCGATGATATTATAGTACCATACTGAGTACTGATTGAATGAACAGTGTAGTACCTTTGGAGTACTGAGAACTTTTGAAGTACTGTTGTAGTACTGTTATGTGCTGTGGTTTTACAATGCAGTGTAAAAGCTGTCATGGATATTGGACAGTTCATGTTCTGTGCAGTGCTGCAGAGTAGAGGGTGGACTTTTAGCAATGTTAGAAGTGCGTTGGAACTGCAGCTGCTAAGAATTCATTCAAAAATCTCAATCAGAGCTTTCCTGACAGAAAGAAAAAATAGATTAAAAACAGTGGGACTTCTACACCAGCTATACAT